>JAOWCC010001589.1:46645263-46736468 GCA_030867875.1 Actinernus sp. WN-2022
CTACACCAATGTCCCGTCCCGGTTCCGTATCCATCTCCCGCAAATGTACGAGTTGTCTTCGGCCTGGGAAATGGCGGTCACGCAACTGGTCTTCCCCAGGCCCCAGAAGAAGAAAACGCTTTACATGTACTGTGATTTGGTGGAACCCAGATTTGTGGGGGATACGAAAGCCCCCTTGTTGAGAGGCCTTTATTCAGGGACCAGCGACGAAAACGGCGCGGTCCAAGAACACAACTTTTCCCCCCTGTTCTACAGGCGGCTGGCCAAGACGATGTTTGAGGATTTCGAAATCCTTATAACCGACGAGCACGGGAAACTTGTTTCATTTCCACAAACCGCTAAGGTGGAAGCGACCCTCCATTTCCGGAAAGAATGGACCCCGACCGCATCTGGATGACATTGCCTAGCGTGGCCAGCCGGGCTACCTTTCCCAATAACATGGGCTCCCATTTTCGTATCCGTCTCCCGGAGATGTTGGTCTTGGACCGGCAGTGGGACCTCCACCACCCTCACCTTTGCTTCCCAGCATTTCAAAACGGTCACCGATCTGGTTCATGCCATGCGCTGGGCTTTGGTGCAAGGAGTGTTCGAAGCGGTCCTCAAAGCATTTGACGTCCGGGCGCAAGTCACCGATAAAACATTGGGCAAGACCAGCCTGGAATTGAAACAAACCGCGTCGGACGGGTACATTCTAGTCCTCCCCCCTCACCTGGCCTACATGATCGGTTTGCAGGACGACCCCAAAAATCCCACTTCGCATCCCGGATACAGTGTGAAAAAACCAGGCCCCTCCACCCCGTTGATGTCCAGTATCCTAGGGACCCGTAACGGTGCGGAGATCCTGGACAAAGCCATCATGATCCCCGCGTCGGTTCCGGAGAAAGAGCGCACCGTGTACGGTATAGGGAACATGCCTAAATTTGAAAACCATCACAATATCGAAATCACCTTTGTGGTACCGCCCGGGAACTACACGAACGCCAAAGCACTCCAAGCGATCATTCCGACCTACGCCAATCATGTGTTATGGTATTGGAACCGCCACAACGTTCCTAAAGGAAAATTAAGGCTGACCCTTCAAACCCTCAAACCTTCAAACCATCTTGTCATGAGTCCTTGGTTGGCCAAGCTGTTCGGGTTTGGCGACGGGCACACGCCCCAAATCTTTTCCGATAACAAAAACAAGACCCTGTGCCCCCTGATGGGGTACCAGCCCGAGTGCTGGTCCACCTATTACTCCGGCACGAAAATAACGACGACCAAAGCCTACCCCCTCGACCGTGATTTTAAACACCAACCCGTGCGCAGTTTGTACGTGTACTGCGATCTGATTGAGCCGCATATCGTGGGGGATGTGAAAGCGCCCTTGCTGAGGGTCGTGTCGGCCCAGGTCCCTTACAACAAGGTGGTGGAACGAGACTTTCCGGTCATGCGGTACTTTCCGCTCGCCAAAACGGTGTTTGACACGCTGGAAATCCTTATAACCGACGAGTCCGGCCAACGCATCTCATTCACCTCCGCAGCGACCGTGGTGGCGACATTGGAATTTGTGAAGCGCACTCTGAAAAGGAAAGGATGAATTATGGAGCGTCTACGGGGACTATGGCACCGGTGCCATCTATGGGGGACGTGGTTGGCGGAGGGTCTTCGATACCTGTGTTCCATGCGCTCCCCGCCCACACCTCCAGCCCTCAACGCACGCCCACCTCCATTCCTGTCTTCCAGGGGGGTCGGGGGCAGCAAGGCGGCGGGGGACTCATCCCTATCCGTTGGAATTAACTCGGCGGCTACGGCCCGGTCAAGAATCAAAAGGGTGGGCTCTTGCCCTTAGCGCTAGCCCCTTTGGCCGCAATGGCGGGCAAAGCGCTGGCCGGGACCGTCGCGGGAGCGGTGGCTAAAAAAGGAGGACAAAAGATTATCGCTAAACTGAAAAATAAATTTGGCAAGAGGGTGGTGAAACAAATCGTGAAGAACACGAGTCAAGGGGCGGCCCGTGTGCTCGGCAAGAAAACCAGTAAAAAGTTGATCCAAGGCCTAGAAAAGATAGCGGGGTGGCGCCGAAAACGAAAAAGACGAAGAAGCCGGCACGGCCCGTGGCCAACAAGAATAAAAGAAAGAAAAAACAGGCTCTCCCTCTCATTCCTTCGAAGGCCGTCAAGCGTGCACGTGTCGCGAGATATATCTTTGACGACGACTATTGAACACCATGACTACGGACGCCGGCATGGGCAAACCGCCCCTGCCCAACATGTTGGGCGGCTACAACACCCATTTGGATTTTTTCGGCAAGGAATTGGCTCAAGCGGTCGAAGAACGAGGCTATTGGTCGGAGCACGCTCCCAAATCGGCCCTCTTGCCCGGGTCGCCCGTGGAATTTTACCTCCCCGCCAGTCCCTATTACACCGTGCTGCCTAGAAGTTACTTCAAGGTGACGGCCAACCTCGTGAAAGCCAACGGAGAGAATTTGACGGCCGATTTGAAGCTGGGTCCCGTCAACAATTGGTTTCATTCCCTCTGGTCGCAAATAGATATGGCCTTGAACGGGGAATGGATGACCATGAGCACCAAAACCTACCCCTACAAAGCCTACCTCAGCACCCTCCTCAACTTTACCCCCGACCCCAAGAAATCCTACCTGACCTCGGGGCTGTACTACAAGGACGCGGCCGGCGCCATGGATGATTTCGCCATCGATGGGGCCAACACAGGGTTGAATGTGCGGGCGGCCTACACGGCGGACAGCAAAGTGGTGGAACTGACCGGGATGTTTTACATTGACGCCGCCTTCACCAACAAACTGCTCCTCAACGGAGTGCCCCTAGAATTCCGCCTCACCCCTGCCAGCAATGCCTTCGCCCTCATGGGGCAGGAGTGTGAGAAAACAAGGAAACCCACCTCCCTGTCTTGTTATTCTTGGGAAGGGGTGAGGCGCGATGGATGTCCGTTTCCAAGCGCCCTGAAATATCTTGATCACGGGTCAGAGTCAATCGGGGAAAACGGTGTTCACCGAAAGGCTCTTGCAGCATGTGAAATCCCATTTTACCCAACCACCCCTCACGATCGTGTACTGCTATGGCAGCGCCTGGCAACCCCGTTTCACCGCCATGCAAAAATAATTGGGGGTGAAATTTGTGGAGGGGCTTCCCGACGACCCGTACGCCCCCTTTCACGGCAAGCCGGGCCTCTTGATCCTGGACGATTTGATGAAAGAAGGCTCCAAGGACGAACGGGTGGTGGACCTGTTCACCAAAGGCTCGCACCACCACAACATCTCGGTGCTGTACCTGACGCAGAACATTTCCCCCCCAGGCAAGTACGCGCGCACCATTTCAATCAACGCCCACTACCTGGTGGCTTTTAAAAACGCTCGGGATTCGTTGCAAGTCCGGAAATTGGCCGAGCAGGCCTTTCCGGGGCAAGTGCCGGCGGTGATGCGGGCCTACCAGGACGCGACCCAACGCCCCTTTGGCTACCTCCTCTTCGACCTGCACCCCGGACCCCGCCGCAAATCGATTGCGCACCAACATTTTCAATGAGGAGGGACAGCAACATTGAAAAAGGGCGGGCGCTATGTTTGACCTGTTGAAGCTCCTAGCCCAAACCCCCAAGGTTGTGGTTCCTGGTTTGTCCTACTACAAGCTCTACTACAAACTACAAAAGCATCTCGCAGGCAAGCAACTGCAACTAAGAGAGACACGAGGAGGCACTAAGAAGAAGAAGAAGAAGACCCCCACGGTGCTAGAGGAGGATCAAAAGGGGGCGAGACTTTGGGCGGCATTGAAAAAGACGTTGCCAGTATTGAAAAAGACGTTGTTAACACCCAAGACAATCCAGGAGGTGGACGCACTGGGCAGCATCACCAACGTACTGTACCAACAACGAAGAAAAACCCGTTTTTTAACCAGGGCTGCCAAAACGATACAACAACTCGGAGGCTCCAAGAAGAAGAAGAACACGGCTAAAAGAGCGAAAAAGCCAAAGGGAGGCGTCCCGAGTCAAGGCCTTCGTGGGGCCGTGTGGAAGAGACCCAACAAAAAAACAACCTTCCATCCCCCTTTTTAACGCGGGGGTGCTTTACGACGACGGTCCCCTCTGAACAACCGTGTCGAAGAGGTCCTGAACAAAGCAGATTGGGTTAACTTTATAGGCTAAGTCCCCCCAGGGAATCCGTTCAGTTGTGGTGATGGCCTCCCCCTTGCTTCAACGCAGCGCCACGTTCCTCCGACAATTTGCCAAAGCGGATCTCGGCCAGAAAAAGAAACTCATCCGGGCCGCGAGCCAAAATCAAATCAACGCCGTCAGCGAAGTGGTGCACAACGCCTTGCTCGGAACTTTTCCGATAGGCGCTCGCGCGAAGAACGCCTTTGCCCCCATCAAAGCGAAACTTCGAAAAATAGCCAACAAGGCCCTACCGCCGGCCGTGAGGCGAAAGATTATGCTCTCCTCCTCGACAGCGTTGCAGAAAGCCAAGCTTAAAAAGGCAGGGGGCCAGCTAGGGGGCTTCATTTTCACTTCCGCCGCCCTCATTGCCGCCGCCGTTCTTGCTGGCAAAGCCGTGGCCGCTGGCGCCATCAGTGGAGGGGTAGGCTACGGAGTCAAGAAAGCGTTGGACCAAGCCGGAGGGTACGTTGCGCCGGAGGGGTCGTTGTTCCGTAGAGGGTTAAGTGTAAGGGTCAAGGAAAGAGCTGCAACAAGCCGGAGGGTACAGGGCTCCAGGGGTCCCAAGGACAAAATACCCTTCCCCGGAAGAGTACGCCCGAGAACTGAGTCAGCCTTATATCTGGTCCTGAATGGAAAGAGAAATCCGCCGCTTGCCCGGTGCCCCCGGGTATTGAGCCCTCCCGTTGGCGGTTATTTTTAGCCCGCCTTCGAAAAAGGAAACACCAGACCGTAAAGGGTAAAAAAGCCAGCAGGACCGTCCGGGCGGCGAAGCAAATCCAAAGAAAGTATAAGACGCTGCCGCCCAAGAAGAAATCCCAGACAGGGAAAAGGAAGCGGGGCCCCACACCATCCCCCAGCCCCAGAAGGAATTTCCGTGACGCGATGGGAAGTGCAACGACACCCGGGCAAACGAAAAAAGCGATGAAAGAGGCCGAGGCGGCCGACACGGGGAAGAACCCCATGCGCATGGTCTTGGTCCCGGAAGAGTCTATGCGGTGGTTGGAACAACAGCTTCGTGTGGACACGACCAAAGGGGTTAAAGTGCTCAGTCGGTACCAAAAGGCCATGGCGCAGGTCCTAGAGACCCCAGAGAAACCGGAAAGCGCCGACCAGTTTCAAGATTTACACCAAAAATACGTACGACGTCGTGAAACCATTGAGCCTAGCCCCTTCACGGCCGTGGCGGCAAAAGTGTTAACCCAGAGCCAAAGGGGCGCTTTGCGCCGCGTGCCCCCCCTCCAGCAAACCTTTAGCGTCGGTGCTGGTCAATCTGTTGAAACTGAAAGGGTCGCAGAAAATTTCCTGGAATGCGCAAGGGGAAGTGAAACTCTACGGGCAAACCCTGCCGGGCAGTCAAATCGCCGATCTAATTAAAGAGGCGGTGCATCCTTCTTCCACCCGCACGTCGCCCGGCTACCGTGATTTCATGCAATTTCTAGCGGAAGAAAAAATTCCTAAAGATCTCGTCCACCGCCCCCGCGATCTGATCTCCAAAAAGAAAGAGTACACGCCCCGTCCTAAACGGCCTCCCCCCACCGCGTATCAAGAGGATCTCCCGCACCAACCCTACAAAGATCTCCCGCCCCGCCGAGAGGAAACGCCGTTCTCCAGGACCTCCTACAAAACTTTCCCCCGTGGGGGCAGCCGCCGCCTCTCTTTTGGTAGAGGGCCCGCCGAAAAACAACCTTTAAATTGGCGTCCTTTTTAAACCCCCCTTCATTGTCGCCATGGCACGAACGCTAACGAGACCCTCAGGATTGGGACAAGCGCTCTGGCGACGCCGTATCGCCCAAGCGAACCGGAAGAGGAAAAAGAGCAAGCAAGGAGGCACGCAAACGGTCCGCAAGATCACAAGCCGAAAATCGAAAGACGGCCGTACCGAAACAACGATCCGAACGACGACCACGTCGGGCAAGCGCAAAGGCAAGAGTATCAGCCGGTGGAACGTTAAACACCTGAAGAAAAAGACTTAAAGAAAAAGGACTTCCTGCGCAAGCCTACAAGTATCAAGCCTTACAAGATGGAGTTCCTCTAAATAAAAGACTGAGACTTTGTTATCACAGCTCAAAGGAACTGAACCATTTATTACAATAAAAAATTGTTTCCTCTAGGGTCGAATCTCTTTGTTTTTTTCAGTAGCCGTAAGGGTAGCTCTGGTATCCGTGGAGCACCCTCTTGTCGTACACCACCTTGAAGGTCTTGGTCTCTGGGCGGGTGTGCAACGTCCTGTCTTGGGTGTTGCGGTGGATGGCGTGCGGCGTCACCACCGTCCGTGTGGGCTCCCCCTGGCCTTGCACCATGGCTACCATGGTCTCGAGGTTCACGATCGCCCGATTTCTCACGTTGAGGCGTAGTCATTTCACTTTGCAGACGACGCGGCCTTGACTCGTTTCGTACCCGTAACTCTTGGGCCCGGTACAGGCAAAACGGACAATGTGTTCGCCTTCTTTCAACTCATTCGTCATGTCGCCTAGAAATCGACCGACCGGGGGCGCCACTTGGCCACCTTTCTGCGTGAAATAGATGCTGTCCGTATCGTGGTAGACGATGCGGTCCTTCAAGAGGTGGAGGTAAGAATAGAGTTTCAGGCGTGCGTGGGCGGTGGTATAGGCGGCAAACACGACGTTGGTGTGGGGGTTGGAGTCGATGTGCTGCGGGGTGGCGTGGTAATGCACTTGCACCATGTCTTCGTGCACAAACAGAATATCCTGAACTTCTTTCTCGTCGCTCATCATGAGCTCGAAGTAACGGTCCAACTCGGTGACGTACTCCGTCTGCCGAGGGTTCTTCTTCTGGCCGAACTTGCCCCACAAAGTGTTGAGAATCCATTTCGCCAGGGCCCGCATCCCCGCGTTGAACTCGATCTTGTCCTCCTCCAGCGAGATCCCCGTGGCCCTCCGGGTACTCTCTATAAAAGAGGCTTTCTCGGCGTCGGTGTGGCACCCGGGCGGCCACCCACTCGCTTCCTGTTTCATCTTCAGGAAAGTGTTCACGTAGTCCGAGAACAACCCCTGGGTCCCGGTTGCGGGATCGTACTGCTCCGACTCGTAATAATGCCATACCCGGTACATTTCCAGGACCCGGTACCCTTGGCGCAGGGCCTCGTGGAGTTCGTGGCTCACCCAAGTGCCTGTCAAAGCCCGGGCCTCGTCGTCGTGGCGGCAGGTTTCCTGGTTCTTGTCTTCGGCGCAGTTCCGACAAAGGGTAAATAGGAGTTTCTCCCCCACATGCGTCGGGAGGACCGGGAAAAACAGCCGGCGTGGCGACAAGATCTTCAGGTGGATTAATCCCTCGTATGGGAGGGTAGGGTCTAGATTTTCTGTTAGGATGTCTGGATGGCCCAGCGGGAACCGTTGCGTTTTTTGCACCCATGGGTACAGGGAGCACACATCCAACGCCTCCATCCATTCTCTCCCCCATTCTCCCTCGCTCGCTTCCCAGTAAGTCTTGATCCCGTTGGTCCGCCCTCCAAAGAACGCTTTCTTGGGGTCGAGGAGAAGCTGGGCTTGAGGGATGGGCGCTAGGGCGACGATAGTCGGATCCAAGGCCATGGCCGCACGAATTTCGCACTCCCTGATCTGGACCACGCGGTACCCTTGCTGTTTCAGGTACAACATTTTGTCTCGGATCCGGTCGGCCAGCGTTTTCATCGTGCAGTGCAGTAAGGGATGGATCTTCTCTTGAGGGGTGCAACGGTTGCAGCCGTGCCAGAAGCAGCCGTTTATTTCGTAGGCCGTGTGGGTGGCGGCGTGGTACCCGTCCAGTTTGTAGGGTCTCACGTGCTTCTCTCCGAAATTGCCTGCGTACTGGATCTGAATTCCGTCCCGCCACTCCACGTGGGCCAACCATTGGAGCGCCAACGCCGACTGAACGTCCTTGGGCCGGTAGCCGAGCCGTGGCAAGACCGCAATGGTGTGGGGACGAAGGAATTTCTTGCGGAACACTAGGTTGCATAGGGAGGCGAGGGTTACGGTCCTGGGAAAGGGGTCTATCCCCGCCGCTTTCATCATAATAGCCCGGAACGCCAAACAGGCCCGTTGCAAGATGGCCACATCCCGATGGCAGTAGAGGGTCAACTCGTTTTGGAAGTCGAACACCCCGCCGCGGGCCCGTTCGGCCGCATGCCAGGCCACCAGTTCTTCTTTGCCTTGCGGACTCAGCGAATCCGGTTCGTAATAATGCAGGGCGGGGAGCGGGCCCACGTACTGTTGATGTTCTGGTTTGTTAAAAAAGATGGGAAAATCCAATTTGTTGAGGTTTTCGGCTTGGAAACCGAACGTGACGGGAAATTGTTTGAGGGCCAGAGGGATGAAGAGCAACGAGTCTTTGAGTACCAACTTGTACTCGGGGGTGGTCACCACCATTGCCTTGCCACCGCGAAAGAGCACTTTAGGTTTGATGGCATTCTTGAAGAGGTACTCCAGGATGGGGTACGAGTCGTACCCCATGGCTTTGTGGGCCAGGCACACGTAGTTTTCGTGATCCCCCGAGAAGAGCCAGTCGCAGAATTGGGGGAGGGCCGTGGGGCCTCGGAACTCGATTTTACGTGGGCCGCATTGAGTGCAGGTGGTCCAGTCTGTGGACACACAGAGATCGCACACTTTTGAGACCCCTGCAAAGTTGACCACGTGCTGCGCTTCCAGGGGCATGGCTTCGAAGTCAAAGAAGAGGTACCGGAACTTGTCCCCCTCGTCTTCCGCGGCGGCTCTATCTGTCTCCTCTTCTTCCGCCAGGAGGCCCGTGGTGGCATCTTCTTCCTCTTCTTCTTCTTCTTCTACTTCTTCTCCTGGGGCTAGGCGCGGGACTTGTTGGTCCGCCACTTGCATGTAGCACAAGTGGTCTAGGGGGACAATAGCTTTGCAACTCCGGCACTTGTATTCTCCGCACACGTGGACTCCATCCAGGTCCCGAGACAGATGGTCCACCGTCACCCCACACTGGACACAACGTGTGTACCGTTCGCACGAACTCCATGTTCTGGTGTAGAGATTCCCTTGCCCCGTCCGGCGGGGTTGGCGACGGCGGCGGTTGTCGAAGCAGTTCCCACTCTTGAACCACCGCCGGCATTGGTCGCATTTTCTCCAAGAAAATCTCTCCCCAGGGGGGAGGGGAGAGCAGTCCTTGACCCCACAACAGCCACAGGTCGTGTCACAAGCGTGTTGTCTAGGATTGTCGTAGGTCTTCTGGCAGAGGGGGCAGAAGTATTTGGCGTTCAGTAGACCCCTCATGTTGTTGATGACGTCATAGTGGTGGTTCTCGGTTTGGTAGAGGTACACGCGGTAGCGGGCCTCAGGGAGGTGGCCCGAGTAAATAATGCTGTTCGTATGCTCTCGGGAGACCAGATTGACTTCTACCCCTTGGCCTGCCAAGTACGCTTGGAATCGTTTGAGCTCCGGGATACCACACGGTTGAATAGGGACGCCTGCCTGGTGGTGGAGCTCCAAGGCGAGAGTCCGTTGTTGGGGTCTCCCTCTGCTTATTTGGTTGTACTCAGGATGTTGCTGCTCCCGAGCCAGGGCCGTGACCAATCCTCTGGCCATGCACAATTCATCATAATTGCGTATCCTCACAAGGCTTCGTTTGATTTTTTTAAATTTCGCCAAGTCGGACGTACAGCAACGGGCCGGACGCCCTCTTCCTCCTCCCGCGCTGGGTATTTTCACGTGAAACACATGGATGTGGAAGCGGCCCCTCATAATGAATTCTTGATTCGATTGTGTGATCTCCCCAATTCTGGCCATGATCAGGGCGGGGGAGAGGGTGGACCTCATCAGGTACGGAAAAGCCAATGGGTAGTCCAGATGCGGAGCGTCTAGGGTCAGGCGTACTCTGTCTTGCGGCTCGGCTTCCCCTAGGGTGGTCTCCAGGACCCTCTCTAGTGCGGCCGTGACGTCTTGAAAATATAAAAATAATACATAAAATAAACCATAAATAAATAAAAAAAAAAAAATTAGGGGTCCCTGTAGTCCGGCTAGAGGAGAGGAAGAAGAAGAAGAAGAAATAATAAAAAAATAAATAAAAAAAATTGACTTACGCGCGGGGGTTTGAACCCATCCCTCTCCTTTGAGATTCCAAACAAGAGCATTAGACCCATGCGCCACTGCGCTCGCCGTCATAATGGCGTATCAAAATTAGTGTAGTCTTACCTCAGGCAGAGTCGCGCGGGATCGCGTCCTTATTCTTAGTTCGTAGTCCTTACATGTCGTCTTGAATTTTTTGCACGCTCTGGACCGGGTTTGTAGGAGTTCAAAGACTTCCTCCTCTTCCTCCTCCTCCTCTTCCTCCTCCTCCTCCTCTACTGCGGCGGCGCCGGTTTTTTTCTTTTTCCCACCTCCCTGCTGTTCATTCCTCCGTTTGCCGTCGGGAAACAAGGCATGGAGACATCCCTCCGGAACAAAATCGTCCTCGTTGTCCTCCTCCTCCTCCTCCTCCTCCGTCTGTGGGGGGTTGGGCTCGAATTTTCCCCACAACGGGTTGAGGGACCGTTTTGTCCGATGGCCCGAACGAAATAAGCCATCCAGATCTAGGGCCGTCACTTCTGGAAGCACGGCGGGGAGGTTCAGCGCGGCGACGAGTCTTTCTACTTCCTCCTCGGTGATGTCGTCCTCTAGAGTCTCCATCTCGGGAAGTGTAAACGGTTCTTCCGAGGAGGAAGGGTAGTCCACCCCCGGGGGGAAATCCATATCCTCCAGGAAGGCGTACAAATCATCCGCGTTGTAAGGATTTATTTCTTCGTACGTGAGCTCGTCCTCTGGGTCTCCCCCCGGGGAGGGATTAGGCGGCGGCGGGGCTACGGCATAGTCCTCGTTTTCTTCTTCGAGGGTAATGATGACTGGGTTGCCTTCTTCATCCAGATAATTCCAGGAGTCCATCGTGCTAACACTAAACCAAATCAAAATGCATCGCTCCCTTATATATTTTTTGCCCTGTTCTCTGATTGGTGCCTTTTTCTCGGCCTGTGATTGGTTCCCCTAGCAGGAACACGGCTCGTGAGTGGTGGAATTCAATCCGCTTTTGGTTCGAATTCAATTCCTGGGCTCTAAGAATCCTCTGAAAAACCCCTCCCCCCTCCCCCCTACCCTTGTTCTTCAAAATTGTCTCCCACCACCCCGGGGGGAGCCCTTCTTCCTTCCTTCTTTAAGCCGTAATCATTTCGCGTTCTCTAAACGCCTTCTCTAAGCTCCTAAATCCTAAAACCTAAATCCTCTCGACAAACGCGCCCAGCTAGGAAAACAAAAACTAGTCCAACCGGTTTATCCCAGTTTAGGGGCCTCTCGTGAATGAGATGACTCGCGAGGCAAAGGCGCGCGGCTCGTGATTGGCGGGTTAACGTACGGCGTCCTGTAACCCCTCGTGAATGAGAGTGCTCGAGGCAAAGGCGCGCGGCTCCTGATTGGCGGTTTAACGTACGGCGTCCTGTAACACCGTTGGATTCAGCGGGCACGAGGTTTCGGGTGGAAAAGGAACCCTTTCCCGGGTTGCCGAAGACGAAAAAAACAGGGGGAAATGTAGAAGCCCTTGAGAGCCAAGGCCACTATAAATTTTAGAACATTTCATGGCTGTTTTGGGGGTGCCCTTTGCGATTCAAAAACACAAAATCCCCAGAAAATGAATTCGAACCAAAATCGGATTGAAAGATCCACCACTCACAGCGCCCGCTCTGCTTAGCGAACCAATCGTCGGCCGAGAAAAGTGCACCAATGAGAGCCCAGGGCTCGTTTTATAAATACTAGGGTCTGAATTAACTTCGGTGCAGTTGAACCAGCCACTCAACCGGTAAGTTTACCCAAAATTTTCTCTTGAAATTTAACAGATGCCTTGACTAATCTTTTCTTTTTTTGGTTTTTCCTTTTTATTTCCACAGCCAGCCACAACAACAAACAACAGCGACTAAATTCTCTCTTGAAATTCAACAGGCAGCTTTACTAATATTTTCTTCTATGGTTTTTCCTTTTTATTTCACCAGCCAACCCACAGACAACAACAGCAACAGCAACAGCAACCAAAACAAGACGAACATGGCTTACCGTGGGCCCATCCGACCGAGAGAGGTATTGTCCCTGCGGATTTTCTTTTTGTCTTTTTGTCCTACTAATTTTTCTTTTCTTTTTTCTTTTTCTAGAATGTACACGGAACCAATGAAATGAACCTGGCTCAAGTAAGTGGATTTCCCATCCCCCTAAAAGACAGTGTAGCGTTCGGACTCTGCTTCACAGAACCGTTCATTTTTATTGGCAAAAATTTCCCCCATGTTGGCCACGTTTAATTTGGTTAATTTTTATAGGATTTGCTCGAGGTCCCGGGATCTCCGCTTGGCGTAAGCTTTTCTTCCACATTGAATGTTAAGCCATTTTTTTTTTGTAGTGTTTAAAGTGTGGAAATCTGCCTGAACGGCAACTACCCCCTCTCCCTTGCTGCGGGGAGACAATGTGTTCCACGTGCTTCGTTGGTCTTTTCCGGGCGCCCAATCTGGGCCCTGGGTTTGTTCTCCCCCGACTACCCCGCCGACCAATCCCCAGCCTGGCTTTGTTCTGACCCCTGCCGAACCTGGCGGGACCCCCCTAAACTTCCGACCAATCCCCAGCCTGGCTTTGTTCTGACCCCTGCCGAACCTTGCGGGACCCCCCTAAACTTACGACCAATCTCAAGACTAGCTTTGTTCTCAGCGGGTGACAGGCCCTTGTCACGTCACGACCCTTGTGACGTCATATTTAGCTCCGCCCCCTTTCTCGACCAATCAGGAGGCTCGCTGTGTCACACAGTGAGGTTGCTAACTACTATCATTCCTTTTTCCTACATATTTGTAAATTTTATTTAAAAAAAGGAAAAATAGTGCAAAATAAATTAATCTGAATCTGAATCTGACAACTCATCAAAGGTTGAAACGAGCAGAACCTTTCGCCGTGTTGCGGGCCGATTCTCAGGCTCGAGTAAGTTTATTTTGTGGTTAGGCTGGCCAAACCCGAGGATCAAAGCGTGCTTACAACAGGAGATTCTGAAGAACAAAGAAAGGGAGCGGGCCGCAAAAACAATAGCACTAGAAGTTTGAAAAGTTAGCGGGAAATGCAATCAAATGAAACTGTGTATTTGAAAGTTGAAGGATTTTCTTTTGTATTATGCCAGAACCAATCATCAAGTACATTAAGAGTGAAACGAAATTAATAGGCCTTTGTAGAAAAGTAACAATCACGTGCTGATATAATCCCTCATTAACAAATGAACTGAGCTCGTGATCCCCATGAGAAAGGCGTTGCGATAGGCTATCTTTTGAAAAGATCGACAATCGATTCGGGGTGGAAAATAGCATTTACAAACAGGATTTGCTAATAACACTTCCGATCTCGTACAGGTGCCTTTAAATAAATTAAGTCAGATTTTTTTGCCTTCCACATCACATCCACGTGATTGCATTCCCGCAAAAGGCTCATTCCCAATATAGACCGAGCTGCGCTATGCAGGTTATGAAAATGGACTTGTCAAAACGTTTAAGTTAAAACACCTTTTTGTTGTTAGCATGAGTGAGGTCTTCTTCGCACTAATAAAAACAATGTGATTTGAAACCCTTAGACTGAAATTAGAGTAATTAGCTAGAGTGCATATGAGAGAGTTTTGGCAATGAGAACTGTATGAATGCAAACGTCAATATTGATCAGTGTAGAGAAAGCGTATTTCAGACTCGTATGCATATCAATAGGCCTAGGTCCTCTTACTATGGCTATCTCTTGAGTTTTGCATAACGAAAGCATTTCGTCTAGTCTTAGCACTGGGGCCAACTTTTCTTCATGTAAACAGCCCCTTAGCGAGATAAACAAAAAATGTATAATTAACAACATCTCTGTTAACACTCCCCATCCCAATTTACTGAAAATGTTCATCATAAGATTTTGCGGGCTCTAATGGTGCTATCGAGAGAGGTAGAACCCAATTATGTTTACGAATTCGCCGTTGCTGCATGCAGCAGTCGGACAGCGTACATGGATGTTAAACTATTCGGCCGAGTGATTGATCGTAAATGGCTAATATATTTACGGTTCAAACGTAAATTCTTCAAGTATTAAACCACAAACCTAACAATAATGAAAGGAATAAAGTTGATTCACCAGTAGAGCTGATAACCTTTCTAAACTCTAACTATGCGGCATTTGCACGTAAAATTCATCCTCTCAGTAAATTGCCATAAGACAAAACCACACGATAGGTTATTGTGTTTCTTTGTCTCAACCAAAGCAACAAGTGTCAAGAGAGTTTGATGGTAATACAAAGGATATATATGATATATATGTTTTTTGCAGAGTTTTAGTGTTTCAGTGTATATATATATATATATATCTGCCATGTTTTCACAAAAGGAGCCTTAGAACCTACATTTGTAAGATCCCCTTTTGTGAAAACATGGGTGATATATATATATATATATATATAGGAAGTTTGTTGTTCGATTGTTGTTCGATATATAAATTTGAGACCGTTTCAGGTTGACAGTATTATTTTAGCTACAGCGTCCGTTCTTATCCAATGTCAAAAAATAAACTGAAACACTGAAACACTAAAACTTTGCATTACCATCAAACTCTCTTGACTGTTGTTGCTTTGGTGGAGACAAAGAAACACAATAGCATATCGTTTGGTTTTGTCTGACGGCAATTTACTGAGAGTATGAATTTTACGTGCGAATGCCAAATAGTGCTTAGAAAGCTTATCAGCTCTACTAATGAATCGACATTATTCCTTCTATTATTGCTAATTTTCTGGTTTAATAGAGATCTTTCGCATAACGCCATTCCATATGCAAATGATCCACTATAGTGGAAAACACTTACACAATATGCAAATAACATTACTACGCACGAGTAATATACTAATCGTGTTTATTTAGTCAGTCACGGTACAATAGCGCGTTTTTATCCATTATTTTCCAAAATAAAACCATGTGAAATTATAATACACCCAACTGAAAATTCAACAAGAAGATCATATTACGTATTTACGAAGTTTTATTATTTATTCTGGGCTTAAATTAACATATAAACTAAAAATATAATTAAACGACAGACCAAAAGCCCCTTTCTCGCCCTGTCTGAATACCGTTATCATTTATTATCTTTAGTATACGCGAATTAAAGTTAATCAATTGTATCATCAAAGAGTACAACGTGTCGCTCATTTGTGAAGGTATTTAATTAAAAGTCAATCAGATGATTTCCAAAAAGCTCAAATTGGACTCGCCCTACGCTCTCGTGCAAAAAGCACGACCAAACTTCTAGAATTAAACACAAATGTTTACTCCTCAAATCCAGATGAAACGCAACCTTCCTGTAAACTGATACTGCATTTATCCAATTTGTGTCTCTCTCCTGTATGCTTTCTGCCAAAGTATTCTGGAACTCGAGTATTCTTGCTTCCGAATCTTCGCGTTTTCTATATCTCCGAGCCGCGGGTCTTAGCATCTAGCAACACCAGCGAACCACAGGCAATGTTTTTGAAAACGAGTGTGTATATATATATACACTAGTAGTTACGTAATGATTTCGACTAGTACTAGTACGAGAAAGCATACAGTTATATCCTATGCCCATATAACTTTCCTCATCCATACTTCACTAAGGAAAGTAAACTAATGTTTACATTGAACTGAGATGAGGGAGCTGAATGAAACCTGGCGCGCGCCCGTTGCATAATGAGTTTTCGGCGGGAAAAGAACTGGAAGAAGTGACGGATTCTCGCGGCACATTATGGCGGGAAAAAGCCATTGAATAAAACCCGTTAGATACCGCCGCGTATGCATCAGCTTTCCAGCTTTCTGATTGTCTGTATTTTTCATGGTATGGGATATATTGATATATGTCATGGCGCCGGTGTCCTTTATTTGTTATCTTTCTTGAGTGCACTCTCATACCTTTTACAAGGTCGTAAACAATGCAGGTCATCTAGCTTGGTTTGTCTCAATCATTTTCCAACTAATTAATATCCTATTCGGATTAGGTATTAAATGTAATATATAATTCAATCAGAACTTTGGAAAAGTACAAAGCATACACTCATCTTATTCTTTGAAAATATTTTAGCAAAAGCTAGAAAACAATTAACGGTTATTTTATCTCAATAATAATATAATTTAAAAGAGCTAGTCTTTCAAAGATAACGAACGATATGAAAGACCTGTAGATGCTATGACACATCACTGAACAACCCAAAATGTACTTTCAGATAAAATGGTCTAAAAGGATTGGGGTCTAATTTTCATTTCACTGATCTTCAAGGAAAGACAATACGTCCCAACTCCTTTCCATGTACTTCCCTGGTAATCGATTCTATTCCCCCGGTACTGACCATTTAGATTCGACTGTAAGCAGTTGTTGTACCACCAAGCCCCGGTGTAAGTACTTGCACAGCTCCCACCATGAGCGTCGTTATCCCTGTCTTTAGTAGAGAAGGCCATGTTATTGTGATAAACAAGCGCGTCCCTAGCAGTACCTGAATACGAACTCACACTCAGTCTGTACTTCGACGCTTCGTCGCCAACACTGAAACTTCCATATTTAGCATAAAACCTTGATCTTGACCAGTCTTCAACATCCACACGCAGTGTCATAGCTGTTCTGGCTGTTAGTCGGTGTATGTTGTCGTTGCCCAACCAGAACTCGCCATTCAGGTTTCCAAATCCTGTTTTATATGAATTCCAGTTGAGGTAAAAGTTAACGGATCCATCTTGTCTTCTCTGGAAGACTGTCCATCCCCCTCCGTCTGTTGTCATGTCACAGTACACTTGGAAGGAACCTCGACCGTCAGGGTTCACAGTGTACACACTATTGCGTCTTTCTCCGGAAGTGTACAACTCGGAACAATCCTGGCGAACTGTTGTAAAGCAAATTTTGTATAAGTTTGTAGAAAACTAAGTACTCTACAAGTATAAATATTGTACAGTCAAATCAGTAAAGTTTCGTTTGCAATATTATTTAACGCTCGTGGATTTCAGATAAAAAAAAGAAACGTTTAAATTTCTACTGAAGTACATTTCAAACAAAGAAATGCACCTTTCTAACATTGCGATTCCAAAAGATTATTTATAGGCTGGCGTAAATTAGTCTTCTGATTCGTACGAGCTCAATACCAAATAGAATAAAAAAGAGAGAATATTTATCGTAAATTTGGGTCGCCTTTTTAATACAATGTAGCTGTAAGACAACGCCGTTACCGAGCATATGGCAGTTGATTTTTCCATCTCCAGAGAATCCATTGTTACACCTGCAGATATATGAACCTGGTGTGTTGATACACTGAGCGTTGGCATGACAACCGTGAGCACCACCACATTCGTTAATATCTGCAAGAGAAGAGAATATATTATATGTGAGCTATAAGGAAAATGACTATAATAATAATAATAATAATACTAAGAATAACCACAACAACAACAACAAAGGAAAATTATTATCATGAATGAAAAAATTAACGCGCTGTGCTCTTTGGTCCCTGCTTTAAATGGTAAAGGTTGCAATTTGTCGTAACTATTTTTCATGAAATGGAAATAAAACATTATTTACCCTGGGTAGTAGTTCTAACCTCCTCTCTCAGTGAAACTAGCTACGAGATGCGAAGCAGTGATATCAGAGGGGAGAGCAGAATGGAACGTCTATAGTGGTACTCCATGCCAATCTTACAACATGCACAATTCTCGAACGGTAGTAGAGATTTGTTACTGCGAAGCTGATTGGTCATGCAGTAGAGGATGTGCTTCGCCGGATGTGAGCACGTGATAAAAACGATGTCTACCTGATCTCATACCGAAAAAAGTCACTCAGTTTCAATTTCAAGCCAACTGCTCATCATCCTGTAGGTTTTGTTGCTTTTTATTCAGCATTTACGCTGGAAGTGGAAATTAAACTGAAGAATTACATACAAATGTTATTCAATATTGTATTTTAGCCTGGGCTACCTGTGAAACTCGAAGTTAACTAAATGGTTTTCGCGAAGGACAATATAATGTTATATAAAAATGTTCATATTACCTTCTCACTTCTAAGTTTATGGCTTTAAGGACTAAATTGAATCATCTTATCCAAAGTCGTATGCCTTTTAAACTCGTGGATGCGCGCAAAGTCAACTGCATATAAATAAGGACCTGTTTACAAGGCTAAGCGAGCACAATACTATAGTTCAAGCTTTCAAAATGATTTCGTTATTCTGGCCTTCGTCAGCCGCGTTCTGAGGTAAATATTCCGAATTTCAAGCACATATGATCTATTAGTAGTAGGTAAAGGCAGTTCAAAGAGCAGCGATCCGCCAGTACGTACCGTTCAGTTGGGGGCAGACTGCATGCGTTTTATCGTTTAATTTTTCCAGCAATGTTGTCTAAGTTTTTCAAAGAATCGTCATTTTAAGCCTCAACTTAACTGCTCAAGTGTGGTAGAGTGCGTTTTGAGAAAGTTCAACAGGCATCATTAATTTCCCGTATGATATTTATAAGTTCTTGATTTCATATAACTCCAGTTTATGAAAAATCAGGAGCTTACGTAAGGATGAAAATGCATGTTTTGTGTTTCTAGTTCCAGTATGCATGTGAATCGACCCTTGTAGAAATTCAGTACATTAAAGTATACTTTCACTAGTAGTAAAAGTGTACTTTTTTGTACTTTCAAGTCAAGAAGTACTAATGAAGTATACTTCATATATACTACTGAAATAGAAAGTACAAATGAAGTATATATCTTTAATACTTCAATTATACTTCAAAAAAGAGAAGTATAGTTCAAGTATATTTTCAAGTTTGAAAAGTATAAATAAAGTATTTATTTTCAAATATTTCATTCAGAAAGTGAAGTATACTTAAAGTATACTTTTTAACAGCAAAATATCAGCAAGTTAATGTATTAATAGGCAATATTCGTATTGACAATTTCCACGGACGAACGTGGAACGATCGCGATATTGATTTTATAGTCATAATCAATCACAGGCTACCCAAGCGTAAGGTTTTTTTTAACATATTTTATTAAACACCATTTTTAACACTACTTTTACAACCTCAAACTGATAATAATCCACTAATATCCAAAGTACATACCTACACGTAAAACATACGATCAATTTCAAGCATTAAAAAAAAGCAAAGGAGAAAAACAAATGTAAGATTTTTGATTAACCATTTATTTTACAAGACTTGACTGGGAATTTATAGAGTTTTTATAAATTGTAATAATTCTGTAAATATTGAAATAAAATAAATAAGACTTTACCTGTGTGTTTGTCAGTTATTGGGCTGTGTCTGTGTTTTTTCAGGCGATTATTTCTTCCAGTCTTGTAAAATAAATCAAACACCATACGCTTGGGTAGCCTGTGTATAAATGCGCCTGCATGTTTCAACAGTTAGTCAGCAGTAACACATCAAAACAAGATGGCGGACCCGATATCGTAGCCTTTTGATGACTATAGTTCTTCTTATTCTCGTGCCATCAAAACCTTTTCCTTCTGGATAAGCAGCCATTTAGGAAAAGAGGAGTGCTTTCCCGACTCTTTTTCAATCGACGAAACTGCGCTCCTAATGAAATTGAACACCGAGTATTTTTGGAATGTCAGCATCGTATCATAGCGAATCAGATTACCGGAACAGTTCTGGCGCTCAAAATGTGAATACCAGGACATGCAGTCGTTAATTTCCAACCGTCTTTACTCAGCTCCAGCATCTACATACGTATACGTGAAGGATTTGATCGACTAATACCCGCAATCCACATCAGTCGTGCGTTCTTGTTATTTATTGGAATCTTCAGGATACTCGCAGGTTGAACGTAAATTGTTTGTGAATTAGTTGTGTTTTGTGATCATGAATGTAGAGCAAAACCTTTGGTTAATTTTTAAGCAAATTAATAAGCGCGCGTACATCATAATTTCTGGTACACGTTCATTGCTTTGTAACCAGACTCACTGGTTTATGATGGTTTTGACGTACCAAATCAAATTATTTAGTTGCTTTTTGGTGCAATTCAAGTACTCGGGGCCGGAAGTGGGAATTGAATTACTCAGACGTTCCTTGGCGTCATTTGACGTCATTTCCGGTGATGTCACTTCCGGGAAAGAAGTCCGAAGGAAAGAAGAAGTGAAATACTGAAGCAGGCGCGCGGCACCGGAATCAAACCCGGAACGTTGGGTTGCAAGGCCCGCACTCTACCAACTTAGCTAACGTGCCTTGACACAATTGCATGGACAAATCACATATTATTATACCTTACCTATTGTTATTCTAATTAAGAACAACTACATTTTGGCAAGCACTGGGGACTCGAGCTGGATCCGTCTCGGCGGCCTTTCGGCCCCCTCGTCGGGTAAACACAGTGACTATAAGCTACGTAGATGGGAGAAAAAAATACATTTTGGCAAGCACTGGGGAATTCGAGCCGGTTCCGACTCGGGGGCCTTGCGGCCCCCTCGTCAGGTAGGCACAGTGGCAATAAGCTACATAGATGGGAGAAAAATAATATTTTGGCAAGCACTGGGGAACTCGAGCTGGTTCCAACTCGGGGGCCTTTCGGCTCCCTCGTCGGGTAGGCACAGTGACTACGTTATTATATATTGAACCAGTACTGGGATTGACGGAGTGTATAATGAATACAGCAGGGATGCTACGAATACATTACGTCAAAATTATAGATTCATGAATATCTATATTAGAGAGCAGTGAAACGTGACTTCCGGCCCCGAGTACTTGAATCAAGCCTGCTTTTTTTGTATTCTAAGTATCTATTACAGACTGCCAACATGCATTGCGGAACAAGCATCATTTTGCTCAGAATGATTGTGTCGAATCAGTATGTCAAATAATAATTATTGTCTATCTCTATGCACATCAAACTGAAATCAGTTGCAAGACAATGGTATGGTTTTAGTTTTTAAATGCAATTTGAACCATGTTATTTTTTGTATTGATGAATTACAGCATAAAGTAACCAGTTATTTTATGGTGTATATATAATTCACTTAATTATCTATTGAAACCCTGGTAGGTGGGAATTTCCTTTGAAAAATGCTCCAATGTAAGAAAAAAAACACCCTGGGGCACTTTATGCAGTCAAAAAGGACCAAATCCTCACCTAGAACAATTTTCTTTCTTGTCTTTCATTTTTATAGCACTAAAACTAAGGTGAATATGCAGCTATACAAGTCATGTATCTGAAACATAACACAAAATACTGGTGTTGATTGCATACATGTAGCAGTGAGTGCAACAGGCCTGTTTGCAAGCTAGCGTGGATGAAAGACTGTTCAACTACATGTAGTTTGCTTGCAGGCGGAGCAGAACCACTTTTTCTGAGGCTGCTCTCCCTCCTGTAAGTCCAACATACTGAAAGTGGCCGGAACCACTCTATTTTGCATCCTGGATTGTCACATGCAATCATTGTACTTTAATACTTCATCTGATGTCCATGCAACATTAAGAGTACAGCTGGCCATGGAGCAAGCCACACTGGAATTTTGATGGTCCAGTGGTATAATATGACATTTTTGTATAAAAACGAAAAACAACAATGGCTAAACACTTAACTGACAAAAGCCATCACAAATGAACTGGGCTCCAGTCAAATCCCCACCCCTCCCACGAACTTTGAAACAATTAATCAAGTAAAATCTCCGACCCCCTGGGGCCACAAAAACAAAATCCCCCATATTTCCACCTACCCAATTTCAATTGATAAGTGCATAATATGCAAGTGACATGTATGCCAAGAAAATGTTGAATATTAGTTGCCAAAGAGATGCTGCTTTTTCTTACTCAAGTTGATATACCAGTAATAATGCATCTACAATGTACATGTATATATTTATTATGTGGTCCATACATTGTAAGTATAAATGTAGTATTCTGATATGTGTAGCTTATTTATAAGTGCAGTTGCTTCCAAAGCATAGGTGGTCTCAATCATTTCTTAATCTTTGGAAATATGAATCCTGTCTTTGGCTTGGAATCACTGCACATTATACCATAGCTTACCACTTATAAGTCACACCCTTAACTTTGACCACCTCACTGTTTTCTTTGGTTTATTTTTGGGAAAGTACTCGGCTATATTAACCACACCCCTAATTAGATTTTTTTTAGGAATTTACAATATGTGTGGGGGAACTGCTACAGCTTGTAAATAATATAAGTAGTATAACTGTGTGTGCATGTAGATGCATCTGCAAACAGGCCAAAAACAGCAGCTACTATTTATGAATATCATCACCCCATCATCATGCCTGGTTGGTAATCTATATACTATACATTTGTATTTTGTAGAACAATAAAGCAGACAGATGAAACTGAAGAATGCTGATTCCAAGGAGAGCAAGGCGACAAACTATATGCCAGCTGCGTCCAATATTATTGAAACATCCAAAAACAAAAGTTAAAGTCAATATTATTACAAATCAAATTATGGTTAGTTTCAGTTGGACTATTATTTTGTGAAACAGACTCCTAAATTTTTATACTTCAAAATGATGGCATTTCTGGCCATGTACCTTGTAGCACACAGGGAGTCCCTAACCGATACTAGAATATTGGAAGATTGGATCGAAACATTAGTTTTGATGCGTGTGGGTTACCTGTGGTTTCTTTGCCGCGGGAGAGTGGTTGGAATTTATCGTTGTCTGTTTGTTTTTATCCCAAAATTGTTCATTCGCAGCCTAAAATTCGGAAAATAAAGTTATCTGGCTGTAAAATGAACCAGCTAAATGTGTAGCTTATTTATTATTCTGTAGTTTGCATTAGTTTTAAGACACCGGATAACGTTTTGAGCGAGATTTAAGCGTTTGAGTTCACCGATACCTGTTCGCTGATTTTCGCTATTGATCGAAAAGTTGGACTTTCTCATCCGAAAAATGGACAATAAAGTTACTTAGCTGTAAAACAAACCCGCTGAATGTGGAGCTTATTTATTATTCTGTAGCCTGTATTAGTTTGAAGACATTGGAGAACGTTTTGAACGTCAGATTTAAGCGTTTGAGTTCACGGACACCTGTTCGCTCATTTTCACTACTGTATAAGTATTAGAAAGGGAAGACACAGTGAGCCGAGGTGTTTACTTTTTTACTGCAACGTATAACCCCACGGGGAGCGACGGGACATACCTTACCATATCCTAGAAGGGAGATACGTCACGCGACATTTTTCGTGACTCAACCCCTTAGTAACCTCGAAGCGATTTTTTTGTCAAACTAAACGTTCCTAGTACCTCCCCTACTGAGTCGTTTTTTTTGTCAACAACGTTGCAGCGAAAAAGTAAACACCTCGGCTCACAAAAACGAAAATAAAAATGTGTTCAAATGTTGTCTTAAACTATAAGGCTTGCCAAAAGGTCACATCAGGAGTGAGAAAATACTTAAACAACTCACATATGTGAATTAAATTAGAGATTATGAAATTTTCAAAGGACTTCTGGTCGGTTTTCTGAACGCTGTGTCTTCCCTTTCAATACTTTATAGCAAGGCGATCAGCAGCGAAAATCGGCGAACAGGTATCGGTGAACTCAAATGCTTAAATCTCGTTCAAAACATTATCCGGTGTCTTAAAACTAATGCAGACTACAGAATAATAACTAAGCTACACATTTAGCTGGTTCATTTTACAGCCAGATAACTTTACTGTCCGAATTTTAGGCTGCGAATGAACAATTTTGGGATAAAAACAATAAGACTACGATAAATTCACAACCACTCTCGCGCGGTAAAGAAACCACAGGTAACCCACACGCATCAAAACTAATGTTTCGATCCAATCTTCCAATATTCTAGTATCGGTTAGGGACTCCCTGTGTTGTAGCATATGCTTAATGATCAATTCAAGTAATAAAAAATATATCTAATAAATCCTATTTTGTTATGTATGTTCTCAGTCTTTAATTTCTCTGTTTTCATATGATTGCCACATGTACCCCACATAACACCATATCAGTTGTCATATGTTTTGAACATATGACCAATTCAGTCATACAACTGAATTGGTCATATGACAAACATATGGAATCTCAAAAGCACTGACTATTCAGGTGTGCATAATTTTAATTACTTCACAAAAACTGATACTTCTAGTATACTTCATGTGAATAAGTATACTGCTTGAAGCAGCATATTTTACAAAGCACTAGAAAGTATACTTGAAGTATACTTGGAGTAAAAAGTATACTTGAAGTATACTTTTTGAAGTGTCCAAAAGTGGCCTACTTTAAGTATACTTATTATGTACAATTGAAGTATATACTTCAAGTGTACTGAATTTCCACAAGGGGAAGGATAAGTTTATCCCTTGTCAAGAGCGATCAATTATGCAGTACATGTTTCTACTTCTATTGATCACCCAAGCGCAGTCACTCTTGCTCTGTCTTTTTCTTCTATCAAGTAAGGATTATTTTACAACAAACGCCACATTTTCTCCGTTGTTAACAGCTTTATTTTAATGCAAGATTTTCAACGGCTGCACGGATAAGTGAATTCCGGATGAATCACGGTCACAGCGCTAGGATAAATTGATATAAACGAGATAAGAGAAGACAAGTCGCTTTTTATAATATTGACTGATTAACCACAAACTATACAATTATACCTCTGGGTGCGGTTGTTCAAAGGGTGGATGAGTATTAACCAAACCAGGTTATTTTTTTGCACTGGATAAGGATTTATCCGATGGTTAGCGTTATCCACCCTTTGAACAACAGGACCCAGATGGATTGTATTCCTCATAAAACGATTGCTGCAGGTGTTCTATTTGGGGAGCAGCGCTATATTTGAACGAGGGAAGAAAGGGGAGAGGACAAAAAAGGTAGGAGGGGGAGGGGAGTTGAAGGAAAAAGAGGAGGGGAGGGGGAGGGAAGTCCACGCCTTATTTTTCTCTCGTTCAAGTATAGCGCTGCTCCCCAAATAGAACGCCTGTATTGCAGGCTATTGATACGCGAGTTAAATGTAATGTTCGCGAGTCGTCGATCACTTAGATCAACTTTTCCGTTTCTAAACAAAAATATGCTATCTAGTTTCAAGCGGAAAATAGCCAAAGAAACGCAAGCAACGGTATCACGTTAGGACAGGAGCACATTACCAGGAGCGTCCATCTCCCATACTTGATCTATGATATTTTGTTTTACTTACAATGTAAAGAAAAGAAAGGAGCTTAAATTTGCATCAATTTTTTAGTCGGTAAAGAAAGTGTTAAACTTATGGAAACGGAGATATTTGACACTTTTTGGAAAAGTTAACTAGCGTTCAGATATTATAAAGACTTCCGTTATACCATAGTTTATTTACAGAGCGACTCTATCCTGACTCTGCCTTGATAAAGATATTCTTACGCAAACGTAACGAATACGAAAATGCGCAATTTTCTTTGTCACAGCAGAGATAAAGTTAAACGCTTAGCCATAATTAACAAACCTGAACTAGGATGAATTAAAATGCCACATCTAGAATCTTTGATTAAGTCTCAGAAAATAACATTTATATTCTCTTTGGCGGCGCTCAGTGTTACACAGAATGACTGGATACATATAGGACTTTTCCTAGTATGCCGTAAGCGGGAAATTCAATTGTCGTTCATTCGGGTGTATCAGACGTATATGAGTAATTAAAAAAAAAAAAAAAGCCAAAAGGCTCAACCTGCCCTGAATATCGCTGTATTTTCTTGGATTCTGCCACGGAAATTCACTTTGCTCAGGGCATTATTATATATTTGAAAATCTAAAGAGTTATCTTTGGCCCAATTTAAAATCGTAAATTTTGGCGCCTAGTTAGATCTAACGTTGACAGTGACGTCACGTTGTCAATCACTACATCCAAATTACGATGTTTGAGATTCCTTCATCTTGAACTATCTTCATATCATGTTTCAAGTTATTTGCATTTTATGATCTAAAGTTATTGCCAAGCGGGAAGAAAAGTGGTCTTTTTTGCCATCGTGTAATAGAAAGTGAAAAAAAACAATTCCAGCTATAATATTAATATTTAGAGTACGTGCTTACCTGCGCATGAATGTCCATTGCCCGCGTGACCACTATTACACCGGCAGATGTAGGAACCAATGGTGTTAGTGCACTGGGCGTTGGCATGACAACGATGGGAACCAATCTGACACTCATCAATATCTACAAATTGTATATAGAGCTATTACAAATAAAACATATTTTAACTACGTTTAAAATAACCTACTGCATGGTATTACTTTTTTTACAATATTATTGTGTCTTTGCTATTTAGCGAAATATTTGTGCAAATATTATGGTTAAAGACCCAGGACGGACCATTACGCTTTGCGCGCTTAGACGCTGGCCGTCATATTTTGTCAGAGTCGAAAAATGCACTCTCTTCATCGCTCTGTGCAATCCATTTCCATCTGCCGTTTTTCCAATCTGACTTTCAGTATATTTATTTTCACATGTTGCCAAATTGTAAGGCATCATTTCTGTGGCATTTTAAAGACATTTAGGTCGTAATGTAGGTGAAATTTATGTTACGAAGGATGTGATGTATGTTTATGAAGAGGGCATCATGACGAAACCGTCGGTAGGAAGACCACGTTAGCTTGGTTCTGTTCGGCAAATACGACTTTGTTCTCTGTATTTGACCGTCGGAACAAGAGGAAGCCACATCTGGGTTTTGCAGGGAAAAGTATCAGTGTTTTTTTGCGTTATGCTGTGCCACTGTCATCAACGGTGATCTTATAAACTGATCGAGTGATTCGCCGAAAGAGATTCCAAAGTGACTGGCACTGGCTGGAGTGGTCAAAGAGGAAAGGGACCATTTTACTATCCTGACACGTTGCAAGTCAATGCTGGAGAAGTGCAGTGGATTTTCTAAGCGTATTTTTTGACGGGCCGATGGGCATGATGTGGGAGTTTGTCTGTGACTGGACTGAAGCAACAACAAACTATACAAATGAATGGTAAAATGACAGAGTACTGTTAGTTTATTGCAACAATTTACCAGAGACTTTTCTAAATTTACAACTAAATTAATTAATTATTATAGTTGAAACATGGTACTGCTGTGCAAAAAGGAATGAATTTTATAATAAAAATATTGTAGGTGAGAAAGCCAAGAATCCTTCCACCCACCTGCAAGAATATAGCCCAAACATTTTGAGAGACTGTTGGGAAGGACACTATTAGAAACTTCACAGTATAGCAAAGTAGTTTTATAAAAATGTTGATTCTAACTATGGAATGGCAAACTGGAACAATTGGGGTGTTTATAATGCTTATACTAGCATGTTTTTATCAACAAAGCACTACAAATTTTGAACTATAAGGATGCAGATTTTAGAGAAAAAAAAAGTTTAATGAGCATTGAGTAGTACATTTCTAACTTGTAATATTAAAGTACAGAATGACATGTTTTAACAAAAAAAACTAGAATACTCAGGATTATATCATTGCTTCAAACAAGGGCTCTGCTCTATAGTTTTCAAGTTTTAGGAAAAAGGGATAAAATACTGGAGTGAGATTAAAATAATGACATGTTGACCTTATCCACAAAACTTCAGTCATATTAACTTTATCCTTCCCTCTTCATTTCTGGCTTTGTAGTCATATAATACATGATCCCAGCTACCTACTGAAGGGAGGGGGGATCTGCAGCAAGAATGGTGTATGCAATTTGTTTTGGTATTTCAGTAGTTCTAATTGGAAAATAAATCAGAGAACAATATTATAAAAATATAACTAAGATAACTAAACATGGCAATTCATTAAGGTTTTGGTAAAAGTGCTGAAATCAAAAACACCTAATGTTTCATACACCCTTCTTACTGTCACCATTTCAAACATTAACAACGAAGAGTTCATTTCCGCGTTTTGCATACAAACATATGACAAAGGTGAGTAGAAGGACGCATTTGATCGATCGGCAAGCCGAGAGAATCGCGCGCGAGGCGAACACAATAGAAGCTTCTGTTTCATGAAAATCAAAACAAAAACAGATGCGCGCAAAGTGTAATGGTCCATCCTGGGTCTTTAAAGAGACGGCTTATAGTGCACAAGGATTGAAGATAGTTTAATACATTATTACTGATGAATAGTTTAACAGATTTGGCTAAATAAATAATTGCTTCAGAAAGAGCTTCTATTTTAAAAATAATCTTCACTATATTGAATATAATACTTATACATGATATTAAATAATTGAATCATATTATCAGAAGTGTCCAACCATAGAATATGTATTTTTATCTTTGCGAATATTTCAGTATAAACTTCTTGAATGCATTTATTGATATCTGCCTGGAACGTATACTCCATTGCCATTTTGACGTGCTATTCAATACAACGAATTGAATATAATATATTGTTTTATCATTCGACTATCTCCCATCCCGAACACGGATTTGTTGATTCACCTGCAAATAACTGCCTGCAGGTAACGGTCTGAACATGCGCAGTCGTGATCAATATTTGCTACAAATATATAACGATATATTGGAGCATGCGGACTAGTTACTACTCCGTTTGGTAAACAAGACAGATCGATTTGCAGAGCTGTTGTAAGCTCAAATATCCAGTTTAGAATCTCTACTGGTGAATTATCTTTTGTCGAATGATAAAACAATAATCATCGAACTCCCTTTTCCCAAAATATCATGGTCTGTCCGTGTTTCGCTATCAGTTATTTGCCTCCACCTTCGGCATCATCAGACAACTGAGTAACTCGCCACGAACAAATCATGATATTTTGCTCAGCCTCGTCCAATAATTGCTTAGTATGAGTAGGTGTAAGAACTTAGCAAACGAAGAAAAGCTTTCTTCAGTACCCGTGCAGTTGTTGCCGTCGCCAGTAAAGCCAGCCTTGCATGAACACGTGTATGAGCCCACGTTATTAGCACAAGTGGAATTCACATGGCAGCGGTCTGAAATACCACACTCGTTGATGTCTGTCGCAAAGAATAATAGAGATGCTTAGAAAAACGTGAAACACACGTCGGGCATAAACAACGTCAAAATCGGCATCAGTGAGCGTGGACAAATAATTAAAATTAACACCATTTCTTTACTTATAGTCTCAATTTGAAGAAATGTTGGTGACTTGTTAACAAAATGAAACTACATATTTTAGGTGTTTTATGTTAGTATGATAACGTTGTTGTGACGTCATAAGTGATGCCTCCTTTTTTGGTAAAATTCCCCCTTTAATAAACGTTACAAACAGACTACACCATCAAAAGGCCTTCATGACACACATTCGTTTGGCGCAAATTTGAACGTTCTACGACTATTATAGCAAAAGTTATAGAGGAATGACTGTTGCTATGACGTAATATTTAGTGACGTCAGGTGTCATACCTAAATAAGGCTTCCTATTGTTAAAAAATCAAGAAAATAAAATAATGTGAGTGCCAGACTAGCGCATTTCATCACTAAAACTCGAAAATCACTCAAAGGATTTTTTTCTAAGGGCATGTATAAAAAAGTATGACATCATAATGACGTTGCCGAAAATATGACTTCAATTTTAAGCCGGTTATGGACAAAAAAAATCAAAATTCTAAAAACATACGATTTTAGCCACCAACGTGTTTTATGATTCGACAAAATGTCATGCTACAATATTTACAACTCTAAAAAATGAATGAAGCGATGTTTTCATAAATGCTTTTGTGTTGTTTATTTCCCGCCAAATTTTGGCGGGAAAATGGACAAAATTCAAACTTTCATAACTTTTGATTTCCTTAACCAATCGACATCGGGTTTTCGATTCCTTCATTCGCATCACGAGTAGATTTTAACAATATACGACATTTCGTTTTTAGAGATAATGAACAGTTGTAAGAAACGTATTACAAATGGATAAATGACGTCATTGTGACGTCACGATGGTAGTAACATAGCTAAAAAAATCAGGTTATAGTCCTTTTGCGATTCTACATCCTTCTACCAAAATTCAATCATCTTCATTGAAAACTTTTTAAAATATAGAACTGATGCCGTTTTTATGGTCGTTTGTGCCCACCGTGCATGAGTTAAAAGATTCAGTTCTATATGGTCCGGCATGATATTCGATATTATCCGATATTATCGGATATTATTACATTAGATATCTATTAGATATCTAATTAGATAGACCTCCTTACTTTTACTCAAGTGCTTGATATTCGATATTATCGGATATTATCACGTTAGATGTCTATTAGATATCTAATTAGATAGACCTCCTTACTTTTACTCAAGTGCTTGATATTCGATATTATCATATAAGTACTAAGATATCTTTATTTGCCAACAAAGAAATAAAATTCGTCTTTACTAGCTTATATTGATTTTGATTGGTTATACGATGATTTTCACTAATGAAAAATTATCGTACGACCAATCACAGCGCTGATACGATATTTTTCACGAGTGAACCAAATCGTATCCCTTTTCCCGCCTTTCCACTGCTCAGTTGCACCGTTGTCAACTGAATGAGTTGTTTTCTCTGCCGGACAACATGGCATCACGATTTGTAGAGATATCGTCTGTGGGAGAATTTATTGAAGGTCAGGAAAATGAAAATACAAGAAGAAAAACCCTGCAGAATGTTGGTTTGCTTGAAGAATTTCTTGTGTCGAAGAACGAGACGAGGAAAGTTGAGGAAATAGCTCCACAAGAACTCGATGACTATCTCAGCGAGTTCATCATCGCCGTCCGAAAGAAAGAAAACAAAGAGGAATACGAACCAACCTCCCTCCGTTCTATGTTTGCAAGCTATGAAAGATATCATAAAAAGACAAATTATGGATTCAGCATCATGAAAGACATCGAGTTTGAACGAGCTCGAAAAGCTTTACAGTCAAAACTGAAAATACCTCAAGCAAAAAGGAAAAGGCAATAAGCCGAATGCTTCGGTTGCCGCGCTTTAAGCGAAGATCATGTCAAACTATTGTACGAGAGAAAACTGTTAGGAACATGTAGTGCTGAAGCTTTACTGAACACCGTTTGGTTCAACAATACCGTTCACTTCGGTCTTCGAGGTTGCAAAGAACACAGGGACATGTGTTGGGGAGACGTAAAACTTCGCGAAACGCCAAATGGAGAAGATTATATATCTAGAATATTTTGAAAGACAGACTAAAACACGAACTGGAGAAAACCCGAGAGATGTCAGAAAATCACGCCGAAAATGTTTTCTGTCAGTGAAAGTGAAAAAGATCCTGTTATATACTGCCTATAAACTTTATGCAGAGAAACGGCCGACAGAAATGAACACCGAAGACGCTCCATTTTATCTTGCCAAAATTACTGCAAAAAAAGACTCTTCAAAACCTTGGTTTAAAAAATCTCCTGTCGGAATGAACACGCTAAATTCTCTGATGAAGACGATGGCAGATAAAGCTGGACTAGGCCCTAATGTTAAAAATCACAGCGGCCGTAAAACAATGATGCAGGCTTTAACGAACAAGAACATTCCCCCAACGGACATAATTCAACTATCAGGACATAAGAAATCACGTCACTAATCAAATATTAAATCAACTAATATAACAAAACAATGTCAATGTTCGTATCATAACAAATTGTCCACAACAGTCTGCACTCAGTTGATGTATGACGTCACACCGCCACGCTCGGTCGCTTTCCCGATTATCAGCCGAAGTTCACTCGTGAGATGTCCGTTTGCAGAACAATGCAATGCAATGCAATACATAGTAATGATTAGTGTATGCTAATGTGAAAATATAAAAGTTCTTAAAAAAGCGATAATCGGAAGCGAAATCCCTCGTGGCGTAGTGGTGAGGGATTAGTGACGGTTAGGGTTTGGTTTAAAATCAGGGTTAGGTTTGTTTCGATTCTTCCAAATATTTTTTATATAGTCGGAGGGTGGCGTACTTGTGAGTTTTTTCGTTCTAAAAATTTGTAAGTATCGCTTCAGTTTGTACTTTCAGAGAACCCTACACGAGTGACCTTCGGCTGATAATCGGCAAAACGACCGAGCCATACATCAACTGAGTAATAGTTTTTCCCCCTGCCATTAATATTGAGCGAGTTAGGCATGAAAACGTTAACGTTAACATACACTAGTGTACGTTACTATCGGCGGCACCCAAATGCGCATGCCTACATGTTTATCGCTCGAGCACACAAATCGTCCACATGGTAAAATATTTGATCGCTAAAGTATATAACTAGCCTTACGCTTACTTTATAGTTAGTAGCAAGAGGCTAGGGGACCCGACGATGAGGCCTTGATAAACGTCAATTCCAACAGCAATTAATGTTCGATATCGATCTTCAATTATCAATTAAATTAAATATCAATCACTTATCGGATAATATTAACTGAACCAGATGTAATCATAGGTCAAATCATTGTAGTGAGTGCGGTGAGTAATGTGAACACGAACGGAAGTGAGTGTTATGAGCGTTATAACTAGTTCGCTCAATTATACAAGCCTATTTCATTAGATACCTGTACTTGCAATGAAATAAGTGGTCATTTTATTAGTAAAGTAATTGATTCATACAGAATCAGATAATTAAGTTAGCAGACCAACACAGTTGGGATTTTGCAGTAGAATAGTTATCTTTAAAAAAAATAAAAAAATAACAACTGTAACCTAATAAGTTGGAGGAATCATATGCAGAGATATAGGTGCTTCATTATATAGGCAAGGTACTTGTGTCGAATCTGTTAGGAATGTCAATACTAATTATTGATCAAGGTTAGTTCAAGTTCCGCAAGTGTTAATTCTACGGTAATTCTTTTCTTCCCCGCAAATGTTTCTACTGCGGCAAACTCTGTCATTTCTGGAGAGTCTGATCTATCAAGAACACCATGGCCACATGCCAGCGGATACCTTGGCAGCAACCCAATGTACCGACAATTTACCGATGTTCCAGTCCAAGCAGCAACCGGTGTGCCACAGGCGGCTTAAGCCAATGTGGAAGAACATTATAATTACCTATTTAATGAAATAATTTAATTTAAGCAATTCAGAAGGGAATCTGTAGAATTTAGAGAAAATGGAGAGCAGAAGGACTTTCAGCAATTGTGTGTATTCATGACGGAATAGATGAAAATAATTCTAAGACGCCGCTGAATTATCTAAGCCATTAGTGCAAGTGATCCGGCTTTTGATGCAGGCTGGAAAGTCAATGAATTTAAGTTCCACGGGAACCAACTCATTTTGATTGGCATCATTCTTTTACACCAGCTGTTAATGTTTTAGAAGTGGTGTGCATTGCAGGAAATGTAATTTCTGACGGTTGAGATGTAGGAACGAATTAGTCAGAAATTGATATTCTGACGGCACGAGGTAGAGGCTCTGGTATCCTCTAGTACTATTTGCTGGTAATATTTAAGCATGGAGCAGGAAAGGTGAAGTCAATCTACGTCAGTCAGTCAGTTGATAAGATACTCAGTTACTTTTCGTTTCGATTTGATATACCGTTTTAAGGACTGTTTACCTCGTCCCCGGAGGTCTGTGCCATTGCATTAGTCGGGGAATACGTTTCCACACAGTTTTTGGCCACATCTAAAGAGTGTTTTTTTAGTGGTTTTTCGTATCTGGCGAGGCACATTTCATGTATTGTACATGATGTACATAAGTAGGGCGTGTATGACGCACTGTAATTTTGGCGTGATAAATCTGACTGCCTGTCACTCCTAAAAAAACTATTCAATATGAACGTCTCGGTGTAGCGTAGTCAGAATTTCTGATTTCTATCATATGATCGCTTAGAAGCGTTACTCAATTTCCTCGAGAATTAGAGCAAGACATGTGTCAATAGATGGGAATTTATTCTGATAATTTTAATTTCATTTCCCCTAATTCATGCTTGTGGTTCGTCTTGGGGAATACACTCTGTGTATTTTGTGGGATGAAGTGCTCCCGTACAGGTCACCCTTTGCCCCATAGACTCTCAGGATTGGCTATTTGGGGCGTCGTGTCCCCTTCAGAAAATATAAGGACCTTACCCATGGGGGATTATGAATCCGCCCTGGTAAGAATTGGGAGATTATGACCCCCACGAAAGGATTGGGGCCTCTCACCCCATAGACTAACATGATTGGCTATTTGGGGCATCGTGCTCCCTTATCAAGAAAATATAAGGACCTTACCCATGGGAGATTATGAATCCGCCCTGGTAAGGATTGGGGGATTATGACCCCCGCGAGAGGATTGGGGCCTATCACCAGCATAAGGACCTTACCCATGAGGGATTATGAATCCCTGGGAAGGATTGGGGGAATATGACCCTCAGGAGAGGATTTTAGCTCCCGTTGACATGGTAACTTAGACCTGAAAGCAATATGTGCCTCAACCTGAGTACTTCATTCCACAATCCCTTTACCCCACAAGCTGTTGTATGTCTCACTTATTTCAATGGATTAGGAGCATTAAAGCCAATTTATAACCTTTATAAATTTAAGTTAATGTTACAACCATATACTAACCTAATCTGCAATATGATATGCCCGACAAAGCCAAACCCGCCTTTGTTTACGTCCAAAGTTCATCCTCATCGCATGCCACTGCAAGCATGCCATTATAAGCTGGCCAATCATATTGAAGCTCTCTCGCGGCAGAGCGTCTTTGTCACTCAAACCCACGACCTATTCAGTTCACTGTTCCAGTCAAAAGCGATCTCTTGGTCAAGTGGGTTGGTACAAATTTCCCACCCACCCAATCCCCTTTGCTGTTTAGCATATTGCAGTTTGGGTTCAATTTGGTATGTATATATTAAATTACCCATTTTGTCACTAGCCTACAAGAGTATGCATATGTTGGCACCATACTATAGTTTATATTGTAAATATTTACTATTTACAAAGTTTCTGTTAATAAGCAATCGATTTGCTGTTATGAACTCTCAACAACCCCTTTACCCGACAAGCTGTTGTATGTCTCACTTATTTCAATGGGTTAGGAGCATTAAGTAACAGTCCGCGCAAGAGGTAGGCACAATTCTATTGTTCAGATGCAATTTGCTTTCCCCACTTTAGTATTTTCTGTTTTTCATACTGACAACTCATCAACCCTTAAATCATAAATTTCTGAAATTAAATCCACTAAAAATGCATTTTAAAGGTACAGTTCTTTTGTGTGAGAACATTTTGCCCAATCAGAAGAGTGCAAAACAATAACCAAGAAAACGTTCAATTTAAAAATGTTCCCCATATTGAAAGTTCGTCATATTAGAAGTTATGAGAGTTTTCACAAGATGCAATTCAATTCTGTTTACAAAATGAGAAAAAATTATATTCTTCTTCAAGTTTAGATATATTTTAATGTCTAAGCCAATGAGGTGGAAGATTGAAACAATACTACAATTAGCACCTTTTTACATTCCATGCATAACATATGCCTACCTCTTGCGCGGACCATTACTTAACATCACTCACACTATTAATCGTTAATTGAACTTGCACACTAATGATTACCAATATTAATCATATGACTAAGAAAATTCCTGGAATCTGATTGGCTAATAGCAGCCCAATTTCTGGGTAAATCAGTGCAGGTAGTTGAAATTCAGTGCAATTTCATAGTTATAAGTATAGCAACAAAGTTTTTTTTCGCGCTCGCCCTAAAATTGGCTGGAAAAGAAAGCCAATGCAATGTTTATAATTCTATAGGAAAAACAGTTGTATGCTTTGCCTACACTTCTATGGTTACCTTGCCTAAGCATGCGCCCTTGGCGTCCGAGCAGATTACTAGAAATACTTTTAGTTAAATGAATAACAAAGAATCGTCAGAATTTTTGGTGCATTTAACGATAAATACCGCTTGTAATATTTCGTGTAATTTTGGTGAAATTTTGAAATATTACTCACGGCATTTATCGTCAATTGCACCAAAAAACAGACGATTACATATACTAATTACTCACCGTTACACGTATGTTCCTGTACTGTGTATCCTTTTGGACATCTGCACACGTATGAACCTGCTGTATTAAGACATGTTGAGATGGCATCACATCCATCCGTCGCTTCAGAGCATTCGTCGTAGTCTGTATAAGGGAAAATGCTTGATTTCTTAATGAGTTTTCGTTTCAATTTAATCTTGAATTCCAGAAATGTAGTAAGGAGCTACCATAATATATAGGTCATTGTAGATGTGACATTTACTTGCTTAAATATACCGCTTAGCTAAAGCAGTAAATTTTAAGGAAATGAAAATTAGTAGAGGGATTGAAAACAACTATTTTAAATGTGAAATAAGTATGCCAAACATGTAATTATGAGCATCATGTAGCGTTATCTGAACGTCCTACCTTTATATTGATTACTGCACAACTTCCTATTATGCACAAAAACAAATCAATAAGGTTTCGTTTAAGCTGCCAAACATAAAGCGTTTGCCTTTTAACAAAATAAAAGTTCATTTCCTTAAAACAACTGCTATTTAACGATTATTCCACTCACTCTCGTCGTATACGAGTGCATAGCCAACGAGGCGCGCATCGTCGAGTTGGCTATGAGCTCATTACGACGAGAGTGAGTGGAATAATTGTTTTATGATACATACCTTCACTGGATATGAGCTATCCAAAAACATAATAATTTAGTTTTTCACCCTTATTACAATGAAACATTTCCGACCGGAAAACGATTGCAGTCAGTTCCCTTTTCACGAGTGATCACGTGGGATTGGTCATGTGAGAACATCTGTCAGTTATTCAACGAACTTCAAAAGGTACAAGTTCAATTTATTCACACTTGTTTTATAGTTTACAATTAATGTTTGAATATAACAAGCCAAATAAGAAGAAAGAAAAATAAATAGTAGATAATTACAATCTTTAGATGATAAGTGTGTAGTGGTCAACGGAGCAAAACCTTTCGAGTTGCCCACTACCATGTTGAAGTTAACGAGGGGAGGAATAAATAAAGAAATAGGTTTAATTTTGTATTTACATGGTTTTATGGCTGTTGGTTATAATGAGAGAAGAGAAAAAAAAGGCTGTTTACAGACTAGGTTTGGTTATATGGTGTTACAATACAGAATAATAATTATATTTACAGTGAATATTTATAATTGATATACATATATTACTGATAGATGCAGCTCACACTTTATATCTGGCTTCCAAGGAGAACGAGTTTATACTGTTTTTTTTTTAAACTGTTATGAGGCAAACATTTTATCTCAAGCGGTATTATTTCCCATATTTTTGATGACATTACTTTAAATCGTGTAAGTCCATAATTTGTTCTCGAGGCTGGTCTGTAGAGGTTTTGGTTAGAGGAGTACCTAGTGTTATAATTGTGGACTTCAGAGGCATACAGAACCAAGTTAGAAAAAGTAGTAGGGATTTCCGTTGTCATATTGACTTTATGTACAAGAGAATATATTTTAAGTTTACGGTCATTTTCAAGTTTAAGGATTTCTAGAATTTTAAAGTAAGGAACATCACTCTCTCTGATATGTGCAAAGAAGATACAACGGAGGCATTTATTTTGTTTTACTTTACTGATTTGTTTTCCCAGTCTGGATTGGCAGGTAGTATTAAATCCCCAAATTTAAATAGGGATGCACAAGAGTGTAGTAGAGCTGTTTTAATGTGTTTATAGTCGAAACAAAATGTCTTAACTTATAAATAATTCCTGTATATTTTTTTGGCAATTTATCGCTGACATGTTTAAGCTGTGTAGATGTTGGTCAATAAAAACACTTTGATATTTAATTTGAGCCTATTGCTCTATATTACACGCTGTTAATCTTATCATAGGATTTTTTCTGGGTGTAGTTAGTAGCATATAATCCGGGCGGTCTTCTTAAACTTAATTGATAGCTTATTTGCGGAACAATAATTCAATACACTCTTAAGTTTACTATTAACTACTGTTTCAAGGTTGTTAAGGTTATTTGAAGAATAGAAAATATTTGTATCATCAGCAAAAATTCTAAAATTCGGGTCCTGCCCCGTAAATATCAGCTGTTCAAGTCTAACCGGATCCGATTGTTCTAAAACTCGCTGAACGCTGTGACTATATCCTAAGCCAATCACGCGAGTTCTATCGAATTCAATCCAACAAAACTTTTGATTGGTCACTGCTTGTTTCATTGTATTTTGGAGGATTCTCAGCGGGTCACGAAAGACCCCACGGCTTCTCCAGTTTTGGCCTAACTCGACCAGGAAAGCAGTGTGATGAACTGGATAGCAGTATTGGAGGTACAATGTATATAGAGTGTTTTGGAATCGTAAATTGGCCGTCAGCTACGTAATTTCAGCCGCGAAGACTTGTCAGAGGTGAGAATTCATGGACTACGATTTAGAGTTGTTTAGTGACTCGAAAGGCATTGAAATCATGTTAGATCTGTTTGAAACCTTTCTTATTGGCTCAAGAACATGTCTTGATATATCACTGAGAACATACCTGGGGATATAATTGTTTTCATGGACAGGGCAAATATTTTCAATCCGATATTTTAAGCCGCGAGGTGAATGAAATTTGACCTCGTGGCGTCATTTTGGCTAATTTATAATTTATGCAGAGTAATTGTTTTGGCGTTGCTATAACTCCAGCTTTAGTATAAATTAAACTATACATTATATGTTATGTTATGTATACTTGGGGATAGAATTGTTTTCATGGACATGGCAAATATTTTCAATCCGATATTTTAAGCCGCGAGGTGAATGAAATTTGACCTCGTGGCGTCATTTTGGCTAATTTATAGTTTATGCAGAGTAATTGTTTTGGCGTTTCTATAACTCCTGCTTTAGTATAAATTAAACTATACATTATATGTTATGTTATGTATACTTTTGAGAGTTGATACTTTGCCTTTTGAGTTTTTATATCTAAAAATATAATTTTGCTTAGGTAGTTTACCTACTAATAATAATATAAGTGACCTATTACACATTATTAATAATTATGCAAATTATCTGTTGGCCTTTGTTTACAACTAGAAATCACTTAAATTTGGTCAATCTGTTGTGATAATATGAGAGTAACGTAAAAGACTTCAATGTGGTATTCCATTCTTGTTGAATATTTATTATTTATTTTATTATTTTCCGAATTTTCCAATACAGTATTATGACATTTTCGGGCAGTATGCAACTGACCGTAAATATAATCATTTCAATTTATTTCATCCTAATTCAGCCAGATGTGCTGGATCGGACACGTTGCCAATACATCAATGTAAATTTTTGCTTCCAACTTTTTATTATACTTATATATTTTGTTGAATCCAGTTCAGTTTTTTGTCAAATGTTGTAGTAATTTCTCAATAATGTATGCTAATGTATGCTAAAATATGGTAATACAATTATGTCACATTCGCAAAGTGAAGCCCAATTTTGAAAGTCTATTGACAAGGCTTCATAAAGACATATAGCTTTCCATATTTATGTCAATATGTATTACATAACAAAATTAAATCCAAAACAACTCATTCGTTCCAATTTTTCTTGAAGACCCTTAACTCTTTACCGTCCGAGCCTGTAAATAGGAGACGCATGAGTCCGTTACTAGAAAAAAATATTGCATCACGTCTAGACACGCTGGAAAGAGGATGTTGCGATATTATGGGAAGGAGTGTATGGCTTCAAAGTCAGAGCTATAACAGGGATCGCTCGACTCTTTCACTATGGAGAAAAGCCCATTTGTTTTGGCGATTGTTTCGTTTCTTCGATTTTCACGAATTTCGAGGAGTTGAAAATCGGCTCACAAAAACCTTCCCATTCGCACTTGAAATCAAGAGCAAACACAAAATAACCACTCAGTCGTTACAGTACCTTGTTTAATCTTTCCAACCAGCAGATTTGTTTTCACAAGACACACCAAGCGACGGTGAGCCACGCCGAAGTTTGCACTGCATTTCACTCGACCACATTTTCCTGCTCCCACCTCCGATTGCATGCTGGGTAATGGACAAAAGTTCCACAAGGGCTCACCCCCTCTGGGACTCCGGTAGGTTTTTTACCCCTACAGCCAAGAGCGGTAATTTGGACTCAAGCCGTTGCTTTAAAGTGAGAAAAACACATTCTAATAGGTTGAGCAGGGGTAAAAGACTGCCAACTGCAGGATTTCAAGGATTTCATTGAAGTTTTTTTTCCTGTGTCTGAAAGCACAAACACAACGGAAAAATCCTGTGAAATCCCCTCACAAGGCCTACTAAAAGCAAACCAAGTAATTTTCAGCCGTCCTCAGACTTAATGATGTCCTCAAGCTCTCTGACAGTGGCATTTTTCTCCAAAATTAGAGCACATTTCATTGGAAACCCTACAGAAGTTGCAATACCTACCGTCGACCAGTTCGTAGAATTCATCCAAATGGCATTGTGGAGAAAGTTTGAGCCCTCGGCTTAAAAAGTCAGCAGTATTTAACTACCCTGGGCTAGCCAAACTTGAACTAAGGGGGGAGGGTTGAGTTAGCACTCAGGATTTCACCAATTGAGCTCACACACGATCGGACGACAAAGAGTTAATGTACAGAAGGAAAAGCAAATGTCCAAAGAGTGCATCAGTGAGGGATACCACATATCATGGTTTTCAGGGTGAGATTCTGCCTCACCAATGTTAACGTATTGTTTACGATCACTTACTGATATACTAGCTAGAGAACCATGTGAGGGGTAGCCCTTGTATTACATAATTATTCATTTTTGCCAAAAGAATATCATGATTAATTGTATCAAAAGCTTTAGAAAAATCCAGGAATATTGCACAAGTTATCTTATTTACATCTATGGCAGTTTTTAGCCCTTACCAAACTAAACACTATTTTAAAACTATTTTTATACTATTTAAAAAGCGAGTTTTAATCTATTTTAAAACTATTTTATTTAAATATTAAAAATAGGTGTTGCAATATATTTTTTAAGATGTTTTCAACTAGTTTTGAGCTAGTTAAATTCTAATTAAAATACTGTTGAAACCTATTTTTGAAAATCTGTCAAAAAAGGATTTTTTTAGAATAGGTTTCAACATTACTTTAACGAGGTTTTAACTAGTTTAAAACACCATTAAAATATATATTACACCTTATAAAAAACTATTTTGGAATAAAAATACGTTCAAAATAGTGTAAAAACATATTTTTAAATTGACATTTAAAATAGCTTTCAACAGTGCTTTAACAAGGTTTAACTGGCTTAAAACTAGTTGAAAAACTTAATTGACAAATATTCCCCAAAGTGGAGGTGAGTAGTAGTGAATATATATGTACTGAGCCACGAGTCACCAACAATAAGGGGAATAATTGTGTTAGTATACATATATATAGGATATCTACCATGGTTTCTAAAATAGCATATTCTGTTTATAGTATCCTTTTCTAAGGCCAAATCGGTAGTTAAGAAGTATATTTTATTTATCAAGGAAGAATATACGTTGATTGTAGGTAAGCCATTCCAATACCTTGCTAAAGGAAGAAATTATTGCTATAGGTATATTGTTCCATAGCTCAGTGCTATTCTTAAATATAGCGGTTACTCTTGATATTTTAAAGGCTTCAGCAGGGGAGTAAGCTAAGTGATTTACCGGGTAGCGGTTAACAATGCGACAGTCCTACTGGAAAAGGTTGGTGACTGAAAACTGGGATGTACCTGAATAGACGAGATTGGTGCGAAAGACCGCGTTCTCTATGTAAAAGAGTACTGCAGTCGCGAAATTCGTGAGTTTGGTGGAGTGCCCCCCCCCCCCCCCCCCCCCCCCCCCCCAATGCAAAATGCTGGCTACGCCCCTGTCCAGGGACTGTCCCTGTTATAATTGACTCATTATAAACTTTGTGAGTGGTAGTATAGACAAGGGTCCACTAGCAAGTTTAATAAGCTTGTTTGGTATAGTAATGTATGCCATATTTTCATTTAGGTTGGCAAATAGTGTAAAGACTTGTAGTTCACTTATTGGGGCTAAAAAAAGCTATTTTGTGAAGAAGGATTGGTGAACTGTGTAGAACTACAAGTGCCATCAGTTTTAATTTTCTTTGCTAGAGTTGGACCTACATTAACAAAGTAATTATTAAATAGCTCAGCAATATCAGTTTGATTAGTGAATGTCTTGTTATTTTGCACAATTCTTGTGGGGTAGGACTGTTTCTTGGTTTTACGTTTAATAAGGGTACCAATGAGCTACAGGTATATAGTTGAGATTGTCCTAGTAGATTTAGAAAATTGTGTACGGTAGTAGTCTTTCTTATGATTATGTTTTAAAAGTGTGAGCATATTTTTTGTCGGTCTTTACACAATGTGTGCGGTATACATTCTTTGTTTCCTGTTAATTGATTTAAGGATTCCAGTTGAAAGCCATGGCTTATTTAATTGTGTTTTCTTTGATTGGGTTTACTTTGATTGCATGGGTGGCCTGTTTTAAAGGTACATCTTTATCAACAATTTTATTGAAAGCATTAATTGAGTCTTTTAATTTAGGGCTTTATCAGGACAAAGAATCTCTTCCCAATTGATTGAATTTACATCATCAAGAAAACTCTCATTGCTGAATTTGGAATAGTCTCTATAATATCTCTTGCTATTGGTCTTATCCAGCTGTGGTTTAATGATACAGAAAACTGGCAAGTGATCTGAGATGTCAACTGTAAGAATCCCTGAAGTAATATAGGATATAGATGAATTGGTATATACAGTGTATGTGATCAATGAGTGTTGATGTGTGGTCAGTTACTCTGGTAGGTTTGATAATAATGGGAAGCAGATTGTTCGCATCTCGGCCGCATCCTTGGGCAGAGACGTATAAGCTGTTGGCCTTGTCACCTTCCTCTTCTAATCTATACGAGGGGGACGTGAAAGATCCTGTTGTGTTATTTCGAGAAAGAGTAGGGGATTGTCTCCCGACACAACAGCCTGGTATTCTGAGGTACTAACAATCACTCATGATTGTAAACTGCACAGTGCAAATTTGCGCTACAATAGCAGTCTGTAACACAAAAATAACCTTCTGAAGCGCATTTGAATATATTCATATAGAATTTGCGCTATACATGTATAAATTAATACCTTTACCTTTCTACCTTTTAGTAAAAGGCATGTATAAAATTAAAGTACTCTTCAGTTTGGGAATGTTAGTTAGATTTTAGAAAATCAATGTTCATATCACCAAAGATGTATAGATCTCATTTTTAATCAGGATTCAGTGTTTTAACTATACCATTTAGGTGGGTATTAAAAACTCCAAGGTTACAAGTGGGGTGTCTGTTGCTAGATGCAGCCAATGATTATACTCTTTTTGTTTTTACCAGCATCAATTTGCGACCAACAAGATTCAACTGATGCCATTTCAAATTTGATATCAGGCCAGGTATAGATTTTAGGTTGTTAGCTATAATGTACAAAGCTGCCCCGCCAGCATTGGTTGGAGAGTCAGTGTGAAGGAAATTTTAGTGCCGAATATCGACATTGGTTTCTCCGATGTAGAGTTTGTTACAAAGTGTGCAGGTGATACGATAAATAACATTACTGGAAGTACAATCAAAATGATCAGTGACTTTAAGAGAGCCTTTAGGTCCTGAAATAAGTGTCGTAGGTTTAGTGTAAGCACAGGTATTGCGTCGTGTCCTAGAACATTTAAAAGTGCCTGGTTGAAGATCAGTGCCTGGTGTAGTGATCCTTTGACTAGGGAATCACGGAGATTCTTGTCACGTTTGAAAGAAATGAGGAGGCTGCGGGAAAATAGAGGCGATCTCTGGATCACTCTGTAAAATCTTAAAGTTTCTCTGGATAATTTTCTTGATAGACAGATTAGACGGATGGTAAGTCAATGGAAATGGAATCCTATCTTCAGTCTTCGGTTTGGACGGTAGCAGAGCCGTTCTTCTGTCGATGTCAAGGGCGCGGTTCAATGCAGTTGTCACAACGGCGTTAGGATAACCGCGCTCGACAAAGAACTGGTGCATCTCCTCGGACTTTGAATTGAAGTCGGATTCATCGCTGCACAAACGGCGAAGCCTAAGGACTTGAGAGTACAGGATAGTATACATATATATAGTCCAAATCAATGTATAGTTATCTACTTTAGTTGCTTTAGAACTCCAGAACCTGTCCAAAGAACCGCTTACGGTACGGTGTGAGACTCTCGTTGACATGAATTGCGGCTTTGTGATTTATCGTTGTAGACTAAGGTCTTTACATCTTTTGGATTTCAGGTTCACTCTCTTTTTAAAAAAAAAAACCTCTTTTCATTCTTCGAGTGAACTTTACAATCATGCGGTCTATCAGTTTTCGTCGGTGGCAGGCGGTGAGCCACAGAAATGTGGGTATCCTCAAGTTTTACGCCGATTAGCTCTGACATCCCTCGGACGAGAAGCGCTGGATCATCATTAGGTACTATCGGTATGCCATTTATCTCGAGGCATTCTCTTCTCGAGTACAGCTCGAGCTCGAGCTCGAGCTCGTCGAGTCTTGCTTCAAGATCGTAGCCAGCTATCGTTTCTCGCATCTCTCGTATCGTTATTGATCTGCTGAATTCGATTATCTTCCTTGCATCTGTTTCTTAACACCTCACATCGTAGTTAATACCGCATCGTATTGGTTTGATATAAACTTTTGCGACTTGTCGATTTCATCGACTTTCAGACCAGTGATGCTCCCTTTGAGTGAATCGAGCTCGTTACGCCGGATATTTGGCCGAAATTCTCGATCGCGACTAGAAAAGGTACTAGATTGTTCGGGTTTCAGCAAAAAAAAATCATAAATCCCTCGGAGCAAAATTTGACGCGACTGCTCTGCTTGCGACCAGGCCTGGTACTTCACAAATGTTTTCACTAAGTTAAAAAGGGCTGAAAGGTTAGAAAAACTGAATTTTCGAGAAGTCAAAAGAGGAGTTGGCAGTAAATTTTCACGTTATAGTTATGGAAATATCCGAGTTGTTTAGCATGTTTCGTCTAAAGTGGAGAATGGCGACTTTTGTGAACGACAGCGGATATTTTCCTGACCTTGGCAGGTCTTTTACAGTCATTCAGGACAGCATTTGCTTCAGCAAATTAAAGGTATATATAGTCAGTTATTTTTGAAAACCATTTGTTGCTTGGTAGACAGTTTAGCGATACATACATGTATAACATCTGCTTGTCAAAGGCGGCATGGATTAATTGAATTGATGTTTTTGTTGTTTTGTAAAAATACGAGACGTAGTTTTGTCGAACTGATAAAAAATCTAAAGACATAAATCCTGATTTGATTTCAGTTTTGGACATTCTAGTAATGTGTCTGTCATAAGCTAGACTGGAAAACAAATGTATTGTAGATTAGGTTGATTTGCTTTCGGGTTTCGATAAACAAAGCGAGTTTCAGAATTCCGTGAACCATAATTTCAAAGTTATGTTAGAAAACCTGAAACTCCGTGAATTCGTATTTACTGCATTTTACTATCTAATATTTTTATACCACACTTGGTTATCTTTTTCCTGTTTTTCTCTGTCGTTTTCTCAAGTAAATCTTTAATTTCAGCTTTGCTCAGTCGTTCAACCATGTTTTTTTTTACCAAACTTCCTCTACTAGTTTTATATGAGCTGTTATAATCCACCGATAAATATTCGCGTACTCTCATTGGCCAAAATGGGTTAAGTGGTGCACTTTCACAGGGCGAATGTCAGGTAATATTGCCCAGTTCCAAAGTGATATCCCATAGCTTCAATGATATCCACCGAGTTGGAAAACAAGTTGCAGAATTTCATTTCTTTTTAAAGTAGAATCTCATGATTAGAAAATATAAATAACTGGTACAAAATGCACTCCCGATGAATGCCAAAAAGTCTACAAAAAACGATGGATGAAATGGACGAAAATTCTCACAACTCAATGTGTAATTAAGCTATACTTTCACCATTCCCTACTTAATTCTAACCTTGTTAAACTATATGTCCAATGTTCAGCTTAAAGAAAAGGAGAACAACATCGTTATTCCTCCGCCGTCGATTCGTACAACCCACAACTTCATCAATAGCTTGAGTCGTTTGTCTACGTCTGTCGCTGTGTTAAACGGGGATTCGACTCTCTCAGTTCAATATCCCGGTAACAAAACGAGCAGGGGCCTGGGATCGAGTTTATCAGGATTACTCATTCTAAAAAGAAGTTCATCACACGATAGAACATGTCGAATTAGCATGTGTGCCAAGTTTGACGTGATTCAAGTGAATCTTGTCTGAATTATAAGCAATTGAAATTTCTCAGTTGTCCCTCCAAAATTTTACAATGAATGTATGGTTTGGAGGGACAACGTTAAACAAATAAGAGTGTGTATAGGAAAATTGACATATTTGATGCCTTCTAGCATCGTCGATATTGAGCCAAAGTTCACCAAACTTTCCAGACTAGCTAAGTTTTATCTGTTATTTTGGAAAATAATGCTCACTTTGACTAGTTATTAATTGAATTAGTTTTACTGACTCGGTTCCAGTCCCCCGCTCGTTTTGTTACCGGCTATGCAGTGGCAATTCCAATAAATCTACTTTTCGAAGCTAAAGTAGTAGGATTAATTCACGGCAATTCTCCGGCTTCGTGTTCCCCAAACGTTTCCTTCTCGTGCAAGTCGTTGTTTCATGGATGCAAATTATACTTTAAAAAGCCAATTTCTTTCACTCATCAATACTTGAACTCAGCGTTTTTGGATTTTGAAAACTTAATAGTTCATCGATAGATATATAAATCTAAAAGTTTTTAGGTCAAAACGCTCTGCAAAGCTGTCATGTTTTCAAGTTCTTCAGATCACTGAATTATTTTTGCACGCGTTCGTCAGCATGTCACTTTCTTATCCAATCAAGATCAAGATAAAATGAAAGATAACCAATCAGCGTGTTCGTCAGGCTTCAAGATGCCATTAGAAGCTATTGGGTTTTCCCGCGCGCCGCGAGGTGTTTGAGTTTCGGTGTAGAATTTTTTTCGGAGGATTATATAATAAATCAACCCATTTCTGGTTCACTGGTATATCGGCTGATAATGTCCTTGGCTGAGAGATGGTCCTCAAAATATCACAGTTGCCCTCAAGCTTCGCTTCTCGGGCAGCTGTTCTTTTTTCGGACCATCTCTCAGACGCGGACATTATCCGCCGATATATACCAGCCGCCAGATGGGGTTTATTTACTATTTATATATAAATATACTAGTAGTAGAAAAAACACGGCGGGCACAAAGAACGTCAAAAACGGCATCATTAAACGTGACCAAATAATTGAAATTAACACCATTTCTTTACTTATAGTCTGAATTTGAAGAAATGTTGGTGACTTGGTAACAAAATGAAACTACATATTGTGGGTGTTTTATGTAAGTATGATGACGTCGTTGTGACGTCATAAGCGATGCCTCCTTTATTGGTGAAATTCCTCCTTTAATAAACATTACAAACAGACTACCCCATCAAAAGGCCTTCATGACACACAATCATTTGGTTCAAATTTTAACAGTCTACGACGATTACAGCCAAAGTTATAGAGGAATGACTGTTGCTATGACGTCACATTTAGTGACGTCAGGAGTCGTACCTAAATAAAGTTGCCTATTGTTAAAAAATCAAGAAAAGAACATAATGTGACTTTTGAGTGCCAGACTAGTGCATTTCATCAATAAAACTCGAAAATCACTTTTTTTAAGGGCATGTATAAAATAATATGACGTCATAATGACGTTGTCGTAAATATGACTTTAATTTTAAGCCAGTTATGGACAAACAATCAACATTGTAAAAACATACGATTCTAGCCACCAACGTGTTTCATGACTGGACAAAATGTCATGCAATAGTATTTAAAACTCTAAAAGATGAATGAAGCGATATTTTCATAAATGCTTTTGTGTTGTTTATTTCCCCCCAAATTTTGGCGGGAAAATTGGCAAAATTCAAACTTTCATACCTTTTGATTTCCTTGACCAATCGACATCGGGTTTTCATTTCCTTCATTCTCATCACGAGGAGATTTTAACAATATACGACATTCCGTTTTTAGAGGTAATGAAGAGTTATAAGAAACGTATTACAAATGGGTAAATGACGTCATGGTGACGTCATAACGATACTAACATAGCTTAAATTATAAGGTGATATTCCTTTTACGATTCTGCACTCACCTACCAAAATTCAATATTCAGCGTTGAAAACTTTTTAATATATAGAACTCATGCCGTTTTTATGGTCGTTTGTGCCCACCGTGAAAAAAATCGGAAATCTCGATAGATCCAATGGGTGTGTATAAAATAAACCTAAATATACAAATACCTTTCCTGCACGTGTAGTTATGGCAATCTGTGCACTGAACGTCATTCCATTTGTACCCATAATGCACACCGAGTGAGTGCACACAGTCTTGGTTCCTGAAGTCATTCGGTTGGTTCTTCGCCCAGTAGGTGAAATTGACGGCCGTTCTATCAGCCCATTCGAACATGCCTTCAGTTATGACGTCATTCAGTCCGATCCATGCCATCGCGCCATTATGTCGTTGTTGAACAAATACATTTTCTTCCTGCTTGTGAACACTGGTCAAATCTGAGCCAAGCACAGCGCATGCGCTTTGGGATTGTCTCCAGTCGAGGCACGTATCACTTGTCTTATAGCAAAAGCCTTGAAAGTACGTCCAGCTCTTACGACAAATTTCTATTGATGTGCAATCATACAGGAAAACTTGATTATTTTAATATAAAAAAAACTCTGAACAATCTCTAAATTTCTAACGGGATCTGAACCAACCTTCTACTACTCATTAAATATTTATGAGGGAATCCACCAATCCCAGGGCTGGATTTGTACCACGTGTCGTACTTTGAAACCCCCGTAGAATACTGGCAGCACCACTTCAAAGTCCTGGTACAATTTTAAACTACTGGGAATCTAACAGGTCAACAGTAAAGAAGTAAAGTGACATCGAAAGAAAAAACCTGCCTCCAACGGGATTCGAACCAACGATAGATTTCTAGCCCACTCCCTAAGCAACTACACTACTGAATCGCTTGTTGAATCTGTGGTCCTAACAAGAATAATAATCCATGAGCGGGATAACTATATACAATAGTCCAACAATACTCTTAATTACAAACAATAAATAATGCTTACATAAACATACCTGCATGTAATAATTAATGAGTAGTAGAAGCCGTTTCATATCCGAGTCACGGGATTCTATGGGGGTGTCAAAATCCTCGTGAGAATTTCAAATGTCTCGGCCGAAGCAGCCTTGACATTTGAAATTTCACTCGGATTTTGAAACCCCCATAGAGCCTGTGACTCGGATATGAAACATTACATAGGAGCTGATCAAAGTCAGGATCCGGCTGACCACAGATCGAATTGGAATTTAGTATGTTGGATTTTGTGGAAGGAGGAAAACTGTAGAACACGGAGAAAAACCATTGGAGCAAGGGCGAGATACCAATAAAGAGAGAAAAACAGAATACCCCTTATTTAACTGATAAATATTTAAGGCGTACAATCAACACTTTCACTATTCCTGTACAATGAATATTGTGCCCATCTCAGGTGCATTTAAGCTTGGGGAATCAACCCTTTTTGAATAAAATCCTTCAGTGTATTAAAACGATATTTCAAGGGTAGTTTTTCCATAGTGCGTACATTTTCCGGGAAAAATGAGTTTAAGGACGGTGCCTACTATTGTCAGCGCGCACGCCGTTCTGCGCATCTTGCGTCCCGCGGGTCATCCCGCGAGGCAGGCCATTTGCAGAACTATTTTGAAAAAGCTGTGTTAATTGTGTAATTTGACAGAAAGAAAGATGAAGGATTTTAAAATACGGTCGAAAGATATGCTTGAGAAATGAACGATTTGAGAAATCTTTAAATTCCACTACACGGCCACGAAAGAAATTTTCAACTGAAATGGTATTAAAAGAGCCGACCATCTTAATTCTTAAGTGATGATTTATCGTGGGGAGATGGTCGAAGAATCGTAGATTTATGAGATTTACCCGACCAATTGAATGAAGGTTGTTTGGACTGCCATGAATCGCTGCTGTCTTTTCGCCCAGCGCCTTGTGCTTTAGGCCTGTCGATGCTTTCGAGTTTAGTCAGTTTCTCCAAACATGGACTTGGCAGTATAAACAATGTGTGAATAGGGTCAAATAAGCTTTGTGAAAACGGGTAAACCTCTTGGAAATCCAAAGAAGAATAAAGAAGGAAGGACTGTATGGGTTTGAACACAAAGGAAGCAGCAACAGGTTTGATTTTCAATGAAGAAAGTCGAAAGACGGGACTGACTCTTTTCCCCACCGCCATCTTGAAAATACCCCAGAATGCAATAAAAGAAAGCAATTTTCAGACTTACTAGGGAGGCCTTGGTAAAAAATTGATGCTTTTTAGCTCAGTCCGGGTCGATGGTGCAGTGGTACCGAAGCCTGCGTACTGTTTTCTATGCCATACTGACGGGTTCTAATAGGAACGAGACGGCTGTCTATGGCTGCGGTCTGGTCCGAGCACTTTTCGTGTCAGGCCTAGCTAACCGTAGTGCTTTGTGTTAGATTTTTGCGTTGTATATCAGCTTTGCTGTAGTCTTCGGACTTTTCATTCGTTATTGAAAAAAATGTCAATTTTTGAGAATAAAATTAGCGATAAAGAGGCCTACCGTCCACATAACTTTTTAAAACGCGTGGATACCCCCGTTTTTCCTTTTTTTAATCTATAATATAGAAGCTAAACAACGTTTACATATATTTTTTGTCTTTATAAAATTGAAACTTGATGTCCATTTTAGCAAAAAATATGTCTCTTCATGGTCACTAATGTGGCTTACAAAGCAAAATCTGTACAAAAAATGATAATCATTGTAAGATAAATGGTTTGATTGGCATCCTTTGTGAAGAACGCTATGTCTAACGTTTTTTGCCCTAATATTTTGCCACATAATCCAAAATATTAATCGAATTAAAAAATAGTTTCTCGGACAAAGAAAAATGCTGAGTCAGCACTTTTTTCGATTTTCATCCTTAATTATCTCTCTTAAACGTATGGGTACGCCACATTTTTTTATTCTGATTTCAAAATCTCATTAGGGGGTTCAAACAATCCCTATAGATTTTTAGAAAACAAATTGGTTTGTAATTAGTAGGCACCGTCCTAAGGGCCCATTGACATATTTAAACCGGTCGTTGCTAGGGAAAGTTTGCAGCCTCGTAAAACCCGGAAAATTAAAGAGTAGGCAATGATTATTGTCAAGGTGACTCCTAGGGTAAAGTCTTGTAGTCTGATGACGTCATTAAGTGACGTCATGATGACGTAATCAAAATCAGAAAATTTCTAAACTCTCCAAGGATTTTTAATCTACTAGTAATTTATGAATATATTCCGAACCTACGAATTAAGGCGCATAAAACCGAGCGTGCGTTTGCCATTACGACAAAAAATAAAGATTTTACAACACTTTTCAGTCCAATTTTAAGCTTTTTTGGCGAATGAAAAGCCATAACTTTGGCATTCATTGTCGGTTTCCAAAATCCATGACCGATTTTGTGGAGAATGTGGTCGATAACATTTTAACGGGGAAAAGTTTGGTGTTTAGTGAAAGCGCGCTAAATGTTTCGGATTTTTAGAAACCGAAAGTGAAGAAATTAACGCATGCGCAAAAGTGCCTGTTTTGTGGTCGTGAAATCGTCGCAAAACTGTTGTTGCAGTAAAGTTTACAATAATTGGTCGAACAGGATTTGCATTTTCTCCTATTTCCTCCGACAATGGCCAGTTTTGGGACTTGGCTGAATACTCCAGTCTGCAATGAGCTAACAATGAGCCGGCTTCGGACTGTGTGGAGCACATACCAGGAACCCATTTCGCGGCAAACCGAAGAGCCAATAGAAATCGAGCTAAAATTAGACCGAGATTCAACAACTTCCACTTGAAGCACAGGCAGCCCAAGCTCTAAATATCTAGCTAATACTTACAGCGTTTGTATGGGGATTTCAACGAGCTAGAAATACGAAAGAATTAATGAATAAAATGCCTTACCTTGCCTCCATAGTGTATTACTTGCTGTCTGTGTGGTAACAGGGGTGATATGAAGCGATTTTAGCTTCTTTTCATTTCTTCTGCTCCCCTTCCTAAGAAAAAGACAAGGCAGCACACTAGTTTCGCGAGGGCCCACCAGTTCAACCGAAATATTTCAGTTCAAAATATTGTGGCCGCCACAATTCCTCCATAGAATCCCAGCAGAAAGGTTGTTCTTTCTTTTGAATGCGATTGCCACGCAATTCCAGCCTTTCGACGAGCACAACGAAGCATTTTGTTTCTCCAAAGTGACGCTTATAAATTGGTAGAGAGCCTTGAACCAGCTGGGATCGGCTGCCCGGCCGTCAAAGGCTGCTGGGTAACCGTCGAAACGCTCCTGTGGTAACCAAGCCTTCAACCTAAAATTAAGCCGCGCGGGGTACCTGACCGGCGATTGTCGACAACAACAAAATTTACTACCAGGGTCCCCACGAAGTGCATGTACAGAGCGAATCAAGAAAAGCGACCAATCAAATCTCAGAGGATCGTGTTTTGAATACATATCGATGCATACTGTTGCAAAAGGAAAAACGATTGCTGTTCATAATTGCATTTTTTCAATGCTCTCTAAAAAAATTGTTGTTGTCGACAATCGCCGGTCAGGTACCCCGCGCGGCTTAATTTTAGGTTGAAGGCTTGGTTACCACAGGAGCGTTTCGACGGTTACCCAGCAGCCTTTGACGGCCGGGCAGCCGACCCCAGCTGGTTCAAGGCTCTCTACCAATTTATAAGCGTCACTTTGAAGAAACAAAATGCTTCGTTGTGCTCGTCGAAAGGCTGGAATTGCGTGGCAATCGCATTCAAAAGAAAGAACAACCTTTCTGCTGGGATTCTATGGAGGAATTGTGGCGGCCACAATATTTTGAACTGAAATATTTCGGTTGAACTGGTGGGCCCTCGCGAAACTAGTGTGCTGCCTTGTCTTTTTCTTAGGAAGGGGAGCAGAAGAAATGAAAAGAAGCTAAAATCGCTTCATATCACCCCTGTTACCACACAGACAGCAAGTAATACACTATGGAGGCAAGGTAAGGCATTTTATTCATTAATTCTTTCGTATTTCTAGCTCGTTGAAATCCCAATACAAACGCTGTAAGTATTAGCTAGATATTAAGAGCTTGGGCTGCCTGTGCTTGAAGTTGAATCTCGTGGCGTTCACAACAGTTTGTTTTCCGACATCAAAAATACTTTTTTTAAAGGTGAAAACTAACCTGTATTTTAATTAGGTTCAATCACAACTTTACCAGGAACCCGAGAGCATTATCTGGAGACAAAAGTGTGCATGTTTGGGGAAGATTTGAGTTGAAAACATGCCGGTCAAAAATCACTTGACTTCTTGCAGTGTTCTTGAGTGGCTGTACTTTTCTTTGTGATTTTAGAAGCCATTTTCTCGCTGGAAGCAGCAATTTCAGCTTCTGTATCGTTGACAAATTTAGATACTATTTACCAGATGTTCTTTCAATCTATTAACAATAGAAAGAGCTCGGCTACATCGGAGAGTCTAATACAAGTTTGTTTTCTCATACATCGGCGATTTCCTGACTGACTTCATCACTGTGTTGGCGGCGCCGTACGCTTGCAGTTACTATTTTACTCGGCCGGTAAAAATGATTAATTATTTCACTTTCTCTAGGTTCAAGTCCAGTTAGGTGCCTTTCGATTCGAGTCCTGAAGTTCCACTTATTCACAAAAACCTACCTAAAAACCTATAAAACATGCCCGAGCGACCAGAGCTCAAAAGAGACGGCTGCTTTCGCAGGCTACTTACTAAATAGCATTCACGCCGAACTGAGCAAGAGCACGGAATGCGTTGACTGCGTTGCTACATGAATTTCCCGGAATGCTGATTGGACAAGCAATTAAGACGCCCCCTCAACATCACGACAATATCATTTTTTTTTTTTCAAAATTGTATGGATAAACATTACAAAGAAAAAGATATAGACTACCCCCTCTTGATTTGGGGTGGCCATTTTGAGACCCAGGCCTTAATACACCTGAGATGTCAAATCCTTGAGAATCGCTAATAAATGAAACATAAAGTTAATCAATTCATGTTGTGTTGTGTCGTTGTGCACTAATAAAATCTCATAAATGCATCATCGTCAGTGATAGCTAGTCCTGACCTGGCCTCTCTTTCTTCCGCTCCGTAGACTGGAAAGTCGCGGGAAAAAGATTCCAGTAGATATTGAATGCGCATGTCAGAAATGTAACCAGGCCACACCATAAAAATGTGGAGGTCACCTGGCTACATAGGTCATAGCGGTGCTCCCGCGCGGGCCCGCGAGAGCGGAGCACCATACATATAGCATCAGAGTGAACTTTTAGTGGATGTTCTTGCCCGACCGCCCGACTGGTGCACCAGCGCGCGAAGGTTTTCGAGTCCTGAATCGGCCTGCTCGATTTTGGTTGGCTATTTAACGCCGTCCTGTCATTTGTGGAATTTGTGATTTTCCAAATTATCTGGGGAGGCCTTCACCTCCTCGGAACCTGGAATAGTACTGGCTATCCAAACAATGCCTAACCCTGAAACAATACAAACCGTAACCCTAAAACAATGGAATTATTTGCCAGTGCAGGCCAAATGGGATCCAATAAAATGCAAGGTTTTGAGAGGTGAAAGCCTCCTGAATAGGAGATATTGTAGTTGAGTCTACGAATAGCAGTTTCAGCGGTATTGACCCGAACGCCTCACTTCAATGTAATGAAGCGCTATTCAAACTGGGTCTCTAAATTAGTCGTGCTTGTTTAGGAGGGTGTTGGTGTCGTGTAAGAATGATGGTTTCAATGGCGCTTCATTACATTGAAGTGAGGCGTTTGGGTCAATACCGCTGAAACTGCTATTCGTAGACTCAACTACAATATCTCCTATTATCTCGATGATCACAGAGGCAGCACAAGCTAAATATTTGTACAAGGAATGGATGGGAATTTTTACTGAGAAAAATCTGAAACTGTACTAAAATGGTCAATAAAGTCATGAAATATTACATGTGTGTTGTGAACTTGATTGATCTTTGTTTTCTAACGATTTAGGTATATATAAGGTAAGGTATATATAAAATGAAGATTTAAACAAGCGTTGGTCTTGTAATAGTACTTCTTCGAATTCAGGATTGCTGTAGTTTCTATTTTTTTTTAAGATATTCTTATCTTCATTGCACTCGATTGGTTTACGACTCTTACTACACTAGTAATTATTTTCTAGGAGTTTCTTTCCGAACCATACGCTTTCGTTTGTGTTATGATTACAGAGCGAGAATTAATTAGAAATACAGCTAATATTTTGAATTTGTTGTCTTTACATTGAACGCGATTTACTACTGGCTACTTTTTGACACTTGAAGCGTTACTACCTGTCAAGCGTGGAGTGGCGTAATTCGGCCATCCCTTCATGTAGGACGACACGAATTGCTACCAAATTGTATTCTATTGTATTGTATTGTATTGTGTTGCGTTCTATTATTGTATTGAATTGTATTGTGTTGTATTCTATTGTATTTTTGGTAAAAATTCGCGTCGTCCTACATAAAGAGATTGTCCGTAATTCTCAAACGCAGGCTCTTCTTTCTGCCCCTTCCTCCCCCTCCCTTCATTTTTCTCCTCGCCCCATTTTGACCGCGCGCCACATGTAACCCAATCCGAAAAAAACGACCGAAAACATTACAGAAGAGCCGGCAAGCAGGCTATGTCAGACGAAACACAAGGTACAGCCGTAGCTCATCTGTAAGACGGACAATGTATCTTTCACTTGTGTGACCTCTTCTAGAATACACCACACAAGCCTGGGCTCCACAGTCAGTTGACCTAATCAGATGCATACAACGTGTGCAAAGGCGTCATACGAAGTGCATTTTAAACTTGACCTTTTTATGTACTCGAACCTGTAGAGAAATACTAGAAACTCTGACACTCCTTCCTATCTGTTAAAGTCTTTGGGCTTTTCATTCTTAATGAATAGTTACTTTTTTTAAGCAACTACCGGCTTAATAAATATGAATACTTCCGTCCTTCCGCCGATTCAAACTGTCAGACATACTAGATCATCCAGCAACCCGAACACCGTAAAATTCCACATCCGCAAATGTAAGACCACTACTTTCCAAAGATCCTTTTTTAATTAGAACCTGTAAAACATGGAACACTTTCAGTTATGGTGTGGTGTGACGAATTTAACTTCGCCACAGAACTAGCCTCCTTTAAATTTATCATGCTTAAATACTATTTTGTCTGTCTTTCTATACACTATCAATGTCCGGAAGACCCCCGAACCTGGAAATCAGTCTGCCCTAAATGTAACTGTTCACGTAGACTTACACGTCGCATTTCATGTTGTTTTTAGATTGCAAATTATTAGTCTGTCTATCAATGGCAACGTTAAACTGGTAAAAACGTTTACGATATACTCGGGCCCGCAATAATTGGCTTACTTAGGCTGTTGCGGTTACCCTGCCACGTTTTTTGTGTGCCGGAATTAGTGAGAACCACTCCGATTATTGTAATTTCTTTGCCTTCTTTCCTCGTATTCTAAATTCTTTGTGGCAAAGCTGAAAAAATGTAAAAAAAAAAAAGGTAAAGCGGAAAGGTGAGACCAAAGTACATCACAGGTCGGAGTCTTTGTGTTCCATTTGGTTTCATTGTATTAATATGAATAGGGATTAATGTTTTCCTAATTAAACCATTATCTTTAGGGAACAGGCATATTTCTATTTTGTTTTTGTCTGTTGCGGCAAATTAGTCAACGTTTCTGATGATTTCTGATTGACGGCTTTGAGCATACGCACGCAAAATTTACTGGAATCCCTCTTCCGCGATCGCGATCTTCCAGTCTTAAGGAGCGGCCGAAAGAGAGTCCGGGACTGCATTAGCTTCAAATAGGCCCTTTGCAGCTAACAAATCACGTGGTTGTACTGAAGAGCAAAAAATATCCGACTTCATTTATTTAAAGGCCTTGTACGAAATCGGTAGTGTTATTAGCAAAACCTGTTTGTAAATGCTATTTTCCACCTCCAAGCGTTTTTGAAGATAGCTTGCTGTCCAGTATTCATGGCAATGCCTTTCCCATGGGAATCACGATCTCAGTTCATTCGTTAATGAAGTATTATATCAGCACGTGACTGTTAGCTGCAAAGGGCCTATTCTGCTGTATATACCGAGTTCAATAAACGTTGTCAAAAAAAAGAAACAGAGAAGAATAAAGAATAAAGAATAACGATTAAAGATTAAAGATTAAAGATTAGAGATTAGAGATTAGAGATTAGAGATTAAAGATTAAAGATTAAAGATTAAAGATTAAAGATTAAAGATTAAAGATTAAAGATTAAAGAATAAAGAATAAAGAATAAAGAATAAAGAATAAAGAATAAAGAATAAAGAATAAAGAATAAAGAATAAAGAATAATTTGAAAAATTGGCACCTTTGATGACCGTATGACTTCATTAAAAAATGTTCAGCCATGATGGCGCAGTGATAGGTGCTTTGCTTCTCACTTCTGTAACCCAGGATCGATTCCCGATCGCTACACAAATTCCAGTTCGACCGAGGTATTTGTGTTCCCGATTAGTTGAACCCTTCTATGCATACTTATTAGCCGAGTACGAAATCTTTATCAAAAGTTAATTTACTCATTAATAATTTTATTGGGATTTACAGTACTGTGCATGTGATCTGAATACTGAACTGAGATTGGTTTGCATCCTCATTAATCATTCATGATTTTACAAGTTCAGATAGAAGACTAGTTAAATGGGCCTCGCATAACCACAACTAATATCGGTTGTGAAATGTACTTAGCTTACCAGAAAGTACCACGTAGTGAACAGTGAGAGGTGAATATCCACTGTTGTAGACCTCTTTGACACACACATCAAACGAACTTGCATTAATGTGCTGGAAGTTTAGATAAAGAAGAAATTCCATAACTACCTTTTTACAATCTATGGTAATTCTTAGAAATTATATTTTTCTTTAATGTGAACAGTGTACTTGACTTGAAAATTTTGTTCCCGTAACATGTATACACCCATTTCAAAAAAACGTTGATTAGCTTGAAGAACGAACCCCATGACCGAACATGTTTAAGGGAACGATTTATTTTGTCAAAGGAGAGTCGAGTCTACATAGTAATTTAAAAATATTTTTTGGCACGGAAATGACGGGATACGTTTCTGTAATATGTGCAGGCGTTTGGATCTTGTACTTACAGTTTCGAAAGACTGACATCTCAATGTTAAGACTGCTTTTGTTTTAGTAGGCACGATTTATTTCTTCTAAATACTGGAGCAAATGCTTTTTCGTCATTCAGAGTAATGTCTTCAAGTCTGAGCTACCTGATATGTGATGCAAATGCTCTTGCTTTCCTTTGAGTCGAAATCGTGGAGGATAACGTGGATTGACTGTACTTCCATGAAAGCAAAGAAGTTATCAAATGACATTTCAGCCAGTACCCCAATCAAACGAGAATAAAAACGCTCGAAAGTTTATGAGAATTGAAAGTTTCACTCTCGCTTGTTATCGACTTTGAACCTACATGTATTGTGAAAGTTTTCGCTCGCTTCACCGGCCATTTATTTTACTCTCTTCAACTCGACTGACATTCTCGTTTGACAGGGCTGTGATGGGTTACTGGCCACTCCGTAATTTCCCTCGCCTAAGATGGGAAATTACCCCGATTTTGACAAACGCAAACTACGCACTACTGAAATCAGCATCACATGCAAATTTGCTGTAGATTTTTAATGTTTGACATTTTGTTTGTCGGTGTCATTAAATTTATAACAGGAACTAGATTTGTTTCTCTCGAGATTTTACAACCAATTTTACAATCAAATTTCTCCTGGCTCCGGTTCTTCGAAGGAAGAGTAACTTTATCCCTAGGATAGCGCTAAATTTGTAATTATAATCTGTATGGAGTTTAACCTTGGATTAGCTATTGAACCCCGGGGTAGCGCTTATTCCCTTGCTTCGAACAACCGGGCCCTGGTTTAGGGATAATCGTATAGACTTCTTTTTTGTTTCGGTCACAAATAAGACGTACGGGTCCAAAATTGCTATTGCCAGAAGTGTAGCTTGAGTTTACGCCTGCTATTTGATGTTTTGCAGAAAATCGTTTTATGCACTCACCATTTAACAATTATTCACCGAAGTGGAGGTGAATAGTGGTGAAGCGGCTCGGTTAATATCCACCACTATTCACCAACACTGAGGTGAATAATTGTTTTAGTATATACCACACTCCAGTTGAATAGCCAGCACCAAATAGTTATTTTATTTTCTGTCAATTGGACAAAAATCGCGCGAGATGATCGCGCAAGAGCGCACGAGAGTTGGCGGTCAAACGAGGTCTCATCAACTGTCACGCTCGTTTGATCGGCGGTTTACACTTAAATATCATTTGATAACTTCGTTGCTTTCATGGATGTTCGTTTCTGTAAGATCTGAAGGCGTTTGGATATTGTATTCCAAAGACATCCAAATAGGAAGACTTAAAGTGCCACTACGAGGAAAATTTGCTATTTAGATTTGCCACTTTTTCAGCGTCAATAGGTCAATCAGTATTAGAAATATCCGAAATAGTAAAATATATTCCCAAATGGACAAGTTAAACCACACATTTTTAGGAGAGTTTACCGGTAAAATCCTGTCCGCCATTACTGGAAGCCGTTCTCAGTATTCAGCGGAAGTGATGTCACACACTTAACACGACAACCTCGTGGCGCGAAATAGTATGCATAAAAAAGTAGCCAACCTCGCAAAGATAAATATAACTTTCTTCTTATATACGTGAAGACGGTTTTAGTAGCAATATGCCTCCAGGCGTTGTGTTCTGCAGGCGAGCGTTAAGTGTATGACATCACTTCCGCTGAATAAACCTTTGTTTAAAGCTGAACAAAGGGAACGGCCTCCAGTAATGGCGGACGTTTAGATTCAATATTCGGAGTTAAAAAAATAACACCTCCTGTCGTGGTATCGAAAAACAATTTGAACTGGTAATAATATATCAACTCTACTTTATGAATATACAAAAACATTGATATGTCAAAATTTGATCGTAGTGGCATTTTAACTTTGTTGTAGCAGGCGCTATTTCTTTCGACTACACCCTGGAGTTTTTCATTCAGAGTACTGTCTTTCTGTTGTGATATGTGTTTTGAATGCTCTAGCTCTCCTTTGAGTCGAAAACGTGGGCAATGCATGTACATTCCACGTAAGCCTCCGCCATTTCCGTATCAAAAATAATTTAATTACTATGTATACTCGATTTCTCTCCTGTCTCGACTCTCTTTTCACAAAAGAAAACGTTCCCATAAACCTGTTCGATCTGGCAGTTCATTCTTCAAACTAATCAACCTTTTTTTTAATACGCTAGGTGTATACCAAGCGATGTCTCGTGTTTATATACGTTACAATTGTTAAGCCAATGTGTCAACCATGATTTCAGGAACCAATGACTGTCTGGTTGGCATATTAATTAATAACAATAGATGACGTGGCACTAAACATCGCTATACGTATTATCGATATGATTCGTCTGTCTCGGTCTAAATTAAATAATCGGAGGTGCAAGGTTTTGACAAAATGCATGTACTGATTGTTAACATATATATTGACAACACACATATGTACCTACCTCTACCCAGCTCGCTATGCCACTGTTTGGCCGACCGTTAGTCCTGATGCTTGGTGTCAAAAGTACTGTTGGCGCATGTGCATAACGTTTGACGAAGTCAATTTTCTGTATATTGAAATTAACAAAACAAAAAATACATTTTCAGCACTCTTATTGTCCTAGAAATGACGTCATAAAATGTTCAAACTCAAGTGGAACAACGACAAGCGCATCTAGTTATTTCACTGCAACGTTTTGGACATTTGATGACGTAATTACTATGAACAATAAGAGTGCTGACAATGTAAAAATGTATGCGATGTTTTTTTCATTACAGCAACGAAACACCTAGCTTCAAACGAGTGCGTCATAAACTGCTTTCGAGTCGAAAGGTCCCAAAACGTAAGTTACACTTGTTCGTATCGTGCCCGACGGAATTGGCTTAGCTACTAACTCTTCGTTTAAAAACGTTACTTATGTAGACATCCATAACAGGAGATTAAAAAATGACCTAGAATATTCATTACTCCGGTGCTAAGTCCTTCATTTAATAGTCTCTAACCAAAGTTGATCAATGCTGACCTTTACCGCTAACCATGTGGGTCGGAGACGCTGTGATCGGACGATAAACCAGTAGGCATGCCCATTAAAGTTGAAAAATAAATGCTCGGTAGAGAGCTTTAGAATGTTTAAGGCTACCGTAACGTCATGAAGTACTCAATTTTCCTTAATCTTCTCTCGAACCGAATTATTAAAATGGAGGAAGTATTGTTGACTCAGGCTCATCAGTTACGAAACGAACAAATGAAAGGCGAGACATGTCTACGACCGCGTGAGTAATATTATTTATAAAACAACAATGACCTGTCGCAGCACCGCCTTTGATAGCCGCACCAGCACATGAGTGGCAGATGTTGCTGACCATCCTTATGTAGGCGCAAGGAATCAACACAAAGGTGGTAGGACATGACAGGAAGACAATCATTTCCCTTGACATGGGGCTTTATCAGCCAGCCAAGAAGCTCCAGATGGCTCGACGTAATCTAGACCACCTGATACTCCGTCCGGGTGAACTCCACATAGTTATGGCTCAATTGCGCACCATCGGAGCATTCGTCGAGAGCAGCGGGCTTGACATGTGCTGGACTGAATCCGATCTCTATAGTCCAGTCACAGTCAAGCAGATTCTAGATGGGAACCACATCAAGAGAGGAGAGACAGCACATGTAATAACATTGCAAGCGCTATTTATGATGTACCAAGACGCCTTCTTCGGAAGTTCTCAGGAAGACACTAAAGACTATTGAAGATTTGTCGAAGCAGATTGCAGAGGCGTGCACCAAGGGAACACAGGAAGAAGTGAATGAAGCGAATGCTGAATTGAAGAGAGTAATCGAGTCACAGCCGAATTTGATGCTGTTCACGAGAAACACCCGATGTTCAAGGTGACGAGGCAGTATATGCGCATCGTTATGGAGATGTTGGACTTTATACGAGCAGTGAGAACCGGAGACTGGGAGCTGCACCTTAAGGCACTAGATATGTTTACTAAATATTTCTTCGCCCACGATCGTTTCAACTATGATCGGATGATCCCACTCTATCTCGCAGAGATGCAGTCACTTGCGACATCTGACCCTGAGATCTATGCTGAAGTTGTGCAGGGGAACTGGGTGGTAAAAAAGAACGCTAATGTTCCGTTTTGCGCAGCAGGTGCAGATAATGGCCTTGAGAATATCAACCGGATCACTCTCAATCCAAATGCTCGAACCAAGTTCTTCCTAATCGCCCCCGAACTCTCCAAACTTGCTGAACAAGCCAAGGATATGGTGGGTGTCTCCTCAAAGGCTCAGATACGGCATCACAATCTGGTAACAGCAGTTCTCACTCGCGAAGGAAGGAGTGTAGAGCCACTACTGGCGACGATTCAACGCTTTACCAATCCATTCTTGGAGGAATTGGAGAGCTATTCAACCTTGTCACGAAAGTCATCATGCCCAAAAAGGTAAAAGAGGACCTGTGTAATCAGAGAACCATCGGACAGACATTATATACGACGTTTGTCAAAGAGCGCACCCAGTCAGGAAAGACAAATCTCTGGTCACCGATGAAGTAAAGGAAGCTTTTGACATGGAAGAGCAATGCAAAAGTAGTGAAAGTGATGATGAAGGACAAGAACGTTGAACTCAGAGAGGACAGGTCGCTGTTTGCGCGAATGATGATGGTGTATAAAAGCCGTCCAGAGATTAACATCAAGGAGACGGTTGGACAGTACGAGTTCTGCTTAGTCCTGCGATCGCTTTTTGCCGCAGACGGATCGATGCTTCACTGTTCTTGCAAAAGTGCACTACTAGCTATTCTTGAGAAGGTCCAAGGCGGAATACCTCAAAATGTAAAACTGTAAATGTAAATGTAAACGTAAACGTAAACGAAGAGAATAGCCCTCGAATGGGCAACGCACAGATGACAGTAGACATCGTAGATGGCATGGCCGAGCTACAGTCCCTGGATAAGCCTGACTGGATCAAGAACTGCTTCCAACTGGCTGAGCACTTCAACAACTGAATTGACGAGAAGTACAGACAAAGTAGCGAGCTGCAGTTGATTTTCGACCGATATGACGTGCCGATGTCTTTGAAATCAGCGACTAGGGTAAAATGGCAAGGTGGTCATGATCCTGTGTTCTGCCATATCACTGACTCTACACACATCGCCAAAGTGCTAATGAAGAGGCTCTTATCAGACACTAGAACCAAGATGGATCTGACGGTGCATCTAGCAGAGAAGGCCATCAATGCAATGAGACAACAGGGCAGGAGATTAGTGGTAGCACGGGGAAGTGAATGCCAATCAACCCACAAAGATGTGATACATCTTCAGAGCAGCCAGGAAGAGGCAGACACCAAGATCTTGCTCCACGCCCTTGATGCTACAGCAGCTGGCGCAACGGAAATACGCATTCATTCTCCTGACACAGATGTCTTCATTCTAGCATTGAGAAGGTATCTGGACCTTTGCGACAATGTTTTATTCGTCACAGGGACGGGCCAACATCACTGAGTAATCAAGTTGGGGCCGATTGTCCAAGCACTCGGTGAAGCTAAAACAGCCGCACTTCCTGCATTCTATGCCATCTGTGGATCTGATAACACCGGGAGCTTCTCGGGCAAAGGGAAGCTTGCATGCTGGAAGATTTTCCGCGACGCCGATAAAGCCATCATCACAGAACTGGGAAATCTCGGTACAACTGTTACACCAACCAAGGAGACCATTGATGCGATCGAGAGGTTCGTGTGTCAGCTTTACCTACCAAAGACACCTTCACAAAGGTGAAAGATCTTCAACGGTGGCTATTTCGCAAGAAACAAGCCCAGTCTGAAAGACTTCCTCCAACACTCGCCGCACTGCACGAGGGGATTCTGCGTGCTCACTATCAAGTTATGGTCTGGAACAACGACCGAGTACCGAATCCTGACCTGCCGCCGCCAGATACCTACGGATGGGAACGTAAAGAAGATGAATGGCAACCTGTCATGACACAGTTATCGCCAGCCCGAGGCCATCATCCAACTCGTGAAATGCAACTTTGTTAAGGAACGTTGTTCCAACAACCGATGTCAGTGTCGCAAAGCAGGGCTCAACTGCAGATTTTTGTACTTGTTCTGAAGAAGAAGAACTCTGCGACAATGTTGATCATGATCTTGTGGAGCAATTTGACGACAGTAGCGATGAAGATGATGAGTAAGAGTGAAGATATTGAGCGATGGACAGCTCAGTTGTATCGTGTACATAACTGATATCTTTATATAGATTATCCACCTGAATTTGTATTGCTGTATCAACGAAGCGATAGCCTCGTTTCCATATCAGGTTGACGCCTGATCTCTAGTATCTAAAACAAACGTTTCACAATAACAGAAATTACGAGAGATTGTCTATGTAATTTGGTCACAATAATAGCGATGACGCGTATTTGGGTACAGCCTCGCTTTCATGCTATAAGTCATGTGACCTTTGTTAAATGTATTAAAGCTTTTCGTAGTATTAAAGACACTCTTATATACATATCCCACAAGTTTTGTGATGATTTGTTGGTTTGTAGAAAAGTTATAGGCAATTTCATATTCCAGCCTCGTTTCCATGCTGAGTTATATACATCACTTTTTAAACCCTCTGTATAGACCCTTCTAACAGATAAGAAAATTGCCGACAACATTTTTCTTGTTCCTTAGGGTCCCCTGTATGCAACTAGACTAGTGGCTTGCTTTCTTCATTAAAATCCCACGGGATTACACTTGCTGCCAGACTAGTAGCGAATCGTTTTGGAGTTGGATAATCGTCTCAGTAAGAAAACCATTTTGGATAACCCACAGGCAGCCCAAGCTCAAGTTACGAAAATATAACCGAAGGGTTTGTGTGGGAGCGTAGCGAACTCCGTTTACTAGCCAGGAATACTGTAAAATATTTGAATAAAATGACTTACCTTGCCACTGTGATGTCTTCTGTCGTGTTTCTCTCCTTGTTGGGTAGTTTTAAGCTGATTTCAGCCGGGTTTTTTTTTCGGAGCCCGGCTGAAATCAATTTAAAACTACCCAACAAGGAGAGAAACACGACAGAAGACATCACAGTGGCAAGGTAAGTCGTTTTATTCAAATATTTTACAGTATTTCTGGCTAGTAAACGGAGTTCGCTACGCTCCCATACAAACTTGAGCTCGCTACGCTCCCATACAAACCCTTCGGTTATATTTTAGTAACTTGAGCGTGGGTTTCCTGTGGATAACCGGGTAATTGTAAACTAAAGGAAAATCGTTTTGGAAAACCGTCTCCGAAACAGAAACTGGATAGTCTAAAGGAAAACCGTCTAAAGAATACCGTATAAAGGAGCAAAACTTAGCTGACTGTGTGCGTACTACTGAAAAGCGATGTGACTGTGTGTGTGTACTTCTGCAAACAAATATTTTGTTGACCACAATCCGACTGATCGAGTATCAGACTAATCAAAACATTGCTCTCGTGCAACGATTCATGGGCTCTGGTAAGTTGGACTAAAAGCTAGCTTGTCGTTCTCGCTTTGTTCGACGCTGTTTAGTACGGTTAGTCGCACCGCTATAGACTGGAACGTGACTGTGGTGAATAGGTCATCCGCTCGCATAGTGAAAGCCTAATAGAAAACTTATTAACTTGCCAGGCCACGCAAGGTAACTGGAAGTCGGAAGTTAGTCTCGGCTTTCATTCACACATTTTGTCGTTAGTTCACGTTCGTTGTAACCTGCGTAGCAAGCGCTTCTGTGTTTTTTTTCTGGGTTTTTCTCTTTTTTTTGCTCGCCCTATTCTCGCGCGGTTTGCGTACACACTAGCCTGTGGTGCGAGGGTGTCTGTTTAGTTTTGGAGGCTGGACTTGAACCAAATTTTGACATCATCCCGTTGCCTCCGTTTGGAATTTTCTTGCAAAGATTTAGTCTGTAGTTCTACCGGGAATTCTAAGGACTGATATGTTGTCAATTCGAAGATCTGCGGTCAGTTCCTGTTGAAAAATTTATGTCAAGGAGCCTTCCCCGAGGAGTTCGCCAAAGTCCAGTTATCTGATCTTGAAAATGGCGGGCTTTCTGATTGACGAGTGTTCAAAGATCAAGGAAGTCTTAGCATTGCCTCTACGTTTGGTGTTGTTGCCGCCATATTAATTGGTACAGAAATCGAACTCAAACCCAAGATAATACAGCTGGTTAGTGGATGACCTCAATGCACAAATAAAACTTGGTGGCGATCGACTCGAAACAACAACTGCATCGGCAACGTCAACGTCAACATCAATAACGGCTCTTTCTCGATATATCAACCACTACTGTCCCAGGCACGCCATTATAATTTAATATATCATTTCTGGTTCACCCATGCAAGTTGGAGTCCTGGCATCACCGTATGCCTGAGCGCTTCTGGGATATGGAACACAACTTTCTATTATTTTTGAAATGTCCGATGAAAACTAGATCTGTGTTCTATATCCTTTCTGGTTCACCCAGGTTGGAGTCCTGGCATTACCATATGCCTGAGCGCTTCTGGGATATGGAACACAACTTTCCATTATTTTTGAAATGTGCGATGAAAAATTAGGTATGTATGTGTTCTATATCCTATCTGGTTCGCCCAGGTTGGAGTCCTGGCGTCACCATATGCCTGAGCGCTTCTGGGATATGGAACACAACTTTATATTATTTTCGAAATGTGCAATGAAAAACTAGGTCAATGTCCTATATCCTTTCTGGTTCACCCACGTCGTTATGGCACAACTAGTCCCAGTGCTCGGACCCACAACTTTCAGCGCCAAAAAATAAGAATAAAAAACTTGAATCGGATTGTTTTTCTTAGCCTCCTCCGCAGGCAACTCCTAATTATAATCGGAAAAAAAAAAAAAAAAAGATGTGAAACCGGGCTTCCTGTGGTAAGAGATGTAGGTCATCTAGTTCCATTGACATTGGTACGGATTGAATTCTATTTTATCTGTACCCGTAAGATTTATTGTTTTGTTCAGCGGTATCTCGCGGTAGATTAGCACCCAGACCCCGGTGCTCGGGAAAGGAGATTCGGAACAGCCATGTTTTGGGGGTTGTTTCGTGGTTAAAGTTTATCCTGTGCATCGGGCACAATTTTGTGCTTATAGTGTGCCATGTGTATATGATTTGGATAGTTAACACATCAAGGAAGAGCCAAATGGCAATATTTCGTACTAGGCTGAAGTTTATTAGAGCTCAACGTGTTTGTAAGTATAACATGTTATGCACGATTGTTACGGTTCACACTGTATATGTTTGTGAGTTAGTTTTAGGCGATTTACTCGCGTTGTATGCCAAGATTATGATGATGCTTAGACTAGTTGTAATTCTATGCTATTCTAGAAACCGTTTGCGTCGAAATGGGAGAAAGTAAAGAACATTTAAAGACAAAAACTGTTTGTTTTTTTGTATGCTCAACTCGCGCACGTGTTTGACACGAGAGACTTTGGACTTCAAGAAAACCTGTGGTTCGCCAAATAGTAACTGGAGATTGGCGATTACAAGAGATCTAAAAAATATTACTGAGTTGCCTGCAGAGGTAGCCTGCTATGCAGACGTATTTTTTCACTCATAAATTCTAAGAAGAAAGTATTTATGAGAGTTTTCCTTTTGAAAGTACTTCGGATTTTTTAATTCGGTTTGAGTTAGATGATTGTGTGGTTTGCCTTGAAATTCGGCAAGCTACCAGTAACTTGCTAAGACGTTTTTAACTAATTTCTGTTTTGGAAGGCATTATTCGTAATCCCGTAAGTAGCAGAAAACTTCAAGGTCGAATTGGCAGACACGAACTGGCAGACACGAACTGGCAGACACGAACTGGCAGACACGAACTGGCAGATGAATTGGAACACAACTTCAACTCAATCGAAATTAAGCCCAACACTCGAAGATACATTTCGTATATCTGCGCGGTGTCGACAGAGTTTATTTATAAACAAGTTAGTTCCGAGTGAGGCAGGCTACCTAAAATAAGACTTGAAATCCAGAGTTATATTTTACAACAGAATTGATTTTTTCAGCGTTGCGAGGAGCTCAAAGTCTAACTTTTTTGCACCAAATATTCTAAATATATGCAATGATCAGGAGTTGTTTAAAACCGTGGCCGAAGGTTGCTCAGCCAGTCAACTTCAAGCCAGTTTGGCTGCTCCACTGAAGCTCAATCAACAAAGATTGTTGTCTTTCTTTAAGAAGACGACGTCTGGAGTGACGATAGAAATCTTAATTAAAACGCACCCAACGCTTACAGATTTATATATAACACATAGGCGTGAAGCCCGACGCATTCGGTAGATCACCAGCAGGACTTCGTTTAGATTTTAATGCTAGGTCTTACTGGGGTCCCCGCAGGGATCGCGAACTTTTTGGTTCCTAAGAGAGCGCAGCTCGTTATGATTCAAAAGACATAAGTTCTGCTATTTTATTTTCTGTGTTGTGCGTCTTTGAAGAGAAAATTAGTTTTCGAGTTCGATTCTCCGGTGATAAATCTAGATTGTGTGGCGCCTCAATTCAGTGCAAATTTCCCCATATCGACCTCCAGCACACAAAAAAACACAATGGATCGCAGTCCAGCTTTTTGTATTTTTGTGACTGACGTCACAAAATGCAAGACTTGAGCCGTCTTTTCTCTTCATAGACGCGTAACATAGAAAAATTAAATAGCGCAATAAATTATTCATTTATTTCGAATACATCTTTGCATAGACATTGTGTTGATTTTAGGGATTAGTTCCCCTTTATAGGTGCATGGCGCTTCTACGTGATGCGACTGTGCGTGGATACTCAGTTTGCATCTGACTGTCCAATCCAATTTGACTGATTGTACGTGTGTACTAACAGTGATCTGGCTGTGTGCATACTAATAGCGAAATGAACTCAGGTACCCCGAAAATACAAAGAGAGTGTACCTTACTAGCCTGCGAAACAGGCCCTCAGTGTTATTTCAACGCAAAGGAAGTGATAAAATGATTTGGCCGCGTGAAAATGGAAAATGGAGACTGGCACGAGAGAGAAGAAGGAGGGCCTGCAGCCATCCCTTAAACATTTTGATTGATTAATTGGTCAATTAGCTGTCATCGCTGTTGTGTCACAAAATGTCGCACATTCCTCCTGCGAACTGACTGAAATGACGGCGATAAGAGAGAAGTGATCGAGCGGTTGAGCGTTAATCCAGGAAAGTATTTTAGAAGAACAAAGCAGGCAGTGATATTTTGGCGGTTTTACCAATGGTAAAAGCCTTATTTTACAACTGTTTGCCGTGGAAGTCGAGTCAGACAGGACTTCGGCATTGTCCTATTTGCAAAGCATTGCCGGTGAAGGATCAGTTAATCGGAACTAAATACACTGGGACTTAAAAGCCATCTCCTTCTACGATCTAGACGTAGAACTGAAGGAAACTTTGTACGGAGTTCCCTAAAGTAATTTTCGCTTCTGCTGTCAGAGGCTGTTCGAGTGAAAGAGTCAGTCAGGGTCGAGTAAAAGAACTGATGAAGGAAAAACTGAGTGGGGTGGGACTGAGCGACTTTATAGAGGCCGTGGTCGTGAATATAAATACCACACTGTAGAGACTTCGACAGGAGAAATAAAGGTAATAACAATGAACTGTGCAATGTTTTGACTACATATCTTAGATACCGACAAAGTTACGAGCAAACAAAGTGTGATTGCCATGTTTAATAATCATGTTAATCCATGCGGAAAAGGGCAGAATTCAAATTTCCGTAAGATGGCGGAAGGCGCTTATTTATCAGAACTCGCTCCGCTCGTATCGGAAAAGCGCCAGTTCTGCAGGCTAGTACCTTACTGAAAACACAGGTAATACGACACAACTGAGCCAAGTTAGGATAACACAAGTAGCCCGAAAATACAAAGAGGGTGCCGCGATGATAAAATATGTTTTTTTAATTATTATATTTTTTTGTTAATTAAATTATGAAACGCTGTGCACTCGTGTTCTGACTCGTGGAGTTTTAGATCAGATCATCATAGTATTTGGATTCTAGTATTTTTGGGCTACCTGTGTTATCCCTGGCTTACTTGAAGTCGTTTGTGTTCACTCGTGTTCTACTTGTGTTCACTCGTGTTCTGACTCGTGTGGAGTTTTAGATGAGATCGACTGTGTGCGTACTTTCGCAACTGATTGTGCGTTTGTAATGTACCATAGACGCAGGTGTAGGAAATCGTCCGCGTTACAAAAGATACGCCGGAATTCAGGCTGCATGCAGCCTCTATTTTTTTTTATTCAATGCTTGTGTGTGCTGAAAGAGGTTGAGCAAGTCACAAGCTGACAAAGTCGGCCACAAATTCGCTGACTGCATTTTATTCACCGGAGAAACTCAAACTTTGACAACTGGCAGCATACAAGGAAACTTACTTGCGATGCGATGTTAACACGCTGTGAAAAAATGAGAGCACGAGTTTTAACACGAAAGGGCCGCTTTGTTGTTGCCATTAACTAGATAGTTTTACCTGGTTTTACGAACTTCTATTGAATTGACTTTCATTGAACAATATGGCGGTATTTCAAATAATGAAAACCAGAATCAACACTGTTTAGAACTGTTTAAATAAAGCGTTGGATCCAAAGCGTTTCTTGGTTTAATTTACACTCGCATTGAGCAATCAAACCAACTCTCAGAACGGTTTTCCTTTGAGCTAATTTTGTGTGCGGTACGGCATGACCAGGGAATTACAACTCCCAGAAGGGATTTCCTTTCAGCCAATCATATAACCAACATCCAACTCATTGAATTTCTAATGAGGCGACCTTAATATATTCAAAACACCAATGATGTCCCTCGAACAAAGGCCATTCTGCGCGATGTTTGGCCATAGTTAATAGAGTGGAATGGTTATGAAACCCGGCAAACTTCAAAGGGGCTAACAAAGGCGCTGCGATTTATGTTGGAAGGGGGCAAGACAAAAGATTGTGCAGGGTCATAGTTCATTAGCGTCCCCTGAACGACTGAACTCACACGTTTCTATTGGCTGATTGATTAACACATCGGAATTTCTATTGTGTTTTGTGCAGGGTCACGGTTGAAAAAACTAACAAAGACATATAACAAAGAAGGTCGCTGGGTTTCATAACCATTCCACTCTATTAACTATGGTTTGGCTCAGCGATTAACTTCTATCATTGATGAAATGCTTCAATTCTGAAGTCCTAAATTTCTTGGTATTTTTTCCTGGATCAAAAAAGGTTTTGTTCTAATCCAAGACTTCTGGGTTCTCAGAGAACTACTGTTGTCACAAAGTTTGACGAGACCTCTACGACTTTGAAAACGACAATCGCCGCTAGCCAAGCATGCCGTTAAAGTTTAGATATGGACTTGTTATATTCTCTGTTAACAAACGTAAGAAGAAGAAAAGTAATTAAAAGAAACTTTAAATCAAGTAAAGATAATTTTTTTAATATATTTTCGGCCCTACATGTATATTGATCTATACTTAGTTTGTTATTTCCATTATGGCTCTAAGAAATAGCTCTAATATACTTCTCCACGAACTACATTCCATGACTTCTAAAGGTCTGAAAGAGTTCCTTAGCACAACTGGGGCGTGAGTTCATTATTCTTCTAGCTCTCTACTAGATTCAAAAGATATTTTCCAAGATATTATCGAAAGCCCAGATAGAGAAGCTGACACACAACGCAAGATAATCCGCATGGGAATTACATTGAGTCTTAGGCTGCGTTCGATTGACCGTATTCCGGAATAAGAACACACAGAATGATCACTACAAATCGCTTATACTGGGATTTTTTAGCCAATGGAATACTAATTGTATCCTGAATATTATATATCAGCAAACATTTGTAACTTACAGTGCAAAATATGTCCGAACCAGTGATTTCCAGAGACTATTCCATCTATTCCTATTCCGGAATACGGTCAATCGAACGTACCCTTAAATATCACACTATCAAACAAACTGGATTTTTGTTTTTGATAAAGCAACTAAGCAACGCGGATTTTCAATTTTACATTGTAATATGCGAAGCTTATCTAGAAACCTATCAATGTTGCAAGACATCCTTTTCACCGCAAAAGAGGTTCCAGATAGTATTGCTTTTTCTGTAACGAAACTAACAGAGAAGAATCGACTTAACATTAGCATACAGGGATACGTGTTTCTGAAGTAATGTTTCATATCCGAGTCACGGGATTGTATGGGGTTTCAAATGCGAGACATTTGAAATTCTCACGAGCATTTGAAACCCCCATAGAATCCCGTGACGATTCTACTATTCGTTAATTATTACATGCAGGTATGTTTATGTAAGCATTGTTTATATTGTTTGTAATTATGAGTATTGTTGGACTATTGTGTATAGTTATTCTATTCTTTAGAACTTAAAGCAAAAATGGGAGGCTAAAACTCAACAGTAATTTTTTTAAGGCCTTTCAAAGTTGGGAACCAGAACATCTGGCCGTCAGTTTTCAATTCCCTTGGGGCCTGGAAACTAGTGACCTGTGACGTGTATGTAGTAGGGCGTCCTTCCAGTTCATACAAACAACTTTTATTTCTGCGACTCTTGAAAGCTCACCACATCTTAAATATCCAATGAAATGTCACCAAACTTGGTAAATTTACTAATTTCGATGTGCTCTTTCTTGTGATGGATTTCATACTGTTTAGGCTACAATAGGACATTTTTCTTTTTGAATTCTTTTTCATATTCAGATTTTCCAACTCCTTTGAGAATAGCAAGACAATAATCTAAATTAGAGGAACAAAAGAATCCGCGCAAAGGATTCTGGTAGTTGTAGTAAAATGTATGTCCGATTGACGTCACAACTCCAGGCCCTTACCAAGACTCGCGCTGACTTCAACTGGAAACAGGGATCCCAAAACGGATGTTTTCCCTAACTTTGACGGCACTAAAATCGTCGAAGTTTAGTTTTTTCACTTTTATTGTTTCGAATTCTTAGTCAGGGCGCTATATAGAATCGATGTAACAAATAAATTGTTGAGGTTATAGGCACTTTAAAGACAGGTCTTAGACATTTCAAAGTCCTAGTAGTTTGAAATTTCAAAGTACAAACTCAGGCTTCGACTCCGCGCGGGCAGAAAGACTCGGATTCAGACCCAGCACGAGCTAGCGGCCCTAACTAGTTCTAATGCGACAAGGGAGGAAACTAAAGTCACGTGATGGCTTGATGATCACCGCACGATACATGGAACGGAAGTAAAATTACAGAAAATCGAAAACATGGAAATCTGAAACAGAAGTACAGAATTCAATTCCACGCATACATAATTCTAACTTTTTCGGTTCGGTTATGGTTAGAATATTGTTTATAGCGATATCTATATGTGTTTGTTTCGTTGACTCGGATGTTGATTTACATTGGTTGTTTCAACCAGTCCATGTTTACAGTGTACTAATTTGAATATAATGCTTCTGGAACTGGAATTTCATTTTCTTTCAGTTTTCTTTTCGGCCATTATGACTGACTGAGTTTATTCTTTGAGATGTATAAAGTCTTTTATAAAACGGCAAACATGGACTGGTTGAAACAACCAATGTAAGTGGTTATAATTTAATGGGTTATAATAACCAATTGATTAGTGGTTGAATTTGTAGTTATAAAAATTGGTAGAAATAACCAAATCTTACCTGGTTCAAATAACATTTAAGAATGGTCACTAGCTCTCAACCACAGGAATTGGTCACTTTAACCACATTTTTTTGTGACTTTGAATGAGGTCCAGGTTGGCACAAAAACAGGATGGAACATTTTGACATGCTATAATAAATTTTATTGTATACATCCTTACAATTATACAATATACAGAATACTATATACATAGAATACATATATATGTACAGACTCTGCCTTATAATGCTAAATAGGTTTGTACCTTGGTGCAACATAGAAAGGTGTTTTAAATATATTAGCAAGGATTTTTCTTCAGGCAACTTTGAACACGATTTCAAACGCCAACGACTCACACGAGTTTGCAAGGATTTCTTTTCAAGAGATCGTAAACAAGACAATTAAAATAATATTTAAAAGTAAACTTAACTTACTTTGCAAGTGTTTTGTCGTTGTATAATCTAAGCTATTCCTGGGCAGTATTTGGATCGTATAGAACCGCCGACATTAATGTTAACATCTCGTAAAAAAACCAGTGAACTTCTAAATAATCTAGGCAAAGTTGATAGTGATTTCTGCATGAACACGTCGTAGAACCCTCCCTCTACTATAGATCATACGGTTAAGAAAAATGCAATCCAGAGTCATGAGGTAACAATGTACCACTATTTTTATCAAATTCTAATATTTTCCCATAGCTAGTGTTCCGCTGGTATAGTTTGTGTTTCAGGTTTTCGTTATATACAGACTCTAAGAAGAGATCCGCCAGAACTTGATAGTCATCAGTCTTCCATCCGCGCATGAATGTAGTCCACTCTGGCTCAGTGACATCTGGTTTGTAGGGATGAATTCTCAGCTCCCCTTTAAGGATGGTTTCTATATTTGTACCCCACGTAGAAACATCTACACCGCGAAGTCGCATCATGCGCTCTCCCCATGGAGTTAAGCGTTGCATGAATCCAGTGATCACAGGAAGCTACACCATACAGTTTAGGAAGTTTTCTTTCCCTCTCTACCATTTTGCATTGTCTCAAACTCCTCCTGCAGTTCTTGGAAATGGTGTCCATATATATACTTAGGAAAAAGGTCTAAATGCTGGAATAGTTTTACGGAAACGGGTTGGTCTTTGGGATCAATAACCGCATATAATTTATCTTCTCAGTGTTGCATGTGGTCAAGTCTGTTAAGATACGCTTAATGATTCTGCACACGTTAGGGAACTCGTCAAAAACGTTTATCTTTTCGAATCCGTCTCCGGTTGTGTTCTTGTGGTAAAATCTCCCTTCATGCAATAATGTGCTTGCATGGTAAGTAATAAAAGTCTAGAGAAGAATCACAGGGTAGCAAAGTGTCTTCTTTCTTCTCAGGCCAACAGTACTTCCTTAACTTCCCTTTAATCTTGTGTGCTTTGTACAACTCAGCAAATACTTGGTAGTTTTCAGTGAAGATATTTTCCCTTGATAAAAATTCACGCAGATGTCTGGGAACGCTTATGCCAGACTTGTGTGATGCTCTCTTTCCGTACTCGGTTAGTTTTCCAAATCTATCCACATCAGGTGTATAGGCTACGTACTACAGCATACAACTTATCTTCCTCCATGAACTGCATAAAAATATCGATAAAGCAAAAAAAAAAAGACAGCTGTATAACTGCATGAAAGGAGTTCAAATAAGAGTGCTGCGTTAGTACAAGTGAGCCTCGATCATATCAGTGCCTAAAACAACAGGGTCTATTATGAGGTCAGAGGGGTATTGTAATATTCCTTGATTTCGGATTATTAACTTCACTGAATAAACGTATTATAAAGGCCATCGGGCTAAAAATGATCACAAAATGACATTTAGGGTCATAAATGGTAATAAAGGGTCATGTCGGGCCAGGGAGTTTAGTTGTAGAACGCTTCTACAATGCTAGGTATCATGTCAAGACGAAGGAGAGATTGTCCAGTGTTATAGGATGTGCATCCAAAAATCTTGTTAGACTGGCAAATTACTTGGAACAAGTGCATCATATGGAATCCGAAGAAAGAAAGAAATGGTTACGATTTAGTAAGCTTGGACTTCGTTTACCGAATACCGATGAAACTTCAACGAGTACACCGGATAAAAACAACCTTGAACAGACACTACAATATATTTTGCACAGGCAGGAGCTTATGGAAGAACGATTTAATGTTCACCTTCAACATTGTTCGACCAATAAGAAAAAGACGATGAAGCATTGTGATGGTAGAAGAAAAACAAAACTAATGGAGCAAAATTGATGTTTGCACAAAACGGGTTGACACTATAATCAAAATACTTTGGACCCACATATTATACAATCATATTGTTGATAGGTTTAAATGGTTAAGAAGAATATTTCGTTGTACGTTCCCAACTACTCATTACTTTTGATTCGCACCTTCATAATAAGTTACGATTAAAAAAATGATCCTATGTTCATCAATATCGTTAATTCATGTGTGCCAGTAAAGTTGTTAAGCACGCAATAGCTAGACCACATACGAAATATATTTCTAGTGTTCTTGTTTATTGTTAACAATGCCATCGGATCAGTAGTATAGTGCTATCCGCAAATAACTGATGTACTAGAGTCTATAGTTTTCGAGTCAATGCCGTGTTCAAACATCTAGTATTATGCTAGTAGGGGGCATAAAACAGAACATCAGCGATAAGAAGTATCGAGGAAAAAATAACACATTGCAAAGACGATTCGGAGTTTTATACTTTTCTTTCGCGTTCTATTACAAATTCACACCACTCCTCACAAACTGTACATATCATAGTTAAAGCTTTTGATTCAGTATTCAATGTTATGTCTGTTCTTGGTCTTGATTTCCTAACAGGATACAACGTATAGAAGTTCTAAATCGTAATACTGTGTTTTTTTTTGCTATATGCCCTCCATTTCGCAGGACGGTTTTCTGCTGTGTACATCTGTTATGTGGTAATGTGGCTCTCCTTGCATCAGGTTCAGGACTTTTGAATTTTTCATCCGTTTACAAAACAAGGTACTCGTACAAAGCAGGTGAACTAAAATAAACGAACGGTAGTTTTCTTACTGTGAGACCACCATTCAGTTCGGGTATGAAACAGCAGTTTGTCTTTGATTTCTTCAACATATTATCCCATGCTAGGTTGTTCTCGTATTTGCTAGTGGAATCATAGAAATCATGGTTCACCAAGCCGATGGCTATCTGCTCGAGATACAATTTTGTGTCTTAATTGTATTACCAACGGTTGTTTTTTGCCTTGACTTTGTTCTCGCATGATCTCGATCATCTTTGTAAGGCTATTGGATTCGTATAGATCTTTAACATACTGGTGCAAGATTCGTTCAGTCTCCTCGTACTTCGAGTCCTCAGGTTTAGTAGAGTATTCTTGTTCCATAATATGAGGAAACAGCTGGAACAGTTTTCTTGGCGGAAATTAAACTCCCAAACGAATGTGTACAGCATTGAACGCGTTTTTCCAAAACTGTTCATCGGCTTTCCAGCCAAGCAGGTCACTCAGAGTGAGTTTTCTTCCTGTTTTTTCTTTGAACTGTCGTAGTCTTTCTTCACTTCCGATTGTTTCACAGACGTGGTAAAACAGAAATAGGAATAATGTTTTGAGATCTCTAATTTCGTTTATTTCTTGCTCTTCGGTTTTATTTTTGATGTTCAGCTTTTGCCTTTTGTAACAGAGATCTCCCATCTTTTCGAACTTTGTTTTCTTTGTGGGTGGTTCATCTTCTTTTGTGTGAGACAAAGGTTTCAGGTTTCGGCGACTTCTCAACAGCATTTTAAAGCTTCGGTCTGTCAAGTATTAGCTCCGAATACAACTAAGCCAACCTTGATATGTAGTCCCCAGTGGTATGTTCCCAAACCCCTTCGTTTATATCCAGTATCTGATGTCAGGTGCATTTGCATTTCTGAGCCCACAATAATACTGACCGCAGGATATAATCAATGCGTTCAACCGTGTCCTCTAACGTATACTCGCATTATAACAAGACCAAAAAAAAATGAAACACAAGTTACAAACAAAATAAAATGAAGATCGCAGCAGATTGCAATGAGTAATTCTTGGAAATTATTAAAAATAACCACTAATAAAAACAAATACGTAATAGTTAAAATGATCTACTGTTTTTTTTACAAGTTCAACTGATAACGTACGTCAAGCAATGTTTTAGTAACTCCGTCGAAGCGCCGCCGGAGTGTATATAAAAAAGCTAAGCTGCATTGTTTTCAGTAAAACTTCCCTAACTCTCTCCGGGACTTCAGCTGCTGTCGTAATAGCTGGGGTTGTCCGTAAAATCGGAATGTCTGCCGGAAAGACGAGAATTGACCGTTATGTTCAGTATGCCCTAAGTAAAGTGAGACTGGTGAGAAACATAAAATAGCCACTTGAATAGTCGCATAGCTCCCAAATATTTCCCAGCAACGTACCTACTTCGTGACCCCGGGTTCGTGAACTGAAACAGAAGATCGTAGCATATTGTACACATCTTAGGGAGTTCGTGTATGTATACGACCTCGGAATCTATCATTGGAGAAAGGTAAACTTCAAGACAATGATATACGTTTTTCACAGGGTAACTATCCACAAAGGTACATGTACATTAAGAAGAAAACTGTTTTCCGGCCATTGTACTACAAACTGGTAACTGATAAAATAACTGCACTCAGTAAAAGGAGTATTCACATATAACCTAATAAAAGAACGAATTCCAGCTTCATCAAGGACTTCGCTTTCACAAAACTTATATTTTATCGTTATTCCGTTTCTTGGACATGTTTAAGCTTAAAATTTGTTAATACAAAACTGGTTGCGAAACTGTACGAGTTTCTGTGTGTATGAACGCTATGTGAAAAAAACAACCTGTGGTTACTTACTTTCGCAAACCATGATTCTCAAGAGCGTGATCAATATAGACCTCTTCATTCATACCTCTCTTAATAATATATTTGGGTAATAATATGAATCCTCCTCTGCTTCTGTGTGACTAATTTCAAGGAAATGAAAGTGGTGTCACTCTCTTTTCATTTCCGTTTTTTATTTTTTTATTCTTGGTAACTTGTTTTAAGCAACCATTTATATTTTTCGCCACTGTGCCATTTTGCTTATGTAACTGCTTGTTTACTTTACGTGTTGAACCCTATGGTACTTCTGTGAATATTTAAGTGACCAATTTTATGTATGTGAGCCAGTCGGACTTCATGATGGTTAAGTAGATTTTACAGTTTATCGACACGGTTAGTCAGTCTACGGACACAGAAGTAAGCGACTCTACTCTATAGTTTACTCGTTTATCGTGCATGTTTTTGTTTATTAGTCTAATTGATATTTCGGTCTTGTTCTAGTTTTGTACCGTATTCTATACCAAGAGCCCATCAACTGTAATCTACCGACGATCGGTATAGTCAATCGTACTGAAACGGGAGTCATAGAAGCGCAACTGAGCTATTATTCAGTACTACTGCTGGCATGAACGAACACAGAAGGTGAATTCGATGGTTTAAATTTGTTTTATTCAATAAGAGAATCGAAGTGGTACCTGACCTAGTCTCTTTTGGTGATACCTCGATTGTTGTTCGGTGATTTGAACTGGATTTCTCGAGATTAGATTAACCACACAGTAAAACATCTATTTTAAAAATCGAGCCAGAACCAACCGATTTAATCTATAACTAGTTCTAATCTTAATTACCATAGTACCACCACAGAAAGTGAATGCTGGTAGTCTTATCGTCGAGTCGGTGGGTTGAACGGATTTGATTTTAGTTCCAGTTGAAATGATAACACGACCTCATTGTATGTCGAGTCGGTGAGTTGGACGGATTTGATATTAGTTCCAGTTGAAATGACAAAGTTCACGACTTCATTGTATGTTTGTGCAAAGGTAGTTGCAAAACTACTTACGGTTTGAATTGATTCCTTTCACGCCACAGCCTTAACAGGATAATGAACTTGTCGTAAACATCACCATAAAACGGATCCCGAGATCAATGGATTGATTACAAGAGAAAAAACGCTCCGTAAAATGAAAAGTTAATTGGGGTCACTTCGAATTTGAATTCCTTTATTATAAGTAATAGCATGGCATGAGGTTGATTAGTGATTAAATGTACCCGAAAGCCTAAGGAGATTTTGTTGAAGTCCCCAGGCCGCAGGCTATTACTAAACCTCCCGAGGCTTAAGGGACATTTAATCACTAATCAACCGAAATGCCGTGCTATCAGTGAGAGTCAACAAGTTCAAAATGAATAAATTAAATATTTTTGGGTTGCTATGAATACTCTTGGGAATCCGTTAATTGTTCACTTAATCTATTCGTTAGTTATTATGCGGTTGACTAAATATTCAAAGAGCATGCAAGGATTTTAATTACGTCACGTTTATGGTTTTAAGTATCCCACATGGAAGAAGCGGGCTTGAGAAACGAAGAGAATAACGCGCAGATTGAAATAAGTCATCGTACATGGATTACACTGAAGGTTATGATGAAGACGGGTCAATGTGGACTCAATGTTTTTACGCGGGAGCGCAGGGCTAGTCGTGCCAGAGGGGAGCAGGAGTTGATGATTTTGACCCTCTCATGTCCATCCTGTATCCATAAGCGAACCTTTTGCATAAACATTAGGTATGATTAGTTACTAATCGTACCTTATGTTTATGCATGAGGTTCCATAAATAGCAGTGATCAGTGCATTTAGAGATTAAATGTACCTCTCGAAACAATGAAAACCGAGGGAACCGTGATATTATATATTGGACAACATGTATAATCACATACGTTCTGGTTATTTTATTAACCCGTGAGAACTTATGCAATCGAACAAGTTCCAGCTCAAGTATCTCGTATTTCTTTCAAACAAAAGCTCCATGCATGTAGTACTTAGAACAGTAACTTCGTTCCTACCATACATTATTTTTCAACTTTTTCACTTAGGTCTCGTTTGACAATTTTAGTAGTCAGTTTAAAACGTGTCTTCCATAGGGTAGTAAGGCATTAACTTCAATCAGTACCATACATTATTTTCTACTTCTTCGCATCTGGGATTCCCAGTCATTCATAGCGTGCATGGGAAAATCAAAATGAGGCTGACGTATAAGTTAACAAAGCGTGACGCACATTAATTACTCTAGCAAGTTCAATCCAATGAATAAAGGTAAAACGTTCTTCTGAGTTCAAACTTAATTTTGGTTTGAGTTCTCGAGTTTCTGGATCATCTCCAGTACGAACACACACGCATACCTAGATAGTTAAACTCAGATGTTTAATTCGCTAAACAGAAACTGCGTTTCCGCGAGATCTCTCAGGGGCAAAGCAAGCAACACTTTTGTTAGCTCGCTGAGAAGTTGAATCAGTGTTCCGCAATAACACAAACTTAATTTAGGTTCGAATCCTCGAGTTTCTCCGATCCGAACGCGCACACACAGAGATAGTTTCAAGAACTCACATGCATTTTCGCTACTGAAACAGAAACCGCCTGGATCAACCGCGACCCTGCCGTTTCCCTCGCTAAGAAGTTAATTTATTGGAACGTGCTAAAGGAGGGTGACTTATGAAGCAACATTAAGGGCATTTGAAAAAACTGGTAGGTTAGACTGATAATTGGAAAGACAAGGTGTAGAGTATGTTCAAGGCAACGCGTGTCAAAATCAGTCTTTCTTAGGTTCGGGTCCACTTTGTCCTCGAGTTTTTGTCTAGTCCGTACGTACGCATACACATAATTAATATGTATTTTAGTTCAGTACTGTTCCGTAGTTTCTTTAGAGGTATTTAATATTGGTATATCACAAACCTAGGTTCGGCTGTCCTTTACCGTCGAGTTTTTTTAGTCCACACACACACAAATAGTTAAGAGCGGTCAACGGTCAGCGGGCGTTAGGAGCGGTCAACGGTCGTTATGACAAGATGGCGTTTTTTTTCTTATCCATGTTCATTTCATCTAATTTGTTGTGTACATTTTATTTTCTTCATGGTAACATTAAATATAAGAGGTTTTGCTTAAATCGAAGTGATGGCAGGCAGCCAGAAACACTTGGAAGGTATGGTTGAGGCGAATTTTGTCAAGAAAGAAGATTTAAAAGTACTAATAGAGGAGACATTCGACAAGAAACTTGCGCCACTTCTAGCTTCAGTTGAGTTTATAAGCAAACAGTTTGATGAAATGAAATCGACATGCTCATTACTAAAAGAGTCAAACAAGAATTTAACCATAGACAATAAATGGCTCAAAAAACGGGTCGCGGAGTTAGGAAATGAACTTGAACAACAAAAAATAGCGATTGACAATCAAGTACAGTATTCGCGTCGCGACTGCATAGAGATCCGCGGGATACCAGACACACCCGGAGAGGATACGGACAGAATAACCATGGATATTGGACAGATCCTTGATGTTGAGATCGCCGAGTGTGATATCTCAATAAGCCATAGATTACCAGACCCCAAAAAGAAAACTACTTCGAATGGTAAGACAATCAATTAGCATCAATCATTGTTAAATTTACTAACCGAAGTGTGAGAGACGAACTGTACCGCTCGAGGACCAAATTAAAGAACTTTACTACTGCGGATATCGGCTTTGGGCGAATTGCTGAAAACATTCCTAGCCGAGAGCCTTACCCAAAGAAATAAGGAGATTTGTAATCAGTGTCTACGTTTCAAGAGGGAATTCAGCTTTAAATTCATTTGGACATCTGCTGGCCGAATCTTTATTCGGAAAGATGAATCAAGCCCACCTAGACTGATTTCATCAACACAAGATCTTGACGACCTCAGGGGTTCATCTACTAGCCCGGCATGGACGGCAAGGGAAGAGCAAACAACAAGTGAGTAAATACTCCAATGATAGTTAAGTGCCAATGCTGCCTGAAAACAGTCAAGGAATATTGCAGAGCTGTGGAATGTGACAGTTGTTACCACTGGTTTCATCTAAGTGTACATTTATTACAGTGAAGAACTATATATATTTATCTGTAACAAATGATCTTTGGCTTTGCCAATCATGCAGAGACAATATTTTTCCTTTAATAATCTTGAAACTGGAGATCTTTTGAAACTTTCATATAACTCAAATACAAATTGTCTTTGCTCTGAAGGTATAGCTGATGCAATTCTTCACAACCTCCGCCCTCATCTTGATATCATATCATCAATTAGAAATGTCCCACATCTATCTACAATAGACCCTGAAATAAACATTCCTTCTCAAGTTAACTTTAGATATTACTCACCTCATAATTTTCACAACTCAATCAATGTTTCAAATTCTATTATTGATAAATCATTTTCTTTTTTGCATCTCAATATTAGAAGTATTTCTGCAAATTATGACAACTTTATAAATTTGTTGAGTGAGCTAAAATATCCCTTTAAGATGATTGGGTTAACTGAAACATGGCTTATTACCTTAAGGGACAACTATACAAATATATCTTTACCTGGCTACAAATTTATATCTCAGCCTAGTAAATTCCAGGTAGGAGGGGTTGGTTTCTTTATTGGCAATAATTTATCCTTCACTGTCAGAGATGACCTAAACCAGACTAATAATGAACAAGAATCATTATGGATTGAAATCAACAACATGAACCACAAAAACTTCATCTGTGCAGTAATATATAGACATCCAAATAGCAATCTTGAATCATTTCTTGAATCTCTATACTATACTATTGACAAATTACAGAGAGAATCAAAATATTGTAGACTCATGGGCGTTTACAACATTAATCTCCTAAATTTTGAGTCTCATAACCAAACCAATGATTTCATAAATACATTGGCCTCTTACTTCCTCCAACCTCATATTATTCAACCAACAAGAATTACTAGTCACTCAGCAACACTCATTGATAATATATGTTTTAATTCAACTGATCATTATACCCAAAGTGGTAACATACTGTGTGATGTTTCTGACCATCTTCTAAACTTTCTGATAATTAATCAGTTTTGTGCTACTTCTCATATAACACTAAAGTATTTAAAAGAGATTATTCACATTTTGGTGAAGATTCATTTATTAATGAGTTTAGCTCCATTGACTGGCATGAATCTTTTTATGCAAAGGAAGATGTCAATGAAATTTTCAACGTATTCTACTTAAAACCAACTGAAATAATTGATCAACATATACCATTAAAAGGAATATCACGACAAGAAGCTAAAATTATTACCAAGCCATGGATAACACCAGCCTTGAGAGTCTCTATCAAAGTTAAAAATAAACTTTTTTGGAAATACATTAAAACCAGAAATGAACTTCATCACATCCAATATAAGCAATACAGAAATAAACTAAGTCGCCTACTTTTTGTAATTAAATAGCTATATTATGCTAATTATGTTTTCAATTAACAGTAACAATATAAAAAACACCTGGAAAGGAATTAAACAATTAATAACCTTGAAACATAAGAATTTCCAAATTCCAAATAAAATTATGAAGGGTGATAAAAGTTTGACTAACGTAAATGAAATAGCGAACGAATTTAATTCCTTCTTTGATAATATTGGAAATCGCCTTGCTCAATCAATACCTAAGGCTAAAAAGACATTTCATGATTACTTACAGTCACCTCTGATATCCAGTTTTTATCTCTCTTCAGTTTCAACTTCAGAGTTTGAAAATATAATATCTGAACTTAAGTTAGGTAAAACAAATGGTCCATACAGTATCCCTGTTCACGTACTGAAGATACTTTAATATATTATATCTAAACCACTTGAAATTTTATTTAATGCATCCTTTAGCAGTGGCATCATTCCTGATTGCTTCAAACTTGCCAGAGTCATTCCTGTATATAAGAAGGACTCACATCTACTACTAACCAATTATCGCACAATTTCTCTTTTGTCCATCTTTAATAAAATACTTGAGAAATTAATGTGTACAAGAATAATGACATTTTTTATGAAGAATAATTTAATTTATAAAGGCCAGTTTCGTTTACGTGCTAATCATTCGACTACACATGCATTATTATTAATAACTGATAAAATTCAAAGGGCAATAAAAGAGGGCATGTTCTCAGGTGGCATATTTTTGGATCTCAGCAAAGCCTTTGATACAGTTAACCATGAAATTTTAATAAAAAAGCTGGATTATTATGGTATCCGAGGAATTGCAAAAAACTGGTTCATATCTTATCTTATTAATAGAAAACAGTTTGTCTCTATTGGTAATGTATGTTCAGAACACAAGACCTTATTGTGTGATGTGCCACATGATCAGTCTTGGGCCCACTCTTATTCCTATTATATGTGAATGATTTTAGTAATTGCTCTAGCCTTTTTGACTTTCCTCTCTTTGCTGATGATGCTAATTTATTTTATGCTCAATATAACTTAATTACTCTTGAATCAACTATCAACAATGAGCTAACAAATGTTAATGAGTGGCTATGCACAAATAAGTTATCATTAAATATCAACAAACCCAACTTTGTTATTTTTCACCCACCACAGAAGAAAATTAATTATACGGTTAATCTCAAAGTGATGGATGAATTAATAGAACAAAAAAAGTATAAAATATCTAGGAGTCATGATGGATTCCAACCTCAACTGGAAAACTCATGTACGAGAATTATCAAAAAAATATCTAGAGGATGATAGGTATCCTTTCAAAGGTAATACATTACCTTCCTACAAATGTCATAATTCAGCTTTACTACTCCTTGATATACCCTTTTTTGACTTATGGATTGACAGTTTGGGGTAACACTTATGACTCTACACTAAAACCACTCGTAATCCTCCAAAAAAAGCTCTCCGTATTATAACAAGTTCTAAATATGATACACATACCTCTCCTTTATTTAAGGAACTGAAAATACTGAAATTTACTGATATAATTTATCTTCATAATGCTTTATTTCTTTATCAATTTCATAATAGAATGCTTCCATCAGCATTTGGCAACTTTTTAGTAACAGTTGCTTCTGTACATTCTTATAATACCAGGCTATCATCAAGGTCATCATACTTTATTCCTCAAGTTAGAACAAATTATGGAAAATTGAACTTGCGTTTCAAAGGAGCAGTAACTTGGAACTTAATAAAGGAAGAAACAAAAATGCAGGGGAAACACTCTTTTAAAGAATATATCAAGCCAGACCTTATAAATCTGTATTTAAGTCTCATCTACTATATACATATATCTAAATAATTTGTCTAACCTCCATCACTTCTAGTCTTTAAGGAACCTCACGAAATTATATTTACTTCATTCCAGTATCATTGTCATTCATTATTATCATCAATATTATATTTATTATTAATATTCTATATGTTATAACCTAATTTACACTTTCTTGTTTTTTTTTTAAGTTGTAAGACCAAATACTTCATCAATGTACATAATTATGTCTGTTACCCAGCTCGTTTAACTTTACAGTTATTCTGGGTACCAATTACCTTGAAAAAGTATAAATAAGACATGTAAAAAAATACCGGTATATCTAAATGGTAATAAAAATGTTTTGTTGTTGTTGTTGTTGTTAATAGTTAAACTCAAATCAATGGTGCTAAACACGTTCCCGAGTTCTGCCGCAAAGATATCTTGGGGGAAGCCGAGAAGCAAAGCAAAGCAAACAATTCGAACAATTTTTGTTAGCTTTTTCGACCAGGGTTTTAATCGCTTCTCCGAATTAAGCCATAATTCACAATTATTAAGCGACCCATTATACTGATATCAGGGTATGATAACATGTAGAATTAAAGATATCATGAGCAACTGTTGCGTGATTAAATCAGTGCTTGAAAAGAGTTCCGAATGCTAATGTAAGCCATGTCGTATTCTTAACTAAACTAGTATACCTAACAGGTAGTGAATGCTGCTCCGCTCAGTTAAGGAAGTGTATTAGAAGAGAACCTACAGTAGCACTTTGGCAGGAAAAATAGATTAAGGGTAATAAAAATGCCAAGGTGTTAGATGAATATATTTTGTAGTTTTGGGGCTATCGTGCGACTGAATCCTGTTTGAGCTGTGGTGTGTAACTCAAAAGTTGTCGCGATTTATTTTCATTTTTTCCCGACATATCAACCATCTCCCTGTAAATTCCCTGAGCCTACCAATTCCCAACATTTTCTTAAGATTCCCGGCACAACAAACTGCTGTTCTCCCCGGTGAAGTTTAAACACCGGAAATCAACTGTAATTGAGAATGTAATTGTAAATGCTAATTGTATTTTGAACCGGCTGCTTGACTTTATCGAAGCCAACAGAAGAAAGTTATTTGCTGCTCACCATCTTGATAACAGAAGAGATCTTGCTCTTTGGAAACTGATAGTTCACACAGAGTTAGAAAGAATTCGCCTACGTCTACACTTCAACAAATTCATGATTACACAAGGATTGCATACACAAATGCATTCAAGAACGGTTGAACGTACTTAGCTCAAACAATGCAGATTCCACCTCGTGTAATGTTACGTGACGATCAGATACGTGCAAAGCAGTGTGGTAAAAAGAGTCAATAGAAGTGATGCATTGTGGTAAAAAAAAGAAATCGAGATTTGGACCCGCTTACAGATTAGAACTGCTGCCTTGCTCGCTCGCTTCAAGCTCGCTCGCTGCGGCAGCGATAAAAAACATTGATTAGGAACGGTGTTAATTCTGCCGCAAAAAATCTGGTACTTTCCTCAACCAAAAGCGTCGTTCACCTAGAAAGCATTTTACTTCAATCCTTCCATAACTTTGCCTAAACTATTTCCAGAATCAATTCAAGACTGAAAAGAGTACAGAATGCTAGTCTATACTAAATTAAACAAACACAAAGTCGTGTTGTACTCTTAACTAAATAAAGTCATACCGGCGCAAAAATCACGTATTTTTTCCGCCGCAAAATATCGTATTACCCTCGACCAAAGTGTCGGTCACCTAGAAAATCTTCAATCCTTTCACGTCTTTGCCTAAAGTGTTTCCATGAATCAGTTCACGAAACCGAGAGTTCAGAACGCTAGTCTACATAAACTAGACAAACACAAAGTCATGTACTTTTTAACTAAATAAACTCACACCGGCATTTATTAGAAATAGCGTTCTCTATCAAAAAGAGCTTCATAAAGGGTTAATAATCGATGGGTTCAAAGTTCCTAGCATGGTTCTGACAACGTACTTGAAACTGCAGTTCATGAGCAGGTTTTCCTCTCCGCCTGATTCAATGTAATCACGCATCAAAACATAAGCAGAGTAGTTATACTGCCGCTTTTCTGATTGCTTTAAAACTTTCCACCATATTGCTTTCGCATCGGTATAGCTAATAATATTTCCCCTGCTGCTGTTCTTCTTTTCGAAAAGTGTTTACGTCTTACTTAAGGGTTAATAGGTTTACCATTCGTTGCGGTACCGGTTTCATAGCATGAAAAAAGGAGAGCCTGTATATAATTAGTTCATTGAAAGCGCGGGAAAGGGGTATTGCATGTAATCAATTCGGAACTAATATGCCATTGGACCTCGTATTTCCTTTAACCAAAACCGTTATTCATCTAGTAAAACATTCTCCCAATCCTACCACACATTATTGTCCCCTTTTTGGTAATGTATTCGGTTTCAAACCCTTTACACGGAACCTGAATAACTAATAACCAATAACTACGTCTATAGTAGTCACGCACACGTCAGATTTTCTTCGCGCTCTATTTTTTTGTCCTTATACTTTTTTCCAAAAAAGTATCAAGTTTACGTTTCAAACATAAAGAATGAATATGGAAAGATTTTTTCAGCGACGATGGCGACAACTTGCCAAATTTTGAAGTTAATTTCTTTTATGAGCCACCAACAAAGAAATGAGCAGAAACACGACGATTTGCAAATCTATCAGAATGTGATTTGAACAAGATTCTGGATGAGAGACACTCGGAAAAGACGACGACTACACATTTAAAGGTTAAAAACACATCCATTTTTAAATAGAAAGAATCAGACACAAGTTTTCTGAGCATTAATTAAACTGAGTAAACTACAAAAAAATGAGCGGTAATTTTGTTTGGCAGCCATACGAAACTCCGTCACTCAGTTTAAAACTACAATGATTCGCCGGTACGAAACCGTGTGCGAAACTAGATAGAAACATGCATTAGATGAACAGCAATTATTTTCTAATTTAAATCTAGTTGGTCTTAATGCTTCATATACAAGGGCAACACTTTTGGTACATTGAAAAACCTATACAAGAATTTTATCAGCAATTATAAAGTAGCCAAACGGAATCACTCAATAAGTTCATGACGTCCTATACTGACACAGCTTTACACCCTTGGAGTGTCGGACAGCACCCGATCATGGATAAGAGACTATTAAGTCTACGCATCAGTTTACGGTAGTTAACGGGGTGTATTCTAGCAGTCAAACCGTGTTAAACAGTCAAACCGCGTCTGTGACCGGGGCCACCATTGAAGAGGCAATTAGTACTGCAAACAGTGTACTTGCGCGGTAAATAAATGTATGACTGGTGTGGTGTCAAATCGAATGACAAAACCCCCCCCCCCCCCCCCCCCCCCCCCCCCCCACCCCCGGAAAATTAAAGTGTGAATATATGCTGTTACACAAAGCCTCTTTTATGGGACCTATTGCAGCCGTTAGGTTGGATCTTCAACTTAAGAAGAGTATCCTGCACCCGATGCCTCGGGTTATCTATAGATGACAAATTGTCCCAAGCACTTAACTGAACTAATTAAATCGTATGTCCAGAAGCTAATCCTTCTAAAGTCACTGTATTTTCTTCCTGAGAAAGCTAAGTTAGACTTCTCCTTCAAGGTTATTTATCCTGCTATCAGTTATGGATTTCTGTGTTGGGAATCGTGTAATGTAACACTTCTAGAATCACTAAACCGACTGAATTCATTACCGGGCTGCAAGGATCATTTTTGGGCTCCATTGGCTAACACCACGTGAGAAACTATTACTATAACCTAAGACTTACCTGTTTTTGTACATAAATGTTTTCACAATCTAGCTCAGTCCTCTGTATTATGTAGTGCCTTCCCTAAGAGAATACTTACATACTCAATACGTAACACTCACTGTACATGTATCAGTCGGACCCACACCAAAAACCAACTACCTGAAATTGTCAATAACATGCAGAGGTACCAGGCTTTGGAACAGCCTCGTAATGACCTAAGGTCAACTGCATCACTTAATAGTTTTAAAATTAATCTTAAAAGAAACACTGAACTACTGTAAATAACTGAATATAGTATAAGTATAAGTTAGTTACTTTACTTTCGGCTGCCAATTCTTCAAATACACACTTCTTCATTTGTTCTAAATTTCAATTCATTTCAGCTTCGTGTACTGAAAAACAAATCCAAACGTCACTAGAAGATATGACAACTGGTCAGATCGACCAAAATCGAGGTCAAAGAAATGAGAAGAATACAGCAGGTCTACCTTGTTGGGGTTCCGTCACTCCCTTGAGAGATATCTGAATGCTCCTCCATTAAACAGAACCTCCGAATGTCCGGTGATCCTAGGTTTGCGAGGTCAAACCAGATGCTTCATGCACAAATCATCAAACTTAAAAGAAGCGGCAAAGAAAACGTAACACACAAGCCAACTATTGAAGTGGAGGATTTGAAGAAGCTTAATTATCCCTATCGATCCCACTAACCCTTTTCTGGAGTGTCTGCTTCACCATTGTCCTGTTTATTTTTTGTAGAAGAGGCCGTGAAGGGCAGCGAAGTCTCGCAACTTGCAGCTTCAAGCTTGAAACCGATGCAGGTGGTCGCAATTACGCGACCATGGCGCACGACGAAGCCTCAAAAAACCGTCCAGTGGGTTAAACGATATACATAGCACGGAAAAAGAAGCAAGAATGTATGAAACGGATGACGATAACGACCGCTATAAAGCTCTGAAGCTCTATCTTTCAGGGACGGCGCTACCCCACTTTATTGCCCAATTTTTTTTACTAGTTACTTTTCAGTCAGTTTTAAGACTATAGTTTAGTCATATCCGCTCAATGACAATTTTTAACCTCCCCACATTTTTTAGCCCCCCACCAAGATGAACCCAATATCCGAAGAGAAATTGGCAATCACAAGACTAAATGTGGTACGAAGCAAGACCACTGAGTTGGAGTTAACTCTCTTGCCAACATGATGACGAGTATAAGCGAAGATGCGAAACTATCCAAAGTTTACACAAACCACTGTGTCAGGGCGACAGCAATTACTCTGTGGTCGAATGCTGGGTTCCCAACATGCATATCATGATCATGGCTATTTCTGGACAGAGAAATGAACAGTCTCTTGCTCACTACAACTCGCGCCCCTCCATTTTACAGCTACATAACTGCAGCGAAGTATTGTCCCAAGCTAGCCTCCTCCGCAGGCAACTCCTAATCAGTATAATCGATATATTTCGAGAAAAAAAAAATGTGAAACCGGGTTTCC
>JAOWCC010001589.1:46736568-46972753 GCA_030867875.1 Actinernus sp. WN-2022
ACAGCTCCCAGGGTGATAAAAGCTGAAGTTACCCATGATACGGCACACTTCTCGATGCACGACACACTCGTTATCAAATGTCTGTCCATCTGTAGCACACACTTGATCAACGTAAGATGGACAGTTCTGTGGACACACACATTGTGCGTCGTCTGCAGCGAACGCCTGGCACACAGCAAAATAGTCACAGGTGACGTTCAGACATGGATGCATGTCTGTAAGGAAACCAGATATATAATGAAATACCTTCTTTAACGGGTGTATACACTGAAACAAAAAAACTTTGATTGTAGATATAATCATATATAATCATATATATATATGCATTATATATCTACCATGTTTTCACAAAAGGAGCCTTAAGACCCCTAAATTCTATTTGCTGCTCAATAGGCAGCCAGTGCAATTCTATAAGAAGTGGTGTAACGTGGTCTGACTTGCGAGACAAGGTAACAAGCCTAGCCGCTGAATTTAGGACATATTGCAGGCGCTGTGACAATTTATTAGGAATACCGTAGAGCAAAGAATTACAATTGTCAAGCTTTAACGTAACAAATGCGTAAACTAAAATCTTGGCTATATCTACACTTAGAAACTTTCTAATGCGTGATATGTTCCTAATAGCATAAAAAGAAGATTTGCAAATTTGAATAATATGCTTGTCCAGTGAAAGAGTCGTGTCGAATATAACTCCAATGTTCCTCGCAGAATTCGAAAGCCCAACAGATGCAGCAGCGACTTGAATATCATCCAAGATTGGAGCGGGACGATGCTTAGCGTGGAATACCAACATATTACGCATAGAGATTACGCATGGAGAACTAGAGATCAATTATGGGATAGAAAGGCCAGAAAAGTCTTAAACTACCATTTTCCCTTTCAAGAAAACGGCAAAAACACGAGTAACTGGCTTTTAAAGCTTAAAGGCACACAAGATCTACCATGTTTTCACAAAAGGAGCCTTAGAACCTAACACCCCCTTTTGTGAAAACATGGTAGATATATATACACACACCCGTTTTCAAAAACATTGCACTGCAAATAGATAAATACCTTTTGTATTCTTGTCAAATTTGACAGCTAAAACAATGGAGAACAAAAGGTATATATGTACACCTTTTGTATTCTTGTCAAATTTGACAGCTAAAACAATGGAGAACAAAAGGTATATATGTACACCTTTTGTATTCTTGTCAAATTTGACAGCTAAAACAATGGAGAACAAAAGGTATATATGTACACCTTTTGTATTCTTGTCAAATTTGACAGCTAAAACAATGGAGAACAAAAGGTATATATGTACACCTTTTGTATTCTTGTCAAATTTGACAGCTAAAACATTGGAGAACAAAAGGTATATATATCTCTTTCAGAGCAGTGCATATATATATATACACCTTTTATATATACACCTTTTGCTCTGACGAAGGGCTACCGCTCGAAACGTCAGCTGCTACTCGCTTTCCACGGCGGCCGGTTAGCATACCTCAATCGACTTTAGTTGATTACACACCAGTATATATATATATACTCGTTTTCAAAAACATTGCTTTTGATTTATATATATATACCTTTTGTTCTCCATTGTTTTAGCTGTCAAATTTGACAAGAATACAAAAGGTATATATATATATATATATTTGCAGTGCAACGTTTTTGAAAACGGGTGTATATATATATATATATACACCCGATCAAAAAAAAGATGACACTCCAGAATATATATATCCCCATATGTGTCTTTGTTGTTACCTGGGAAAGCAATACCATAGGGATCGGTACGAGTACAATGCGCAAACAATCTCTTCGTTTAGTGCCTAACAATATTTCTTTATAATAGCGCCAGTGGGACTTGAAATCAACAACCGTTAGAAACAAAGGAACGTTCTTATATAGTGCAGCATTTATTTTCATTGTTTCGTTTTCTCTTGGGGTTTAAAACACACATAATCAAAAATCAGATAACACAGTTGAACCACGCGCGTAACTGCCGTGATAGCGAAATGTTTGGGTCCCTTGCTATTTGTCTTGTTGCGACCGAATCGATAAAATAAAAAAGCTAGGGGCTTTAGTTATAATTTTGGCTTTCTAAATAATATTTCAAAATCAAAGTTTCCTTTTTGTTATAGCAAAATCGGTTAAATAAATCCTGCATTAGATTTTTTTTTTGAAAATCACAATAATGGTAGAAATATACTTTAGTTTCTTTAATATATTCAATTAGGAGGTTTAGTTACCTAATCGGGACACTTGAAATCTCTCAATTTTGCCTCTTAAATTCGTTATACTAAGAAATCACTAAAATAAACTGCTCAGAATCGGAGATAAATATTAATTAATATTAATATATGTGAAACTAAAATATGTTGCTTACTTCAAACTTCAAAAACAAAACCTTTTTGTTTGCTTCAATAGCATGATTCAACGTAAACTAAAAGCGGCCGTGATTCTTGTCAGGTGAAGAAATAACCGTGTCCGATCGAAAGAATGAAAAATCCGCACGTATTATCGGCCAAAAAACACTGTCTAGTTTGAAATCACTAAGGAAGCCGTTTATAAAGTTTCCTCGGTAAAGCACGCGGCTGAGGCAGTTATTTTATGAGTTAAAGTTTGTATAGCGAAATGTCTGCCACCTATAATAATTTTATTCACTGGAAATACGCCGATTCAGATAAAATTAGACGTGGCATGAAAACGAGGCTTCATAGCCCCAGAATCCAAGATGGCGACGGAAGCGCGGGATCTTTATTTTGAGCGTGAAGTCGAAATCGAGCTGAAACCTGAAGATATTCCAGGGGCATCGGTGACGGAAAAGGAGATAAGCAAACTAAATCTCAATCAGTTAAAGCTCTGGCTGAAATGTAGAAGAATGAGGCAAACAGGGAATAAAAAGGAACTCTTCGAAAGGTAAACATGAACAGCTGAGACCCACGTGAGAGCACTTCTGAATTGAAACAATGTTGGTCTTTCCTCACTTTGTGTGTTTTTAGGGTCCGAAATCTCAACGACATGCCAGAAATACGAGACAAGGTGTACGATCCTGACCCCAACAAGGCATACACTAAGGCAAAACTCGCTAAACTGAAGAATGACTGCGTCAATGCCAAATCCAATGTGCCGGGAGACCAAGAACACGAGCCGATACAATTTCCTTCTAACGATAACGCATTTAACAAGGATTTATCTGTTTTACCGGCCTTCTTACCCACTGACACTCTTGATCACCTGAAAAACTGTGGAAAAACTACTAAGAAATCTGGTGATGATGATGCTTTGACTGAGATGTCTAGTTCAAAGGGGCTGCGTTTGTTGCCATTCGTTCACGATCTGGAAGTTTACAAATCTCGAGACTCTGATGTTGTTTACGTACGCGCCTTGTGCTGGGCATCATACCGAAAATGTGTGAAATACAAAGTAAAAATGATCGTGAATACCAGTGGAAAGCCAAAAATAAAATCCTCCCAGTGTGATAAAATTTGTCCAGCTGGGAAAAGTGGTTGCTGCTGCCACGTGATGGCTGTAATATGGAAGCTCGATGATGTGACAAGAAACAAAGAACTATCAAAACCCTCCCTGGATGATCGTGCATGTACCTCCAAGCCGAGGAAATGGGGAATACCTGGAAGGAGGGAGGTGGAACACAATCCAGTTATGGCATCTACGGTTTTTAAGCCAAGACATCAAAGTGATACTCCTGCAAGAAAAAGAAGGGGTGTGCTCCCTACATTTTTTTACCCCAGGCCTGTCAAGTCTAGAAGACTTGACCCCAAAGCAGTTGAGCGATTAAGAGATGAGGTAAAGGAAATCAATTCATGTATCCCCTTTGCCAAAATGACTCCTAACTCTGATGAAATAACTCTTATTGACACTGTAGTTGGTCCAGTTGCAAAAGGTTCTGTACTTCACTTACAGCTTAAAGATTTTAGCTACAATCCCTGTGTCCAAACAAAAGCTATGAAGGAGGGACTTGAAAATGAAAACCTAGCTTTGATGATGTATGAAAGGAAAATGCAAGAAAGAAGTCAAAGTGGATTTAAAGTTGAAAAGTGTGGGTTCTTTGTGTCAAGGAAACATGGTTTCATAGGTGCCTCCCCAGATGGGCTAGTGACTGATCCAACAGCTGAGAACCCCCATGGCATTGTTGAAATAAAGAACATTAAAATTAATGAGAATGAAAGTTTATTGACAGCTTTAACTAGGAGATCAATTTGTAACAAACAGGGAGAGATAGTAACCTCACATAAATATTACTACCAAATACAGCAACAGCTCTATATTGTTAATAGGCCATGGTGTGATTTCGTAGTTAGAGGAAGCAATGGTGAGCTCTTTTGTAAGAGGGTTGAGTTAAACTCAGCATGGTGGAATGCTACTTTTCATCGCCTTGAGTCATTCTATGATCTGTATGTCTTGCCAGAATTGGCATATCCTAGAGTAAGGGATGGCCTTGAACGCTACAGTTTCTAAGGCTTGTAAGTATGAGCTACACATTTTACTGTGATTTTAGTTTTTGCAAGCAACATTCTAATTGCACCAGGCCAAAGAGAATGATATGATATTTTGATCTACTATCAGCAACTTTTAAATAACAACTTGGCATGGCATGGCCCAATTAATAGTGCAGAAATGCTTAGAGTGTACCAAACCAAACCAATTCTTGGCACAGCTTTTGTTTGCTGGGGTCTTCAAGTTTGTATTTGAAATCACTTGTAATGACCTTTCTGCTATGAATATTTCTTAAAAGCTAACTACCAGTTGTTGAATTTCTTATATTTATTGTTTAGCAAAATGAATATTAAATATTGTGTTTATGGAAGTAGAGACTCCAATAATTATTACTAATGTATCCTTATCTTGGCTTTCTAGAGCTATGTTTGCCAGTAACATGATGGATCTTCATTAAACATTTAAAAAATGACTAAGGCCATTTTATGAATTGAAATGTGTAAATATGCTGGCAGATAAACAAACAGGTGTCCAGACAGGAAGGTAAACAAACAAATCTTCATGTTAGTAGCATAAAATCTGTATAGCATGACACTACATACACAAACATGTACAAAAATATAACAAACTTCACTCTCTTACAACAGGTTTGTTTTGAACAGCAATATTATTTTAGATGGTTCAAACTGTACTATTTTTTCTGAATGCTAATAGATAAACAGAGCACATAAATCTAGCAAGTGAGACCAGGTTTTTGCCAATTCACTAGCAGACAACAGACAGTCCACATCTGGTTGACCACACCATTCATACTCAAGGGAAGAACCTGGTCAAAAATATGCCATCCTTTCACTCGTCGTATTGCACGCTCGATATGAATGCGTACATTTGCAATTCTCATTGTTTCAAACACTCCTCTTTTGAAAATTGATCTTGTGATGACTGTCGCTTGGGAGGAACATAAAGTTTCACTTTCTTGGTAGCTAAAAGGTCTTGAATTTCAAACCCCCGATCAGCCATAACAACATCAGGAGGTTCCAGTAAGTCAACAATGTGTGATTTCTCCACAACTTCCCTGTCTGATATGTTCCCCCCATATAGATGACTTACAAAGGTGACCCATGCATTTGGAGAGATTCCCACCAAACCTTTGTATGTATTGTGCGACTTGTATTCAGAGTAAAGTTCACTCTGCTTTTCTAAGCAAAGTGGCTTCTGAACTTTAATTTCAGTACAGTCTATGATACACCTTACATTCTCAAACCTGCCTTTAAATGCCTCAGGTAAGTTCTTCTTAATGCTTTCCCTTGATGCCCAACTAGGAAATCCCCCAAGGACAACAAACAGAAAGTTGCTCCATGTGACCATGATATCTGAGACAGTTGCAACTGATATATTGAATCTAAAAGCCAAATCTCGCTCAAAAAGGCCAAGTCGCAATCTACATAGGAAAATCCAGAATTCATCAATAGGTTTTAAGATGCGTTGTGCTCCAACTTTGCTGTCAGGAAATTTCCTATTTATTTTGTTAAGGAATGGAAACTTGTCATCAAGACTACTTTCTGTTGTGTCCCTAACATAGCTATAGTATGTCAGTTTAGATGCATCTGACTCAATGTATTTCCACAATTTCATAAGTATTTGGTAGTCTGGGAATCCTGTATAAAAAATTATGTCTTCGGCACTACCTGAGAACCTTTCCAGACCAAACTTGGAAATCGCCTCTTGTTCCTTTGCTCTAGCAAGTTCGTTTCTGAGGTGCTGTAATTCTTCCATCTGCTGTTTTGCATGATCTTCGAGTGTCAGTGGACTAAGCATGACATTGCTTGCACCAGACCCCGAGAAAGAATTATCTGATAAACCTAGCTGGAGCTGATTCGACAATTTTTCTCTCCTCATAGTTTCGATTTGTTGTGTTCTTACTGCTAGTCGTTCACCTCGTTTTATGCATACATCCGCTTTCCGTTCAAAGACAGATGGCACAGAGCCTTTTTTAAGCTCTCTTCTATGCCCTGTTAAACTCAGCTTGAAGTCAGAAGAAACAAAATGTTCTGAACAACAAAATTTGTTTTTAACAGTCTTGAACTCCTTGTCATTCCTCTTCATAGCGACTTCCCATTTTGCTCGTAATTCTTCATCCTGAGGGAATTCATGATACGATAATTCCGGCCGATTTTCACTCCTGTTATTACAATCTGCTGCTGAACAGCACTTGTGCCCAATTTTTGTCTTCTTTGAGGCGATTTTATCGGAAGATAGTGCCTTGAATCGCTTCCTCACCTCTACACCATCGTCCGCCATCTTGGATTCTGGGGCTACGTCGAATTTTATCTGAATCGGTGTATTGGCGATGTAGTAATGTTAGATCCTATTTTAGCTACTTCTCCAAAGAATTACGTAGTTTTGCTTGAATTCTAGCGCAGAAATTTAATTTTGCTCAGACCGGTGAACGACTGTTACCGGTCAGCGACTGCAAATGACTGATCGATATTTTTTTCAGCATATACTGTTCACTTCAGCCTCTAGTTCTACGATTCAGTACTTTACAAAAGAGAATCCAACTCTATGTTCAGATGAGGAAAGAAATCATGTACATGTTACTTTTGTAACAGTAGTGCCACCGGAAAGTCTCAGATATAAGACTTACACAAGAACACATTTTTCGAGAAAAAAATGCAATCATTTGGATGTTCAAAAATTCATATCATGATCACGTTCTACTCAACCGATTTCATTACCATAAAAAGGAAAATGCTCAGCAAAGTAAGGAGAAGAACACTGATTGATTTAATTTCGATCTAAGTTTGTTTAAATATTTGTTTTGCCGAAATCCCCTATATCTTCGTTCTGTACCTGATAATATTCCTGCGGCATCATCATGGCGCACAGCATTTTACTTCTTAAAGACGAGGCAACTATGAGGAGCCGCATCGCCCGATTTTTTTACCCAGCGTGAGGTTGCTAGAAACTTCCATAAGCCTTACGGTTTCTCGTTTAGGCTTCCTCGTCACTGTTTTTCCCCCCACAAATTATACTGTTTATGTTATTGTACACTGTGGCAAACAAATAATAAAATACTTAGATATAGAGACGCTCTGGTAATCTGACTGAGTAAAACACCTACATGTGTCAGCACCGGTAATTTGCTTGTCATATCACTGTTGAAAAAAACAGCCACCACCATTAGTTTGCCTTGTCATGTTAAAATTCAGAAAAATGATTACTGAATTGTGGCGGAACTTTAAAGAACTTTATTTTTTCTTTTGGTATTCGGCCGTGTGATTTGAAAGAACAGTATATTGCGTGTCAGCTTGCTCCTCAATCAGATTTCTGAACAATTTAATTAGCGCCCGGCGGTTGAGAGCCAATATTACTGAATAGCACTACTGTATTTATGTGATTCCGTATGTGATTCCCTGGTCCGCTCTATAACGACTGTATTTATTCCTGAGCCTTCAGAATTCCTCAAATAATCATGCGTCTTTTCATCAGAAATTATCAATAACTAACGGGGCTTGCTTGTTGATCTAGAGGCGCGGCGTCCGGCCTCGGAGTCTAAACGGAAAGTTTACTCTCGACTCTCAAACTAGTGCCGATTATTACTCATTTGTGCTTTAGTTACAATTGCTAACATGTCCTCAAAGAAGCCATAAGAGAAGCATTTACTCCTTTAAACGAAATAAACCCGGGGTTGGGCGGAAATCATTGTTATGGTCGCTTTGTTGTAAACCGAATTCAATATATATTTCATTATACCGCTTACAAGGAGCCAAAGAGTTGGCCCTGGGTTCAAGCTACCGAGTAACTGAACTTTATGCCAAAAGGCAAATCGCCTTTTTGTATTGCTAGTATAAAATTATACTATAATACCGATAAGAGGTTACAAACGACTTCATCCCACTCCCCAACATCGAATTACGATTTTGACATTTTGTGGTTTCAGTGTTGTCACCACTTTATGTAATATGAACCAGTAAACACTTTCGAAGGAGAGATGAAATTGGAGGCAGAAATTGTATGCCCAAACTTCAAGGATATTTGCAGCGCATGCGATCATGGAGGACGCGAACGCTGAGACCTTTCTACTGAACTAGGGTTTTAGGAGCTTCACTTGACAAACGTAAGAAGTTGTGCGCTCTGTCAAACAGCCGTTGTAATTGTAAAGTGAAAAGATTTGTTAAGAACAAGGCTTTTGAACGGTTCTCAAGTGAAAGTATCAGATTTGTGGCGGGGAAATGGTGAATGCGCTCCATTCGAATGGTTCTGACGGAAAGAAGAAACGCCGAAGAAGAGGGCTGCATGTACGCTTAATTACTCTGTTTGGACTCTGTTGTGGGCTGCTAAAGCAGCAGCAGTCTTCAGTTGACATCATATTCAAGGATTTTTGGCCTCTGATCAGAGTTCAAGCAAGTAATTGACGCGATGAACTCCTTCCACCTCACGCGGTCCGCTGTGATCGATCTCACGAAAAAGGTAACCCTGAAGACTCGTCGCATTCAAGTATTAGGAAACGAGCTGTCGTTTTAACAAGGAGAAGGTAAAGGAAACGAAAGCAGCTATCGCTGCTCGTGTGTTACAATTTATATTGTTTGAAGTTATTTAATTTATTATTAAATGATTACGTCAGTGTTGATTTAAAACCGGCCTGTTGAATAAACCATTCGGGATTATAATTTTTTCCACAATCATTCAAATTTACTTATAATTTCCTCTCAAACTCTGACAATTATGTACTAGCTGTCATGCATAGATCGATATATATATATATTATTTTAGTATAATGTGTCATTGCATGTGTATCTCTATTTTGTGTGTTTGTGATTTTATATATTTCTGTTGTAGATTGCAGATCGAGCCTTCATTTTCTACCAAACAGATATCGAATGTCAGGTGATGGTTCAGGAAGCTGTGGTGTTGGAGTTATACTTGCTGCAAGAGACATCATTATTCAGGGCTCTCTGGCTGTCAACAATCTAACATAGAAATACAAGGAGAAGCACCTACTTCGCAAGCAGCTTATGCTATATTAGAAGTTAATTTGCAAGTGGGGATAAATCTTACAAATAACAGGCAAACCAAGAAAGAACCCCCCTTACTGCCTGTTTATGCCTGTTATTTTAATGGGTAAACCGTTACCTGAATTCATGGGTAATCATTGACCTGAGTTCCACAGCTGAACTGGGACAGAACCCCTGGCCCAGTTACTGCCTGTTTATGTCTGTTGTTTTCTTGGGTAATCCGTTACCTGAATTCCACAGCTGAACCTGGGCAGAAATTAGCCATCCCGGGTACTGCCTGTTTATGTCTGTTGTTTTCTTGGGTAAGCCGTTACCTGAATTCCACAGCTGAACAGGGGCAGAAATTAGCCACCACCCTTACTGCCTGATTATGTCTGTTGTTTTCTTGGGTAATCCGTTACCTGAATTCCACAGCTGAACAGGGGCAGAAATTAGCCATCGCCCTTACTGCCTGTTTATGTCTGTTGTTTTCTTGGGTAATCCGTTACCTGAATTCCACAGCTGAACAGGGGCAGAAATTAGCCATTCCCCTTACTGCCTGTTTATGTCTGCTGTTTTCTTGGGTAATCCGTTACCTGAATTCCACAGCTGAACAGGGGCAGAAATTAGCCATCCCCCTTACTGCCTGTTTATGTCTGTTGTATTCTTGGGTAATCCGTTACCTGAATTCCACAGCTGAACAGGGGCAGAAATTAGCCATTCCCCTTGCTGCCTGTTTATGTCTGTTGTTTTCGGGTAATCCGTTACCTGAATTCCACAGCTGAACAGGGGCAGAAATTAGCCACCCCCTTACTGCCTGTTTATGTCTCTTGTATTCTTGGGTAATCCGTTACCTGAATTCCACAGCTGAACAGGAGCGGGAATTAGCCATCCCCCTTACTGCCTGTTTATGTCTGTTGTTTTCTTGGGTAATCCGTTACCTGAATTCCACAGCTGAACAGGGGCAGAAGTTAGCTATCCCCCTTACTGTCTGTTTATGTCTGTTGTTTTCTTGGGTAATCCGTTATCTGAATTCCACAGCTGAACAGGGGCAGAAATTAGCCACCACCCTTACGGCCTGTTTATGTCTGATCTGTTGTTTTCTTGGGTAATCCGTTTCCTGAATTTCACAGCTGAACATGGGCAGAACTCCCCTTAAAGTGCTACTGAAGCGAAATTTCATCATTAAAGTTAAGATCTCACTTGCAAGTCCTTTCGAAATGAGGAAGAATAGCATTTTCTGTTTGTCAATATCTCATCTCGTTCCAGAGATATTAAGGTTTTTGGAATATGCTAATTAGATGGTCTGTGACGTCATAAGGTTGACACAGCCATGAAGACAGATCACAAAATGAAGAATATCTCTGCAAATAGTGGATAAAAACAATTGACACTTTTCACACATATGGTACGAAGGAAAATACACGTCATTATGCAAATTAAGATGTTACCATGGTAACACTCTAGGCCCCAGGCTCCTTCAATGAGGAAAATAATTTTCCTAATTTCTCCTTTGCCAAACAATTTTTTTCTACTGTTGGCATATCAGAAGGTTTGGAACAGTGTAGGCATTGTATGTGAGTGGCTTAAAGTAAATTATTTTCTGTAACAGAGATAAAAACTGTTCAAGGTGAAAGGAGCCTGGGGCCAAGAGTGTTTCCCATGGCAACATCATGATTTCCACAGTGATGTGTATTTTCCTTAGTACCACACATGTGCAAAGTTTCAATTGCTTTTACCCACTATTTGCAGAAATAGTCTTCATTTTGTGATTGTCTTAATTGCTGTGTCAACCTTATGACGTCACAGATCATCTAATTTGCATATTCCAAAAACCTTAATATCTCTGGAACGAGATGAGATATTGACAAACAGAAAATGCTATTCCTCCTCATTTCGAAAGGACTTTCAAGTGAGATCTTAATTTTAATGATGAAATTTCGCTTCAGTAGCACTTTAATGCATGCCTGTTTATGTTTCCGTTACTTTCTTGAGTAATCCGTTAGCTGAATTCAACAGCTGAACTGGGACAGAACCCCTGAGTTGCGCTCTTCACAGTAATCCCAGAAGGAGGCCAGCCCATAAACAACTACTTAGTTAGTTGTTGTAGTTAAGGTTACCGGATACCTTCAAAACGAAAAAGATGGGAAAATATTTTTTCCGCACAGAAATGTAGTTTTAGTAGTAGTGTCTCATACACCAAAAACTCCGTTCAGTAAAAATTAATATTAACGGAGAAATACCAAAAGGAAGTTTTTAACCGGAAGTAAAAGGTTCTTTTTGATTGACAGCAGATCAATAAACACACGACAAGTGCTCACTCGCCCGTAACGACGGTGTGGGGAATAGCACATATGTATTTTTGTTGGGCATTCGTAATTAGCACCTAGTGTTCTTCCCTAAGGACTTGGAGTTGTTATTTAAGATGATATTTGCATATATCTTTCACTTGACGCCAGCCAGTTTACACGGTCGGTTATCCGAGCCAAAATTTATAGACACTATGTAATCCCGGCTTTATACAGCGGTTGTTTATGTAAGTAAGTTTTTTTGATGACCCTTAACCTCCAGGGGTCTTGGCGAATTCGCATAGGGTTGGAGTATACGTTTCCAGAATAGTTTTTTCTTCAAAGTGAGGTTTTAACCTGGTTTTTCGTATCCGGCGATTCGTCTTTAGCTTAACATTAATATGTAATGTTTATACGGCAATAAACTTGACATAACTGGTCGGCATCCTCCTAACACGCCTTGCTTGATGCGTATGTAGAATATACAACATAAATATTTTCTATGCGGCGGAGCGCAGTGACAGAGCATAGAAATTAAATTCATTTCATATACCAATGTTTACGTTTATTGAAAGTTTTTCCACACACGATTCCACAATTCCATCGGTTGTTGGCCTTATATTTTACAAAAAGCAAGCAGGATGCCCTTAGCTTGAAAAACAAAGAAAAAAGCAAAGCAAAACGAGGCCAAACAATGCATACAACTACAATTACAAAGCCAGATAGGAGTCCTCGCAAAACCCGACAAGCGTTCATATTTTCACTTTCAGACGGAGTGCCGAGTGGTCCACATCTGAACATAAAGAAGAATTGTCTCCTCTACTAACTATGCTGGCATTAAAGGCGTCTCTATAGGTGTACACCTTGGCTTTGCCCCTCGAGGCCTTTTTGCCTTTCCAATTTTTCTAGCTTGGGAAACCAGCTGACTCTTACCGCTATCATTTTTCAAATCACACAAAAAAGAACAAACATTTTCTCGATGCGGCGTGTAGCTTTGATCGGAAATCAACATTGGCGGGAAATCTTGACAGATAGTTGAACTGTGATGAGAAATGATTGGCCAAGAGCTTGTTAATTGTTGGAGAGGCGGGCTTCAGATTCACGCACGACAGACGGGTATATTTTTTGAAGTGCTATTTTCTCGCTTTCGATTTTCAATCAAAATAGAGTTTTAAAAAAGCTCCCACTCAAGAGGAATTTATTCGATTTGTGCGAAATTTTCACAAAATGTCAATTGATATCTGATAACTTTTGAATTAAATCCAATTTTGAAATTCCCCGACACCCTTTTGTAATACGATTCCTCTGAAATACGACAAAACAAACAGATTTTTAAACTTTAAAATATTTTCGGAGTCGGAGCTTCTGAAAGCCATCTCACTAAATCGGAGAAACGGGATGGCGGAAAATTCGAGATTTTCAAAGAACTCAAAATGTTTTATGTATTCTTGTAGCCAATTTTATAAGCTTTAAAATGCTACATGAATGATTTATCTACGATGTTTCCTCGAGGCGCTACATAATTTAGACTGGAAACGCACCCTGAAGGTATCCGGTAACCTTAATATCACAACAAGGTGACGAAATTTTCGTTAGCATGAACGAAACAAAAACCACGGTTTTATCGACATTGAACCCAGTAAGTGTTCGTTTTCAGTGCATGCGCTCCGTAATTGACTATCGGTGCACGTAAACTTGTGACTTTCAACAAAGAAAATGCATTCTGGTGTAAATGATGTCTGTGTTTATTAGTAGCGAGAATGAATTCATAAAGTTTTCTTGTGATTAAATAGATACAAGTAATTTACTATCACGGTTGAACGTTTGAAGAAAAGAGGAAATATATATATATCCGTGTCCTTCCCTGCTAGCAGAATCTCTATTACGGCTGGCTTTCCATATACTGCGTAAGCCGTCGCAAACAGTTTGCGATGTATTATTTTCGACTGATTGCGACGGCTTTATGTATATGGAAACCAGCCTTGACTCCGAGGACGCGTTAATGCGAGAGGAAAAGCAGGGGAGCCGTTTCCGAGTTTGGCCGTTGAAATCTTTGAACTTAACTGACTGTGTCAAAATACGGTAGTCAATTCTGTTGAAATTTCTGTAGTCAGTTGTGTTTAAAGGTCTTTATTTAAAGTCTTCAAATACTCTAACCGTGCCAACGTCCTTATAATGCCGTTACTGACTGACAGAAACTAAAAAAATAAAAAACTGGCCTGAGAAAATCAAACGCCTGTCAGTCTCAGGCTAAGTTACACTAAGTGCATTGAGTTATATCAATGACCTTTACATTTTGTACAGCTAGGGTACTTGCATGTTCAACTTGACAAACATATTTCAGTCATCCACGTGCGACACTTTTACAGCCGAGTAGTACTGAGTCCCTTCTGAGTCTTGTATTATTTCCAGTTAAATGATTATTTAGGTCATTTTATATATATTTATTTTAAAGGTTTTCACGGATACGTTTGCAAGATAATTTCGTTCTGGTTTCAGGTTTTTTCTAGGGTAGAAAGTGAGCCGCGAAGCGGTAAGGAGATAAGGCCTAGGGTATCTAATCTGAAGGTTTTGTCCCCAAATCGACTTTGAGCGCGGCAGCTGAAACTAACTAATGTCTGAGTTAATCATAAATCTACACACGTGTATGTGTTAATTGATACTACGGGGGAAAAGTGTTAAACTGAGGTGATGAAATTTTGCGTGTCACATTATTGGGACTCAAAGGAAGCACTCTGTCAACACTGTTATTCCCTTAGCGGTATCTAAGGCCTGCGGCTCCTCATGCTACTGATAAAATTTTATACAAAACAAAATCATTTACAATTTCATAGCTTTAGGTTTGGTTTTTTAGTTCTAATTTGATGAAGATTTTCAAATTTCTAATTCCACTCCTGTCTTCTTCGTAGCCGTTCAAAGGCAGCGTTACTGAAGCATTTCACCATGACCTATAAAAAAATGGTAGAAATTTCGACACTAAATCTTTAACTCGGCTTCACAACCACGTGCTCTATTGAATAAACTACTGTATAAATTTATTTTGATTATCAAATAGTATTGTTTGAAAGTCTGCTAATATCTTTTGGACCGATAAGATGAGCAGATATTCAATTTTTCATCTGCATGGTAATTCCTGCACTTGACGAGATGGGCGGCCGCGTTTGGTTAGGTCGAATTATGCTATTGAGGCTATAATATGTTTTTTTTAATATAAGAAGTACAATTATTGTCTGTTCGCTACGGGTTTTTGGTGTTTTTCAAGCGTTCCAAAACTAAACTAAACCCCCTAATGATTTGGCATCGCAATTCTTTTCTAAAAACCATCCTTAAAAGCAAAGGTGTTCTAAGCGAACTGGTACTTAATTAAATTTGTTTAAAGTCCCAAGAGAAGATCAAACAATGAAAAAATTCAGCACTATTAGAACTTTAACTTTCCTTTGTTTCTAATGTTTGTAAATATCAAATCCCACTGGCGCTAAGAAAGATTGTTAGCCATTTAGGCACTAAACGAAGCGATTGTTTGCGCATTGTACTCGTACCGATACCTATGGTATTGCTTTCCCAGGTAACAACAAAGACACATATGGATATATATATATATATATTCTGGAGTGTCATCTTTTTTTTGATCGGGTATGTATATATATATATATATATATATATATACACCCGTTTTCGAAAACATTGCACTGCAAATATATATACCTTTTGTATTCTTGTCAAATTTGACAGCTAAAACAATGGAGAACAAAAGGTATATATATGTAAATCAAAAGCAATGTTTTTGAAAACGAGTGTATATATATATATATACAGTCAATCCCAAAAAGGTTGTCCAGCAGAACATAATATAATACTATAATATCCATTGTTTTGGCCTATTGTTTTGGCCTAGACAATAGCCCAAAACAATGGATATTATAGTATTATATTATATTCTGCTGGATTGACTGTATATATATATACAGCCGCGTGCAAAAATTCTGAACCGCCCATGAAAATTATATACTTATATACTTATATCGGTTGCATCATGGGTAATCCAAAAATGTGCTTTTCAGACATTTTTCTAACAAAAAAATATAACAGGTAGGATTGAAAAATTTACGAGTTAAACATTTTTAGATAATATGGGCCCATCCGTTGAAGACAACAAGTTTTATTTTCAGTTTTAGTTGTACTAATTTATTCCATGCGTTTGCCATTATTGGGTCCGGCGGACCGAAACGCTGCTATGACTTCAAGGAACTCACTGTATTCTGAACTTTAATTTCTCCACGTCGCACTAGCTAGGTTTACTCTATTGCCCTGAATGAGGCTGAAGTATTCACTAAATTGATTTCTTACCTTGGAGTCTAGGTTTAAGCGTATTATCAATGTGAAACACGTTCTATATTATGGTAGTTCGATGTGTGCGATTCTGCCAAACATTCAACCAAATTAATTAAACACAGCGAAGCTAAGAACATTTTTTTATGAAGTCCGCAATGCGGTTGTAAAAATCGCATTTAGTTATTGGAAAGGAAAGAAAGATCAGAACCGAAGTTGTTTTAATCTGTTTAAATTATGGACCAGAATTAAATGGTTTTGGTATTGTGTAAAAATAATTTATCCTGCGTGTTACATAAATTTTACAATTGGTCGTCAGTTAAACTCACATTGTGACTTATTCATAAGTAAACCTATTATTTACTTTGGCCTCACTAGGTTGTAAATTTATTGGTATTCCCGACAATCATTCAAAGATAATTTTTAGTAATAAAATAAATCAACTGATACACAGTTTGATCAAATCTTAACCATTTTATATAACTTAAAATTTATCTCGCGTAGAGTTCTAACGACGTTAACTGCAAGATATGTCAGAATATAATTAAATATGCATCGCGAACATCAAAACGAAACCGCCCGCGTTCAATTCTGAACAAGAGGCCCTGAGTGGCCTTAACTCGGACCACTTTTAATTAATACATGGAGTTCTATAATATTTTTGTGTCATATATGGTTTGTGCTAGGGGAGCAGGATGATTAATTCACTACTCATGATAATTTACATTGCAATCACATGGTTGTACTAGATAGCAAACAAAAAAAAACTGTTTGTAAATGCTATTTTCTACCTTCTTCCAATTCTTTAAAACCACCAAAGGTGGTCACAGTCCCTTACGGGAGCTTCAAATTACAAAGTTTTACTGATAATTAAATCGGGGTTTCATGAGGGTTGTCGCTGAAGGGACTGGTCAGAAATTAGCAGGGGGACGAGGTTGAGATGAAGGGTCATATCTTTTTGAATCCCAAAAAATGGAGGGTCATAAATCATAGGGTACTGAAAAAGGGGTGGTTATAGGGGAGAAAGGGTCAAAATATTTCATACTCATTGTCCAGGAAGGGTTATATCTATTTTTAGACTTTTTGATTTCATTCTCTATCCCCCCCCCCCCCCCCCCCCACCCCTACTCCCCTTGCATATCCCCTGCAAATTGATGTTTAATAAAATATTGTGTTCATTGATTTCATGCATGTACACCACTTGGAAAATAACTATTTAAAGAGGGTAACACTAACTAGTATACACAGAGAAATGTGTGGCCCTCCTACCCTGCGAGCAGAGGTTTCTCATCACTTTGCCTTTCCTCCGAGTAGCATGGAACCTCTTGAGACCTGTATTCTGATTGCACCCATAATACTATACTTCTATGGTTTTTGTACTGCACTTTCTAATGGTTAGGGTGTTTTCTGTTGTTGCGTAGGCCAATACTATCGCTCGTTTCGAGAAGTTCCACCCGACCCCTTTCCTGCCGCCGAGAGAAACCTCTGCCCACGAAACGATTATATGCGCCACGGTATCTCGATTTCCATTGGCCGAGAAAAACGAGACGGTAGAAATATGATTGTAGATTTCAGATTGTCCATTTCCTAGTGTTAACGGCAAGGCAAGGTTAAATGCATTTCCTTCTTCGAGGGTATATATCAAAGCTTTCTTTAGGATAAATTAAGGTAGATTTAGTGAACGGTTATTTCAAGGTCTTCTGTGCAGTTTAGCAAAATAAGAAAACGAAGCCGGAGTTTGAAGCCCGTTCGTATCGATCGTCAGCAAACAAAAAAAAACTGGGTCACGACATAAATATAAACGGCTGCGAACGATACTGTGGGCATAGCCATAATTTATACTCTCCAGTTCTAGTTTTATGACAGTTCGGTTTCTAGTTACGGCTTTCCACGACAAATCCTGCTATTCTTTTGACAGATCCAATTCAATTTTAATACGGTATTCTCGCTTTGTAAGACATATCCAGTTCTGTTTATGGGTATAATTCGTGGTAAATTCTATCTTCCGAGTTCTGTTATTACTCGGACTGCCTGTGGCAGCACCGAGTCTTAAAATGCAAGCCGTTATTTTATTATTATTATTTTTTATTTCGTGTAGCAAAATTTCTGCGCATGCGTTAAAGGTCAAGTATTGCACTGTGCTGGTCACGCAACAATCGCCAGGTTAATTTATTTACATAATTACTCGGACTGCCTGTGGCAGCACCGAGTCTTAAAACGCAAATCGTTATTTTTTTTTTTCGTGTAGCAAGCTTTCTGCGCATGCGTTAAAGTTCAAATTCACACCAATCAGATTGCACTGTGCTGGTCACGCAACAATGCCAGGTTAATTTATTTACATAATTTAATACAGTAAATCAAGATGGCGGAGGACCCGCGAGCAACTTTCCGGGCTCTAACTTGGAGTCTCGTCTCTCAAATGTAAGCCAGTTTAATGTTTTATTTAACTTCACTCGTGCGAAAGCCTTCCAACAGGCTCAGGATATTTCAACTGGCGCTATTGTCGGAGCCGAAGGACCGCGTTTTTTACCCAGATGGCCAGTGATTTCATATACGACACGTACGACGACCCGAAGCCAGGATCTGGAAAGCTAAAATTCGAAGAAATAGATATTGGCATCTATAAGCCATCGGCTCGCTGTGCTGCATTTAAAACATCCGAGGAGAACATCTTATTTTGGGTGAAGGCACTTCCAGACCAATATTATGAGTCTCTTAAAAACTGTCAGAGATTTAAATTTACCGTAAGTTGGATCAGAGAGTATTGAGATCAAGTTATTTCGTTCCAGCGAGGATATTGACCTAGCGGAAACGGTACAAGCTGTCGAAGGATTTTACTTATAATCATCCACGTCTACTTAACAACAGGACTAGTTATGTGCCAAGGCATGGGCAAAGATTGAGTTTCCCAGATTACAGATGAAAGTAGAGAACTTAATGAATGAAGAAACAGAGGTCACGCGCGACATGCTTGAGAAAATGAACATGTTCAACACTTTATGTTATACTAAGAAAACAAAACAAATTACAGAGCCTGCAAGTTCACAAGTCGATGAAAAACCCCAAGAGCCTGTAGTTTTGGATCAACATATCCTTGAAACTCCAAAAGCAACATACACATGAGTCAAGTTCCGAGACTACCCAACCTACTGAAGCTTATCAGTTTGTTCAAGAACCATCTTTCTTACATGACAACCCGATCCCTATTAATCAGAATACATTTTCTGTGCTAAATGACGAGAGTTTACAATCACCTGACCGACAACCCACTACTAAAGAAAGGGACCATGAAGTACGGTAGTACGGTTAATTCTCGCGTTCAAAACAATGAATATATGCCTGCTCAAATGCAGTGTGTTAAACGAATAAGTAGTGTTTAAATTAAAAGGTCAACATACGAGAAAAATAAAAATATTAAATTACATATATACTAGGGGAGCAGAGAATGAAAGTCACCGCGCTGCCGGCCACTCCTAAAGACTGCTAAATTCAGCTAATAATTCTTCCCTTTGGTTATTACTAAGAGGATTTCAAATGAAAGTGTATTTCATCTTCAATCTCATGTGGCCCGAGTGAAAGCCCAGATGGGCTCTTGTTCTTTTGACGATTTTAACTTGTTCTTCTTGGTTTCTATAAAGTCACATACAGTTCAATTTACGGACGATTCAGTCATTTCCAGTTCGAATTAAAATCACCATTACACTTGATAAAATTTTAAAAATAGGGACAAGATTTGTGTGCGTATATAAACACAATTTCAATCTCACCAGTTCTGATTTCCGTTCGCGTTTGAAGACAAGGGTCAATCACTGTTCACTTCCAGCTTTTGCGACTCTTGAGTTGAAGTCACATTGGATTGACTTGTTTAGTCAAGACATCCCTGTTGTATAATCTCAAAAGTATTTCAGGAGAGGACATCGGTGAACATGGCGGTAAGCAGCCAACATTGCAAACAATCAAAATCCCTCATTTGACCTCCTCACAGTGCGTGATTACAAGGAAGACCGTTTCAACATTATCAACAACGCAACACTGCAATCCTATGGCACTTGGATGCAGTAGTACAGGCATTTTCTTTCAGTTTCCGTGGATTGCCTTTGTTAACTTTTATAGGACCAAAGCCTTCACTCCTCCGACCGTCTCGCTTCACATCATTTACTCAAGGTTGAAAAAATATTCGCCGTGAGCCATGTCACATGACATGGCGGCCACGTGTAGAATATGCAATGTGATCGGTTGACGGCGCGATAGCTCGACACAGAAAATAAAAATAAACACTTGCGAAACTTGACTCGGGCCCGGCCTACGCTGTCCCGAGTAATAAAATATGTTTGATCAATACTTCATATGCGAAATAATTATGTCGCAAAAAAAAACGCAAAAGAAAACTGGTGTGTTCCCAGTGAAATTTTAGCTCTTTTGCAGACTTCATAACGGCAACAATATTTTAGCTGCGTTTGGCTTTAAAGTGTTGAATTTGGTTCAGTTTGTTTGGCAGAATTGCAAACGACTGGTGGAACTGCCATAAGATAAAATAGAACGTGTTTCAAATTGATAATAAACTTAAACTTAGTCTCCAAGGCTTGAATGCAATTTAGTGAATACTTCAGCTTCATTTAGTGAAATAGAATAAACCTAGCTAGTGCGACGTGGAGAAAGTAAAGTTCAGAATACAGTGAGTTCCTTGAAGTCATAGCACAGGAAACCCAAGCTCTGTTTGTGTTTTAAATTATAAGGGTTTAAAAGAGATTTTTAACGAGTATTTGGTTGTATACCGTTAGGCCAGAAATACTGAAATAAAATCAATGAAAACTTACCTGAAGTCTTTATCTGTTCTTCATTGGGCTCTGTATGTAATTTCAGCGAATTCTGTTGAAATTTTACCCCTCGACCTCTCCACCTAAGAAAGAAGGCAAGGACGGAAGCAACCGCCATTTCTCGATCCCAATCACTCGAACATCACGCTCGAATTTTCATCCAAAATCAAAGCCGACCGCAACTAAACCTCAAATAATAGCACAACAATATTGGGTCTCAACATCGTCCCAGGTTGCAGCTTCCTCCAATCGATGTTGGTAGTGACCAGATCAGGGCTTCAGACTCAGCTAGGAATATTGGCGTAATTTTCGACAACTGTATGAACTTTGAATCTCAAGTAACTGCTATATGCAAATCTTCTTTTTTCCATGTTCGTAATATATCTCGCATTCGTAAATACCTATCTGTTGACAGTACTAAGACTTTAGTTCATGCTTTTATTACTTGTAAACTTGATAATTGTAACTCATTACTATATGGTCTTCCTCAATGCCTTACTCATAGACTTCAACTTATACAGAACTGTGCTGCCCGACTTATATTTTGCAAAAGGAAATATGACCATGTAACTCCGTTACTAATAGAACTTCACTGGCTACCTGTTACTCAACGTATTGTCTTTAAGATTTTGTTACTGTCGTTTAAAGCACTCAATGGCCTAGCGCCTAAGTATATTACTGACTTACTCGTGAGATATGTTCCTGCACGATCATTAAGATCGTCCTCTCATTGCTTTCTGAGAGTTCCCTGGTCGAGTTCCAAAACGTATGGCGACAGAGCTTTCTCTGTTTGCGCTCCAAAACTATGGAATGGATTATCTGGACACTTGAGACTTGAGACCAATCTAATGTCATTTAAAAGTAATCTTAAGACCTATCTATTCCGTCAGACCTATCCCATTTAGTCCAGCTATTGTTATTTTTAAGATATATTCCTAATGTATATTTTTTAATATATATTTTTAATGTATTTTTAATGTATATCTTAATGTCTTAATTATAATTTAGATTTATTATTGTTATATACATATATATTCCTGTAAAGCGCCTTAGAACTTTCGGATCATGTGCGCTATATAAATTTTATTATTATTATTATTATTATTACATATTTCAAGAGCCTCGTGCCGTCTAATTGAAACAATCCCCATTTCTCGAGCCTAAATCAAACACAATTTCAAAGAAATCCGCCCGTTGTGATCCGTGATCAGCAATAGTTGCCAACGTTTAGCAACGGCAAGTCGTCCCAAAGTATCATACACATACCTTATTTTGAAATTGGCTTTTAAGTAAACGTCTCTATGGTACAGTGGTTTAGAGCGTGCGCTTTTGATCCAACGACCGGAGTTCGAGTCCTACACCGGGCACTAATTTATTTTTTTACTTCTTTTTCTCCTTTCTTAGTTCTATTTAATCTTTTCCTCTATTTTAAACAATTAGACCCGCCTTCTACATGAAAAACATTGTTGTCTTTTGGCTCTCAAGCCTCGACCAGGAGCCCATTGCATCAACTATTAAAAACCCATGATACTGTGAAGTTACTTTTCTGGTTACTTTATTATCATAAGAGCTAGAAGGAAAGCTCGCTGCGAAGAAGAGAACAGCTGGGATATCGGTTTCCTTTCATTCTTCGATTCGAGCCTGTTAAGTTTATAAGCAAATTAATGTATCAGTTATTTTTTTACGGGCTTTGGTTGATTCAAATCCGGGTTCAAATGATCGCATGTAATGTACCGTACATTAATTTATTAAAACTGTTGTGTTCGATATTTTCACAGGATTTTATGTAATTACGAGGTAACGAGGGAATTTGTTATGATATCTTTCTCATCTACGCACTAAACGAGGTCATGAGCGTGCGCGGACGAGGCTTGAGAGCCAAAAGACAACAATGTTGTTCATGTAGAAGGCGGCTCTAATTGTTTAAAATAGAGGAAAAGATTAAATAAAACTGAGAAAGGAGAAAAAGAAGTAAAAAAAAAAGTTTTAGTGCCCGGTGTAGGACTCGAACTCCGGTCGTTGGATCAAAAGCGCACGCTCTAAAACACTGTACCATAGAGCTGTTTACTTAAAAGCCAATTTCAAAATAAGGTATATGTATGATTCTGAGCCCGTGAACTTTGGGCCGACTTGCCGTTGCTAAGCGTTGGCAACTATTGCTGATCACGGATCCCAACGGGCGGATTTGTTTGAAATTGTGTTTGATTTAGGCTCGAGAAATTGGGGATTGTTTCAATTAGGCGGCACGAGGCTCTTAAAATAAGTATTGTTGTGCTATTATTTGAGGTTTAGTTGCGGTCGGCATTGATTTTGGATGAAAATTCGAGCGTGATGTTCGAGTGATTGGGATCGAGAAATGGCGGTTGCGTCCGTCCTTGCCTTCTTTCTTAGGTGGAGAGGTCGAGCGGTAAAATTTCAACATAATTAGCTGACATTACATACAGAGCCCAATGAAGAACAGATAAAGACTTCAGGTAAGTTTTCACTGATTTCATTTCAGTATTTCTGGCTTAACGGTATACAACCAAATACTCGTTAAAAATCTCATTCAATCCTACCTGATAATTTTTTTGTTAGAAAAATGACTGAAAAGCACATTTTTGGATTACCCATGATGCAACCGATATAAGTATATAAGTATATAATTTTTGCACGCGGCTGTATATATATATATATCCACAAATATACCACAAATATGTATAATATTATGCGATGTCGTTGCTGATATTTGGTTCATGTTGCCTCTCATTATCATGGCCTTCCGAAAAAAATTGATCGAGGGGTCTCATAATGTTTGGTACATTTTTGATATATATCTATGTATGTGGATATATAGATATATGTCAGAATTTTTGCAACACGCTGTGTATATACAGTCAAGTGCAAAAACGTTGACCCCTATAGGGTATATTTTAATATATGTCAAAAATATATCTAACATTATGCGATATTCTACTAAAAAAAATTTCAGAATGCCTTGATGATGGACAACTTGAAAAATATCAGCGATGCAATCCCATAATTTTAAATATGTTTTGATGTATATTTATATATGTTGAAGCTGGTCAAAGTATATATACGATTTTGCCGATCAGAGCCATAAACCAAAAATGCTTCACTAAAACAATGAGGTTTTTAACACCGTTAACACACTCCATTAGGGTATTTTTCAAGTTGGTTTTGGACCGCTTAGAATATTATCAAACAAAATAAATACTCTAACAAGTATATAACACTTTCCGTGTAAGTTGTACGACTTACCGCCAATAACAAGATAGTCTATGGTGATTGCCTGATGTCGATCGTTTGGGCCAACCATATCCTTTACGCATGCTCGAAATGAATTACATGTTACATCCTGAAAGCAGAACAAAATATTCAGAACATTGTAGCAACCTTTAGTTTGTACAGTATCTTGTTATTTGTTAGTCAAACACTGGGCTGTTATTATATGGATTTGAGTATAAACGTTTTGGCATATGCATGTCCCTATTTGGCAGGGATTATTCTTTATCTGCCCTATTTAAGGCACGTTTGAGACAGTGAACTTTTCATGTGCCGAATCCAATGTTAATGAGCTAAATCTATTGTTATGGCTCATTAGCATTGAATTCGTGTAAGAAAAGTTCGCCATCTCAAAGGTTCGCCATTCTAACCTCAAGCCATGCAGACACAGCATATCTATCAGACGGAAGGGAGGTGACATCACTGTTGTCATGGAGATGATTGGCGGTGATGATAATCGAAGGAGGAGCGTAAAAGGGATTGGTAAAGTTCGCCAGCTGTAAGATAATATATTTTCTTGTATAATATTATTGTTTTTTTTTGTTCTTGTATGACGTTCAGGTTACCGGATACCTTCAGGGTGCGTTTTCAGTCTAAAATATGTAGCGCCTCGAAGAAACAACGTAGATACATCACATGATCCATGTATCATTTTAAAGCTAATGAAATTGGCTACAAGAATACATAAAAAAATTGAGTTCTTTGAAAATTTCGAATTCAGTACTGCCATCCCGCTTCTCCAATCTAGTGAGATGGCTTTGAGAAGCTCCAACGCCGAAAATATTTCAAAAGTTTTAAAATCTGTTTGCATTTAATTACTTTGTCGCATTTCAGAGGAACCGTTATTACAAAACTTTATAAAAGTAAGGTTAGTAAGTAAAGCTACTTTATTTAACGTCGGTAACTCGTGACAGTATAAGTGAGACTGATAAACTTGAGGCCGACGAGAGACCTACGATTTTACGTCCGAAGACGTGAATGTCTAACCATTTGCAGTTGTTTCACAAAGGCAGCACCTTGTGCTCAGTTATTTTAAGACCCTGAGTGTTGGTCCGGCCGGGGTTTGAACCCGCGACCTCCCGCGCAACAGACCGGAGCTTAACCACTGAGCTACCCGGGAGACGGTATTTCAAGGCGGTATGTCGGAGAATTTCAAAATTCGATTTAGTTCAAAAGTTATCAAGCTCTCCGTGAAAAGGCGAAAACATTATCCCAGTAGATATGCAGGAAACGCTGTCAAGAGCTCTCTTTTTAGAATTCCCAATTCCCCGACACTGTTTTCAACCACATTATATAATACACAATGTATATGCGCCAACATAGCTGCCCATGGCCGTTCACCGCTCCGTTTATTCATCCAGATTTTGTTATTAGGGTTGAGTTTTGAACCCAACCGAAATCAGTGTTTGGTACTTAAAGTAACTAAGCTTACTGGAGTATCCTACTCGCCAATCTTCGGTAATCTTTGGAGGAGTTCTAATCCATTTCATTACTTGGACATTCAACAACAATTCAAGCGTTCGCCGCTTCATGTAATTTCAAGATCACTCGTCCAGTCTGTAAGACTGTCAAGCATGGAACTCTCACACTGGTTTTTGAGCAATTATAGAATACCCCGCAACTTTTGAAGCTACCACCTAGAAACCCTTGGCACCTAGAAAACCAAGCGCTAAGTGGCACCGTGGTCCGCAGTCCCACAGTGAAGCGATTGAATTGATAAGTAAGGCACATAACTAAGTGGCACCGTGGTTCGCAGGCCCGCAGTGAAGCGATTGAGTTGATAAGCAAGGCACATAACTAAGTGGCACCGTGGTCCGCAGTCCCACAGTAAAGCGATTGAATTGATAATAAAGCTCATAACTAAGTGGCACCGTGGTCCGCAGTCCCACAGTGAAGCGATTGAATTGATAATAAAGCACATAACTAATGTCTCTATCAATTCCAAGCCCGCCCATGCCCCCCCCCCCCCCCCCGGCATTTGTGGGGATTTTGTCATTTTGGAATCAGAACGCTGCAAATGCCCCACCCCTGGGCAAGTATAGCGAATGCGCCAAATTTCTTCGCCGTTTCAAAGCCACATTTCACCGCTTTTCTTTATTAAAGTAATGCAGTACTCACCTTCAAACACTTTCGTAAGTGCCCCCAAATCCCACATTCACTGATCCAGTTCCCAACAAACCGCACACTTCACCCCGAAACTGGGAAATTCCTAACGTCATGTTCACGGATGACCTTTCCGCCGCCATGTTGATCGATGAAGCAAGCACGTGTTGATCAGTTGAGCAAAACAAAATCAAACACAGGGGAGGGGTGGCATATTTTTTTGACAAATGCCCCAGGCCTGGGCTTGTGCAAAACAAATGCCCCACCCCAGGGACAGATAGGTTGTCAAATGCCCCCATCTTGCCCGGGGGGGGGGGGGGGATGGGCGGGCTTGGAATTGATAGAGACATAAGTGGCACCGTCGTCCGCAGTCCCGCAGTTAAGCGAGTGAATTGATAAGTAAGGCAGCTAACTAAGTGGCACCGTGGTCCGCAGTCCGGCAGTGAAGCGATTGAATTGATAATAAGGCAGCTAACTAATTGGAGGCAAGCCAAGGCAAAGTTACCTCCATTCGGTATAAGGAAATACCACTTTTCTTCCTACTTGGCCGAATTCATTTGGAGATATAAACACAAGGAAACGGACTCGTTTTCAGCATTTTTGAATGACACAAAGAAGTTGTATAAATTTGGATTGTAACTGTGCCTATACATGAAGATCAGTAGAAAATGAATAGTGTGACTGTATTTGTGAAGTTTAATTTTAGTTGTACGAAGTTTTAAAAGTTACCCGTCGTGTGGTTGATGAATAAAATACGTGCGAATCAGTTTGTGATCTTTTTGAGAACGACACAATTGTACGGGATGTGAACTGCAAGGGCCAAGGCATACCGGTGGGAGAAAATTATCAGATAAATCATAGGCGGTTATTCTGGTGTACCAGCGATTTCGCCACCCCCGTGAATTCGCCCCCCGGGAGGCGAAATCGCTAGTGAATTCCCCCCCCCCCCTCCCCCCTTCCTCGCCCCCTCTAGAAATTTCACCCCCCCTCCCCTCCAACCTTTTAAAAGGTTATGAATATGTATTTTCCTTATTATTATTACTGTAATGTATTGGACATGGAGAATAGTATGCAAAAGCAATTAGTAATGTGTAAGGCATGCAATTCAATTTTATTTTAAAATTCACGCTTCATTTTTCTTCGACAAAATTCGTGTTGGTAGCTACTGTAAACGCTGCAATTTTCATTCGCAACAAGAAACTCGACAAGGGATTCTGCAATCCACCTACAATCTTCGTCAATCTTCGAATGATTAGTTGTTAGTATTTCTTGCCTGAAGCCAACATGTAGATGATGTAATAATTATTATTGGGGATACTTAAAGGTTTTGATAACCCGTAAATCCCGCCTACTCTGGAAAGACTTTGCCCAATAAAGGAAGTGTTACCGACTCGCGTGAAAACTTCCTGAATAAACAAGCTAATGAACTAATTAAGATCTAAAACGGCGGGAAGTTTTAAAACTTACCTTAGCTTGTAACGAGTGGAACTCATATTTGGAAACAACTGCCAAACAGCCTGATGATTTTTACATGCATGAAAACCATAATGAAGTTGACGTAGTTATTGTGGTATGTAAGATTTTGATAACCCGTAATGCTCGCGTCGATCCATCTATTTTGAAAGGGCATGTTGTAAACCGAGGACTGGACTCAAACTAATATGGACTGGACTGGACTCAGAAAACGCGGACTCAGAAAACGCGGACTCAGAAAACGCGGACTCAGAAAACGCGGACTCAGAAAACGCGGACTCAGAAAATGCCGACTCAGTAAAACGCGGACTCAGTAAAACGCGGACTCAGAAAACGCGGACTCAGAACACGCGGACTCAGAATTCGACTCGTTTTTACAGTAGATAAACATTCTTGGCATACAGAAAAACATTTCGACAATTGTTGCTGAGATTTTTCCTTGACGAATACCTAGTAGTATTTTCGTAGTAATTCAAACAAGTTTTATCTCCCTTTTTGAGGCAGTAGATAGTGCAGACTGCAAAGAAAGAAAGGCTGCAAAGAAAGAAACAACTTGAAAGCAAACTGCCACTAGATTAAATCGTGATCAGTGTCTGTCGCATACCAACAGAGATAATTACCAATAAGCTTTTTAGAGGTGACAGGATCAATTAGCAGATCAGTCCCGTAACACTATCAACTTTAGCCTGCAATGTAGGCGTTTTATTTGGGAAAGGCGTTTTATTTGCGAAACCGAAATACATTTGGACGATAGTGGACGAGGAAAGAATGGCGCGAGTCCTCGCTCCATTTCTACTCGTCTGAAATTCATTCGTGAGCGGAAAACGTCCACGAAAGCGGGAAAAACTCGTCTGAAATTCATTCGTGAGCGGAAAACGTCCACGAAAGCGGGGAAGACCACTAGAAACGCCTGCATTGCAGGCTATATCAACTTGGGAAAAGAAACCATTGAGCCGTCAACTGTGTTGGCGGGAAAATAACCACCAAGGTAACGGAAAACTGGCTTGCTTTGATTTTTATAGTATTTGTATGAAATTTGACTGTATAGATCACGAATAGAAGTATATATAATAAACACAAAGTATTATGGTGTCGTTTAAAAATAATCCACATAAAATACCCCCAGGACTTTGCGTTAGCCTGAGGAAATCAGACGCCTCAAAGTGGACGGGAGATTAGTCGTCTGATTTCCTCAGGCTAACTTTACGTGCGTGTGATACGCCGATGACAGGTTTACTTATTTTAATAACATCTTGTTGAGGAACAAAAATACGGAATGCCTGTACAACTTGATAGGGATAGCATTGACATTATATTACATATATATCCTTTGCATGTGACGTCATCAAAATTCTAAAAACTAAACTATGAGATATATGAAGCTGTTCTTTTAGTATGATTTAGATATCGGTATCCTCAGTATTCTTCGAAAAATTTACGTCGATACGGTGATTTGTTTTTGAGTTACAGTATTTTGTGACAGCCCAGGCCAGCGTGTTTCCTAAATGTCAAGGAAATCCATATATTTCGGTCAATTTCAATTTTTAGACTTGATAAACCTTTAAAAGTGACATTTAAAGTGTTTTGAAGTGAATGCTAATTATATTGATGGGGAAAACAGCTATATTTGTAGAGTACGTTTTTGGCCGCCATCTTGGTGTACTAAAGCTCTACACCAACATGGCCGTCGCATACTAATTACACTAAATTGTTCGAATGTTATTTGGCCGACAGCTCGGTTACGAAGTACTCCATTGCTCCAAACTTTCGGTCATTTCTATATTTTTACCTGCTCTATACACAGCATTAAAAATATTTTACTAATATAAGTTTTTTCTTGAGGCAATGTTTTTTGTGACGTCATTGCAAACGATCAATATGGAGGGGCAAACTGATAAAATCTAGCCGGTGAACGGTGGTTATTCTTGATACATATGTCGCTTTGGCATTACTTTCTATTGTGTGATTAAGTATGGAGCCCGCGGGGTTAGTGTGCCACTGCACTACTAGGTGAGATACTATCTTCGTTACTCGTAATGGCAAGAACAGCAGATAAAGTTACATAGAGGCACACAAATTGACATAGCTAGCTCCATCACAGGATGGACAGGATACAACTTATAATATGGTACAAATATAAACATACATTTGAGACAATCATCTATTAGTACTCGGAACCTGCAGTGTAACAGAACAGCAGACTAAATTGTAAACGTGTGTCACATGAATAAGTAGTGTTAAAATTAAAAGGTCAACACACGAGAAAAACAAAAATTTAAATTACATATATGCTTGGGGAGCAGAGAATGAAAGTCACCGCGCTACCGGCCACTCCTAAACACTGCTAAATTCAGCTAATAATTCTTTTCTTTGGTTAATATTACTAAGAGGATTTCAAATGAAAGTTTATTTCATCTTCAATCTCATGTGGCCCGAGTGAAAGCCCAGATGGGCTCTTGTTTTATTGGAAATGTTGTCCTGTAGTTTGTTAATTACGTATACTGATTGATCCGCAGTGACAATAATTAGTGTAGACGTGAATAGAAGAATCACGCAATGCATGAACTGAGAAATAACATAGATTCATTCACTAGAGCAGATATCGCTACTTGCACGATAACAGTGCATTAATCGGTAGTTATGGGTTTGGACAGGGCATTATTATTTATGTCATTTATCGGCTAAGTTTCCAGTTCGAGTCGGTAAATTATTATTTATAGTGCATCAGCCATGCATGTCTTTATTTTATTGGAATATCATGAAGGTAGATAGTGAAAAATATACTTATTCGGCTTTAGTGTCTACAATTTGTACATGTAGTGATGTCGAATATAGCCCGAACCGGTGAATGTAAAAATAACTTTGTGTAATGGCATGTATTGCATAACATCCTTTCGCGCCAATTTTTTCGCGCTATTTTTAAGGTTATCGCAGTTTGCGATATCGCGGGCTCAGTTAACAGAAGAAAACATGGAAGTGTGCAAAACAACTTTAACTTGATAATACCAGTATCTATTGTTCTGAAAGTGACAGTATATCGCATGGCTAACTAGTCTATGGGTGGTAAATTATGTTTAAATTGTGTGTTTTTAATAAATAACTATTTAACAAGTTATCAAAGTGATATTTCATAACTGTATAGCAATCGGCTAGCAATCGCTTTAATTTTTACACATGCCATTGGGGTAGGATCTTCATAAAAAGAAAAAAAAGTTTTGTTTTCTACATACCAAAGTTAAACATGTAAATGTACAGGCATACGATGAAGTGGGTGAAACAGATAATACATAAAAATATGGCCGGAACTTACTGCTACTTTTCTTATGGTTCTCCATGTTTTCTTAGCCCTGTGATATCACGAACTGCGGTAACCTAGAAAATGGCGAAAAAAGTTCTGAATGTCGCATATCATTCCGCATAGTCATTCCTTCTACTGTATTCACCGATCCAGGACAATTAATATGTTGTACAAAATAGATGTAATATATTTTGATCCGACGATGGGCTAAACGTTCGAAACATAAGCTGCTACTCGCTTACCACGGCGGTTTAGCAGCATACATATTTTTTTAAAATTCATATTCTTTCTTCTCTTTGTATTATGCATATAGTTACAAAGATATATGCAATGGCCTTCAAACTGCCAAAACTGAAAAAGCCTAAACATTTCGCTCAAACACCATCCGTCAACGAAGTAAGTAGCCTGCTTACAGGCTCTCTGTTTTTTTCGGAAATGTTAGTTTTCGGGTCGGGCTTGGGTTACCTGTGGGCCGAGCGAGGCCCGGAGCCGAGTGCGTCAGCACGAGAGCCTGCCCGGAAGGCCGGTGTTTCAGAGTAGCCACCCCCTGATGCTGCATGACGTCTTCGCGCATCAGTGAATTAACAGCTGTCAAAAAGTAACCAATCAGAGCGAAGTACAATGTAAATATTTGACTGTCCACGTGAGATTGTCTTGGTCGCCTGAAATGTATGGATCGGCAGAAAGTACCGCAAAAAGTGCGTAGAGTTTCAGTGAATTTAACAATGCATAATTTCTGCTGTTCTTCTAAGAACCGTATTTCTACGGAAAATCTGTACGAAGTCTCTGATCGGGATGGCAGTCGCGGCAGTGTCAAGTTGTTGGCGCGCGTGCAACTTGTGAATTCGCCGTTCTTGTCGAGTTGTTCCGTTGTTATCAGTTTGCTCTATGGGTTTTCATGTATTCAATAATTACTTCTGGAGCTTCATATGTATGTCAATTGGTCACAATGATCGCCTTCTTTCAGTTTTCCTGGTTAGTTTGGACATTAGGGGATTTATTCACGAAGATTTCGTACACTTAGCGAGCATATGTTGAAACTAGATAAAGTTCGCTTGTCAGAGAAGTTCGTAAACTTGCGGTTTCGTAATGTTTGTTCTCGGAATTTTCATGCTTAGGATAATAACTTTTAGAGCTTCATATGAATGTCTATTGGTCACAATACTATCCTCTTTCAGATCCCCGGGTTATTTTCGACATTAGAGATTTTTTCTTGGAGATTTCGTACAGTTTAGCGACCGTGTGTCGAAATTGTCACGAATGTGAGTAAACTGACTAGCTGTTTCATAGCACTTCGATGTTTTGACTCGTATGTAGTCGATAATAACTTATATAGCGTCATATGTATGTCGATTTCTCACAAGCCTATCGTGTTTGAGTTTATGAGATTGTTATGCCAGCAAAGAAAGGTTTTATCTAACTTTTCGTACAGTCTTTGCACTCCATATCCTGCCTTCGTCTTGGTTTAATTCAGGAAACAATCTGTCAATCTGACAATCAATCATAATGAAGCGGCTCGTGCAAAAACCTATCTGTCAACGATTAGCCAATCACAGTGCTGCGTTCGTGGACGAACGCGGGCTACTCTGAAACACAGACCTTCCGGGCAGGCTCTCATTCTGACGCACTCGCCTCCGCCTCGCTCGGGTCCGGGCCTCGCTCGGCCCACAGGTAACCCAACATTTCCACCCAACCCGAAAACTAATATTTCCGAAAAAAACCTCAGAGCCTGTAAGCAGGCTACGAAGTAAGCGGCCTTCCCTGCATCATGATGTTGTCAACAAAGTGGAAATTGGGCGCGGTAGCTTCGCCACTGTATTTGTGGCAGAAAATAGAAACCAAAAAAAATTGGTGATGAAAGAAATGCACAACTTGGAAGAGGAATCGGAAAAAATCTTCATGAAGGAAGCTAAATTGTTACACTCTCTCCACCATGAATATATTGTCAAGTTCCAAGCTGTTTCCATATGTCCTCCGGCCCTGCTGATGGAGTACGTATATTTCGATTTCAAGCCTTTTGATCGCGACGTTAAGGTCAGTTCTGTGAAAAATTTCCTCCGCGAGATATGTGAAGAGGGTTGTGATGCCTTTGCCCCAGTAATACCAAAGATAGCCCTTGATGTGACGCAAGGTTTCATGACCATTTTTACACGATCACGACATCACACACAGAGATCTAAAGCCTGCGAACATCCTCATTCCAAATCAGTACTACTGTGACGCAGAAGATAGCACAGTTATTGAGGATACCGGCGTGGTCCAAGAAACCAGTCATTTGTAAGATAACAGATTTTGGTGAAAGCCGCTCGGAGCTGATCCAAACCCAAGCAGTTGGTATGACTGGCAACAACAACTTGGGTAGAGGTACAAATAGAAAGCGAAACAGGACAGCAGATTTCACTTGATTTTCTAAAGAGGGTAGACATGTGGGCTTTGGGGCTAACGTTCTACAACCTCGTAAACCCCAGTGTTTTATCACCGTACATGTACGATCTGAAGAAGGCACGTGTGAAAGCAGAGATGTACACAAAACACATACATAACATGATGCGTGATCGACAACTCCCTTCTTGACGCTACCAATATATTTCCCCTTGCAATCTACAACCTGGATGGCGGTACATGATGCTTCTTTCATGTTTTGTGCCTCCTTTGAGCCGAGTGCCAGACCATTAACAAGAGAAATATTGGAATCCCTGGTGTCTACCTTGGACGATGGGCAGTCTTTCGAGGTCCATAATTCAAAAAGGTATCCATTTCTCTTGAATGTTATAATTTATATATAATTTAAAGACGATGTGTTGAAATTGAATAGATTGTTAGCAACCAAAAATTACTGTACTGGGAATAACGAATAGTATTAGGCAGGAATATTACAAAAATATTTCTATGGAAAATTGTTTATAGTAATAATGCGGATCCAGGGTTCTCTGGGAGGGGGTTTGACAAGGGTTTGAGCGTTGGCAACGTCTTTGTGTTATTTAATGGGAGGGAGAGAAAGGGAACTTCCACATACAGAGAAGAGGTTCGATCTAGACAAGACAGGTAGATTAAATGAAATTACAAAAAACTTCAACCCACATCTTGAGATAGGGGGCGTTCGATTGAAAAATCCTCCCCAGACTCCAGAGTATCATTGACGTAACTGCTGTTATTTTTGTCATGATTATCTCTTGTTATCTCATTGTTGCAGTGGCACTGTTGATGTACATCACATCCCAGACAATCCAAAGCATTTCCAAAGTGCCCACATACAGAGCAGCGATAAGGTTTGTCGTTTGTATATCGCGATTTAGATTCACGGATGGTTCAACCCTTATTTTGGCAAAACAAAAATGGGCCGGCAAAGTTAGTTTATCAGGGGGGGACGTCTCCTTACCATAAATAATTGTTAATTGAAACCTTAGATAAGGCTCTAACAATGGGTTTTATTTAAGTGGCATAGCTACCTGTCACGCTTCAACATTTCAATATTTTCAGTACAGAAACATTAAGGTTTAGTGCCTCTGCATATAAATATTACGAGATGTTGTAATCAAACGATAGAGTACTTGACCCAGTGGCCCCTCAAGGTTATAGATCAAATTTCTCCGCTAAAACTGATAGAAGTAAAATTATCCAGACGTAGCATTGAGAATAACTCTAATATTCCACTCATCGCGCAGAATTCTATTGTTCTCGGCGACATGTACTTACGGCCGAGAGGTTAAAGTGGACGGAATAATTATAACATTGCTAATTAATTCTGCGGGAGAGCGATTGTGATTGGCTTTTGACAAATTGGTTTGGGAATACTCTACTCCCACATCACACGAAGCACATGTCAATCACTGTCAACTGCTCGCTTCATGGGAATAGTGGACTCCCAAAGCTCGTTAAAGAAAGTCATCACACTAACTGATGTTGTTATATCAGAAGCCCATTTGTCATTACCGCCCCTGAAGTTTAAAAGCAAAGCCTTTCGTCTGTTCGATCTTGTTATTTCCTTGGTGGGATACAGACTTAAAAGTTGTCAATTCAAAGTTTAAGATACCTTGTCTTTGTAAACGTTTTGGGTTAAATCCATGGTTCGAATCGCCGCTTAGTTTATCTCTGAGAAATTAAACAATCGTGTTGGTTTACCTTTTTTTTCTATGAATCGTATAAAACGGAGAAAGTTATAACTTTGAGGTCGCCGGTGCGATGTTTTTAGCTTTTAAATACTTCTAGAACACGTACGGAACATGAGCAACGTCTCCATTTGAAGTTTGAATTATTCTGAATACAACGTTATGATTTGCTTTTGACGTGCTAAGTTTATAGTTTTTATTCAATGCTCTCTAATATTTGTTTTGTCGCGTTTTCCTTTACTCAGCTTTAGATTGAATGCACTTTGCCGCCAACTCCGCCGGGTATATTTTTTAGCGTTTAAGTACTTCTAGAGCACGTACGAACACGAGCAACGTCTCAATTTGAAGCTTGAATTATTCTGAATACAACGTTATGATTTGCTTTTGACGCGTTAGATGAATGACCAGTCAGTTCCAAATGGCATCAGTGAGATATTAACATATCGTCTTTAGGAGGCGGAGCCTACAATTGAAGGAGGCGGAGGCATAGTAACTGAAGCGTAGAAGCGCGCATATTCAAATGAGGATTTCAGCAGCCATCTTTGAGAGATTTCATGAAGGTGAAATTAAACCTTCAAAACATATTACTAATCGTGGTCGGTTGGCGCTGAAACTTGGCAGTAAAGGCCTTCAGGATATGTTCATGATGTTGCGCCCTTTTGGTTTTTAGAAGAAGTTTTTATTTGTTCGTAAATCGCTCTCGCATTCACTAGTAGTAAATTTCCCCTTTAAAACACACGAAAAACCCTGAGGTTCCGTGTCATTTTCATACTCGTAAAATATGTGTTAGGTGAAATATTTTGGCGGGATGGTAAAGTTTATCATCTTATCTACATTTTGCGCCCTTTTGGTTTTTTGAAGCGATTTTCTTTCCTGTTTAAAAGAAACCAAACCAGTTTAGTTTAAAACAATTTTAATTTCGAACGAGTGTATAAGAAAAACTCGGAATCTTGAAGTATATGTTTCAGTAGTCTGAGTTGCGTGAATGAGTGCGTGACATGTCTTGCAGCTCAAAGTACGTGTTTTTATTTTATTTTTCATTGTGTAACTATAACCAGAAGTCCATAACTTTTGCTGTAACTTAAAATAATAAAAATAAATGTATTCAAGAAGTATAATTGCTAACAAATTTGAACCACCCCCTATGCTTATAAGAAAAATACACGGGACCCATGTCAACCTCGGCCAGGAGTATTTTCAAGTGTATAGTGAAAATCCGATTATTTCTCATATTAAAATATCGGTTGCCTCGTTTAAAGGTTTGTGGTGACAGCGAAAGAAGTATAGTTATCAGTGATGGCGAAGGCGAAAAATCTCCAGAGCTATCTCCATTGAACAAACGCAAAACTTCTGTTCCGTACAGTTCCATCGAAGATTCTATTGAAGAAATCACAAGTACAGTACGAAAGGAAAAGAGAAGGTAGAATCAAATTACCATATATTATGATTTGAATGAAGAACAATTGATTGATTTCGATGAATTCAGTAATATAGTTCCGACATTTCTAGTGATTTCATGAAACCATTCATATACACCTGTGTCTTGTCAGAAGAGTACTTGTATAAGTGAATTAAAAATGTTAGTAAAACAAAAGATTAAAGTGGCGCAGAATATTTGTTTTTGCTTTATTTCTGCTCGAAACTTTAGTATACCAGCATCTTGTTAGGACTGTTACAACGTACCTTCTTATTATTTTCCCTATCACTTAAGATTGCATTCAATTGAATCAAAACAACATCTTTATTGTACCTCAGTTTTTGACAAATGTAAAACAAATATGAGTTCATTTTACCAAGTTAAAGGTATTAGCTTCTGGCTGGAAATATCGTACTAACCACAGCGCTAAACGAGCTAGGCAGCCGATTGCTGTATCGGGGGTTCGCCGTATCCTAGCTGTCTTATAACAAAATGTTAATATGTCGATAACGCTTTCCTAGGCTGTTGAAAAGGTGAAGCCCAACTCTATCGTCAGTGACTGGGGGATGGTGATGAGGATGAGACAAAAGAATCACAGTGTAAGTAAGATTTGATTACACACCAGACTATAACATGATGCTATTTCCTCCGAAATTTAATTCTCGACTAAACCACGTGTAGTACAATGTGGGGTTTAGCTTAGTTTTCGACGGTAACGCTCCTCAAAATAAATGATATATCAATTAAGTAATGGTCCGCGCAAGAGGTAGGCATACGTTATGCATGGCATGTAAAAAAGTGCTAATTGTAGTATTGTTTCAATCTTCCACCTCATTGGCTTAGACATTAAAATCAATCTAAAATTGAAGAAGAAGAATATTTTTTCTCATTTTGTAAACAGATTTGAATTGCATCTAGTGAAAATTCTCATAACTTTCAATATGACGAACTTTCAATATGGGGAACATTTTTAAATTGAACGTTTTCTTGGTTATTGTTTTGCACTCTTCTGATTGGACAAAATGTTTTCACACAAAAGAACTCTACCTTTAAAATGCATTTTTAGTGGATATAATTTCAAAAATATATGAATTAAGGGTTGATGAGTTGTCAGTATGAAAAACAGAAAATACTAAAGTGGGGAAAGCAAATTGCATCTGAACAATAGAATTGTGCCTACCTCTTGCGCGGACTGTTACTTAAAGAAAAAGAAAGAAAGAAATGACGAACGTAACTAATTCACGTGGGATCCTGAAAGAGTTTGTCACCTTACCCCTCCCTCCTCGGGTCTCAGCGCGACCAATATGGAGGCCATATAATTGTCCATAGATCAGTTTGTTATTGTTTTTAAATCTCCAGGTAGTTTTAGGATGGGCCCCTGTGGTCGAAAAACTCTCAGTTCTTACAGGGGGAACAAAATTGAACTTATGATTTTCTAAATTCATATTACTAGGGACCATAGATAATTGTCAAGAGACAAGTGATGACGAAGATTTGCCTCCAAGTTGCATCGCTACAGACATGCTGTACGAAAACGATCAGCATCTGCCAGTTTATAAATGGGGTTTGAAGACAGGGATGGAAACCTATAAGGTAGCTAATATCCTGTTGAAGGGTTGCCTAGATGGTAGAAAAATTGCTACTCGAATTCCGACAAATAGAGCAAAAAATACAGCGTTTGTTATTGACACGTCAAAGCTTTGAATAAAATTCGGACAGAGTCGATTTTAGGTGTGATGATCTTGGCGCGTGGTTATGCACAGGATCCAAGAAGTTCCAATATACGATAGATGATGATGGTAAACTGCGTAGACAGGACAATTGCGATGATCAGGTTATGAAGGAGCAAAACTGTTACACGGTACAACGTCAATTTTTCATTAACAAAAGTTTACCATCCCTTCGCAAAACAATGATCACAGCATGCAACGCCAAGACAACAGTTCCTCAGGGTCTTCCATTTGTGCAATATATGTTCACACAAGGTGAACAACAGGTATTTGTGAAAAGGCACGGTAACCGTAAGAAAGATCACCGTCCTTTTTAACGGACAATGAGCAGCACTACAGACATAGTTAAAGAAAAACTGTTGTCTCAGCCGCCTCGAGAGGTTGTGCACTCCGTCATCAATGAAAGAGGTGGCATTATGAAAGTGCATTCCTCTGGAGAAATTCACCGAAACAGAATGCAGATCTACAACGTAAACAGGAAAAGGCGCCAAGAAAATAACGCTTTCATAGCTGGTACGGATCCTTTGTTTGACGTTCTTGTTAAGGCAAAGCAAGAACAACAAGGAAGACTCGAGGAAATGCTCATTAGAGAAATCCCAATGTTTCCGGAGCCGACGATTTTCTTGGCCACCGAGCAGCAACTCCTGGACGTGGAATGCTTCTGCACGAATCCCGAAAGGTTTTGCGTACTTGGTGTGGATGCAACATTCGAAATTGCAGGGTTCTATTATACCTTCATCACATACAGAAACCTAATGCTTGAAACAGAAAGAGGAAACAACCCTGTCTGCATAGGACCTGGAATACTTCACAAGCAAAAGCTAAAGACATCTTACAAGACTTTGCCCCTCCTCATGACCAAATACCGAAAAGAAACTCGGGGAGTGCTTGCATTCGGCGCTAATGGAGAAGAAAACCTTGAAAATGTTTGGTCAGAAGTGTGTGAAATTGCAAGGCATCTTCCATGTGATATCCACATGACAGACAACGTAAAAAAAAAGCTGAAGGATTTGGCGATCAGTGGAAGTGTAGCAGATGAGATTACCTGCGACATTTTTCGAAAAAATGTTGGTGAAGCGGTACAAGGAGGACTCATTGATTGCACCTCATCTGAAGAGTTTGATCGTGCACTTGAGAATGTGGAGAGCAAATGGCCAGACCTCATGATAACGGTGCGCAGTTTTTTGAGTATTTTCTAAAGGAGAAAGCAGGTATCATCCGCGAAACATTTAGAGCAGACATTCGCACAATGTGTGCCCTTGGCTTTCCGCCCAAGGTGTACACTCAAAATGCCAATGAGTCCATGAATCGTTTGATTAAGGCGGATGTGAAGAACTCTACGTTTGAAAAGACGAAAAACGGACTTATGGCATACATAGAACGTATACGCGCGGAGATTCAACGTCAGAGTGATGAACAGTTTTTGTCAGTCATAGGAAGAGGCCAGTACACGCTTACCGATGAATTTTCTCATATTTCTGTAAAAGAGGAAAACAAATTTCGGATGAGCGACAGACAGAAAACGGGACTGAAGAAAAAATTATTCTCGGTGTCCATGTCAGAAGGAAAGAGCACATTTGCAATACCAGATGAATCTGCTGCACCTGGAAAAGTGTTGTCAATTTCTGCAGACAAATTTCAAATTATTGATGTTCCTTTTCAGGTACTGAAAGGGATGTTTGACAAAGCTGCAACTACAGTGAATGATGCGTCACAAATTTGGGAAATACCATCATCTGGTGATAAAAAAAGATTCCCCGGCCGTATTTATGGTGCACAGCAAGACAACGAGCAACCCTCACCGAGTCACTGTCTGTAAAAAGGTTGGCAGAGTACTGTGCGACAAGGCTTGTGTTAACTGGTGTGCATACAGCATTTGTTCTCACACCCTTGCAGTGGCAGAAGGTCAAGGAGCTCTTAAAGAATTTCTGCTGTGGTTCAGAAGTAAAGCACACTCTCCTAATATCTCTGCTTTAAGCAATGTTAACATGCCAAAAAACTATGGGCGCAAAGTAGGCACTCGCAAGAGAAAAGGCTCTAGCAACCAACTACCTGTTGAGGGTAGGCAAGTCGTATGTAGTAGAGTACTACAACCCATACTACCACCTTCTGGCAAGACAGCAACACCTCCCAACAGCAACGCCTTCCTGCAGTTTAACACTGGTCTACAACGCCAACAGAGAGTTCAGGGCTTGCCGCAACATATGGATTTTGGCAGATGCCATTAAGCGATGACAGCTCCTATCCGACCACAATTAACACACCATTTGGTCGTTATCGATTCACAGTCGTCCCATTTGGTGTAGTTTTCGCACAAGAAGTGTTTCACGACTTGTTTGTCAAAATCCCCGGTTGCGAAACCGATATTCTTGTCTGGGGTAAAGTTTCAGATTAATTTATTTTGCACTATTTTTCCTTTTTTTAAATAAAATCTACAAATATGTAGGAAAAAGGAATGATAATATAAGCTATTAAATTTAATGAGCTAGGTTAGATGTGCGTAGTGGTCAAAGTAGCCGCTAGGCTTTCGAGTTGATCACTACCATAGGTATAATAGTCGAGGGGGAAAAAGAAGAAATATATAAATAGGAAAAAGTGCAGAGAAGAAATTGAGCAAAAAGATTCCAGAGGAATTATACAAAAGAAATAAGAAAAAGAGCAGAGGAAAAGGGTGTTGGTAATACGAAAGGAAATATTTCTATAATTAGTTTACATATAAATAATTTCTTGAATATAATAATCCTAATACTAATGTTTCTCAAGTTTCATAATTTCTTGAATACAATAATCCTAATAAAAATGTTGATACTTATGTTAATTATTCTAATGCTAATACTAATTCTAATACTAAGTACTGTAACAATACTAATACTATAAATAATACGAGCAGAGGAAAAGGGTGCTAATAATAGGAAAGGAAATATTGCTATAATTAGTTTACATATAAATAATTTCATAAATATAATAATAATCTTAATGTTTCTCAAGTTTCATTATTTCATGAATATAAGAATCTAATGCTAATTTTGATACTTATGTTAATTATAATACTAATACTATTACTAAGTACTATAACAATACTATAACAACACTGTAAATAAGTTTCTCAAGAATGTAGTAGTCATATATGCCAACATTATGAAAATAATATTAATATTATAGCTGGCTGTCAAGTAGGAACAGTTTGTATTCTTTTTTAAAGCCACTATGTGATAAGTTTTTAATTTTCAGAGGGATTTTTTACCATATTCTTGATGCAAGGGTCTTGAATCTTGATAAGCCATAATTTGTCCTAGAAGCTGGTCTGTATAGATTCTTATTTAAAGCATATCTAGTATTATAGTTATGGATTTCTGAAACAGATGGGATTAATTCAGCAAAGGCTAGGGGAATATCTGTTTTAACATATTTAATTTTATGAATAAGAGTCGAGATTTTAAGGTTAAAGGCATTCTCAATATTAAATATATCAAGGAGCTTATAATATGGAGCAGCACTCTCTCTTTTTTTAGCAAAAAATATAGTGCGGATACATTTATTTTGTTTTGTTTTAATTACTTGTAACCGAGATTAACAAGCAGTGCCCCAGCTCATCAGGCCGTAATTAATATATGGATATATCAGGGTATAGTAAAGTTGTTTAAGTGTGCCAATAGGTACATAGTATCTAAGTTTATTTAAAATACCTATATTCTTTGCAAGTTTATTATTAACATGTTTTATTTGTGCATTCCACTGTAGATGGTTGTCAATAAAAACACCTAAATATTTTATCTGCGTTTTTTCTTCTATATTACATGCTGTTATGGATATATTAGGCTTTTTTCTAGGGGATGTAATTAGCATATAATTTGTCTTCTTGAAGTTGATTGAAATTTGTTAGCAGCACAGTATTTTAGAATATTAACAAGTTCATCATTTATAACCCTTTCTAATTCATTCAGGTTTTTTGAAGAATAAAAAATGTTAGTATCATCTGCAAATATTCTAAAACCGTCGAGGAACAAGACAAGAACTTGGAGCGTGTGCTCGAGAGGGTCAAAGAGGTGAACATGACTCTGCACAAAGATAAATGTGAATTCCGCACAACAGAAATCACCTACTTGGGAGAAACACTCACAACAGAGGGCGTGAAACCTGATGTCAACAAGATTAGAGCCATTTTGGATTATCCAAAACCGGAAAACCGACAGGATGTACTTCGATTACTCGGGATGGTGAATTTTATCGCGAAGTTTGCGCCTAATGTATCTGACATAACAACGCCACTTCGTGAACTCACGAAGAAATACGTCGAGTTTCGCTGGGAAGATCAACATGATAAAGCGTTCGCCGAACTCAAACAAAAACTCACGCAACCCGGAACGTTGCGTTACTACGACGTCACTAAGACTGTGACATTACAAGTTGATGCGTCACAGAAGGGCCTTGGAGCTGCGCTACTTCAGGACTAGGGTCCAGTAGCGTTAATGCCTCTAAAGCTCTCAACGACACCCAGCAACACTACGCACAAATCGAGAAGGAGTTGCTGGCCGTAGTGTTTGGTTGCAAGCGCTTCCGCCAATCAGTATCTACGGGAAATCAATCGTTGTGGAGTCAGATCGCAAACCTTTGGAGGCCATACTCCAAAAGCCATTGTCGCAAGCGCCGTCACGTCTCCAGAAGATGTTGCTGCAACTCCAGGAGTACGAAATATCTCTAGTGTACAAAAAGGGAACAGAAATGTACATCGCAGATGCACTATCGCGTGCATTTCCGCCGGAAGTCACGCAAGAGCAATTTGAGGTTGAGATTCAGTCGGAGAAATATGTCAATTTAATGTCAAAAACAGCTTACGTGACAGATCGAAAACTCGAGGAAGTAAGGAGAGAGTTGGCCGCAGATGCATCCAAGCAAATGTTAATCGCCTATATCCATGAGGGATGGCCGGAAACAAAACACGAAGTCCCCATAGAGATACGGGAATATTACAAGTTTCGACAAGAACTTGTTGAGCAGGACGGGATGGTCTAGCCTACAAAGGGAACAACATCCTTATACCACCGAAACTGCACGCGGACTGTCTCGCATCAAGGGATGGAGAAGACCAAACGTCTGGCCAGATAATGCGTATTCTGGCCAGGCATGAATGCACAAATTGAAGAAGCAGTATCAAGCTGTGCAGCTTGTTTGCGACACAGGAATGCAAACCAGAAGGAGCCGCTAAAGTCGCACGACGTACCCAGTCGCCCGTGGCAACGTGTCAGCACTGACCTATTTGACTGGAAGGGCAGACCTCACCTTGTGGTAGTCGACTACTACAGTCGGTACCCAGAAGTTGCAGAGGTACGAGACACGCGGGCCAGCACGATCATCAGGAAGACCAAGTCATTCTTCAGTCGCCACGGGATACCGGAGAAGGTCATCTCAGACAACGGACCTCGATACTCGTCACATGAGTATAAGGAATTTGCTGAGGAGTACGGATTCATACATACGACCATCAGCCCACGATATCCACAGGCTGGTGGCGTTCACGAGAAGGCTGTCCAGACCGTCAAGAATCTGCTGTAAAAATGTAGTAAGAACAGTGATGATGCTTATATTGCATTGCTTGACTATCGTAATACGCCGATTGATGGTGTAAGTCCTGCCCAGGCACTCATGAGCCGCAGACTTCGGGCCACGTTACCGATTGGTCAAGGCAAACTGAAGCCCAGTGTCGTTGATCGTCGCGACTTCGAAGCTCAAAGGAGCAAAGCACAAGCCAATCAGAGCAAGTATTACGACAGGAATGGAGAGTCGTTACCAACACTCTCGCCTGGTGATATTGTTCGGATGAAAAAGGAACCGGGAGACACATGGAAACCTGCGGTTGTCATGGGAACACACCATACGCCAAGAAGTTATGTTGTGCAAACGGAGGACGGTACTGAGTACCGGCGCAACCGAAGACACATGAAAACCAACGAGAAAGTTCACAATATTCCAGATTCTGAACCACATGATGATGAGCTAACGATAGCAGATAACACACATGCTGAAGATGCAACAGACACTAGCAAGGGCCAAGTGTCATCTCCAATCCCTGCTAATGTTCAGCACAATGACAATGAGCAAGTGAGAATTAGTCGCTATGGACGGATTTTCAAGCCAAACCCCAAATACAAAGACTGACTACTTTAAATAAACTTATTTTCACTATACCTTATCTACATTTTGTCATCGTATAAGGACCAAGGAACTGAGGGCAATAATCAACATAGTTTCGTTAGTACGCAATATTAATAATTATTTACATGACTATTGATGATTTGTTTGATTAGGATTTAATGATTTGCTAGATTTCTATCTCGGGAAAAGGAGGATTTAATATATATATCAATCATCTCCCATGATTGAGTCTAATTATAGGTCACGCTATATAGGAGATCACGATTACTTGTAGAAGGAGTACGTATGAGCAGCGCTCAATACCACATTAAACCTATATCCTATACTCAACTCATACTAGCTTTCCCAGTATTTGACAATTTCAATAATCTTTGTTTATGTTTTATATTGTAAAAATGAGTGTAAATACATATTTTGTGTTGTTCTTGTTGTTGACTTTATGTTTCCATCTTTCTTGGAAACAAATATTCTCTTGTCTGGTTCCTATCAATTCTCGTTTATGGTCAGATGTGGGCCACTCGGACTCTGTCTGAAAGTGAAAATACGAACCCTTGTCGTGTTTTGTGAGGACTTCTATTTGGCTCGTAGTCGTGTACATTGTTTGGCCTTGTTTTGATTTTGATTTTTCTTTGCTTTCCAATTAATGCAAGCTAAGAGAATCCTGCTTGCTTTTTGGAAGACATTAAAGGCCAACAACCGATGGAATTATGGAATCGTGCTTGGAAAAACTTTTCTCAATAAACGTAAACATTGGGTTATGCGCTAGCTTTCCCCACACTTTCGTTACGGGCGAGTGAGCACTTGTCATGTGTTAATTGATCTGCTGTCAATCAAACAGAACTTTTTACTTCCAGTTAAAAACTTTCTTTTGGTATTTCTCCATCAATATTTTTTTTTTTAACGTAGTTTTTGGCATATGATACACCACATGACTACTAAAACTACATTTCTGTGCGAAAAACATTTTCCCCATCTTTTTCGTTTTGAAGGTATCCGGTAACCTTAATTAATTAGGTTTAATAAGACAAACGTCCAAGACTGTCATACAAATTTACCATATGATACATCAGAAATATGTTACTTTGCTTATAATAATTTTTCTTTCCATATATTTGCGAAACAAGTAACAATGGAAATAAAAAGCTTCGACGTTTTGACACAGGAATTTCGATTTAACAAACATGATCGACTAAATAAAATAACAAAATTGCACAGGATGTTGTCTTAAGTTTCTTTCCAGAGCTAATGCGATAAGAGATCTGTAAAGAAAATAACACCTTGTTCATCAATATCGCTTGGAAATTACTCTGGAATTTGACATTAAAATGTTAATTATGAGTACATTTACCTGACAAAATGCAAAATTGTTTTCCTCTCTCGGTGTCGTGCCGCTCATAAATCTCAGTTGATTAGTTTCGGTAATGTTCCAGGACGAGGGGACATCAACAAAAGCTACCCAATCCTATAATATAAAGAGTTTACCAAACTGAACGATGTGGTTCAATTTCTGTAGTATAATGTAAAAGACAATCATACAATAATAACAATAATCGATAATCAGTCAAACTAAAACAATAAACTATGTCTGAGGAAGAAGCTATAGGGTCAAAATGACGACCCAATACAACTGGACATACCAACTTAGCTACAGTTGAGTATTGGGGTTGGTATTGGTTATTTTCTCGGTAAAGCAAGCTTTTTTTATGGCTTATCTAAAAATATATATATATATATATATATCGTTTTCAAAAACATTGCACTGCAAATATATATACACCTTTTGTATTCTTGTCAAATTTGACAGCTAAAACAATGGAGAACAAAAGGTATATATACCAAACACCGAGAGTGTTTGGTGTATATACCTTTTGTTCTCCATTGTTTTAGCTGTCAAATTTGACAAGAATACAAAAGGTGTATATATATTTGCAGTGCAATGTTTTTGAAAACGGGTATATATATAGATATAAATATAGATAATCAGAATAAAGGTGAAAGAGAAAAATATGCCCTGAGCGGGATTCAAACCCACGGCCTCGGTATACTAGTCCGATGTGTTAACCACTACACCATCAGGACGACCACGCTGGCTTTTGTGGTACCGTGAGTTTTCCCGGGCTTTTCTCTTTCGGGTTCGGGACCGGAAAGCCCATAACTTCCGAACTAAGCTTTCAACCTAAGGATCATTATTGATTCACAGGCAATATAACAATCTGAATACATATATATGTAATCCCTCGGGAAATCTATCAAGTTCACAAGTTGACATATATACTGAATATGAAATATGTTATGCATTATGTTCATCAGTGTGTTAATTTTTCAATTCCGACATTTTGAAAGGGGTGCAAACAAGGCGCGAAATACAGTGTTTGTATGGGAATCCGATGCCAAATAATTCCGTAAAATAGAATTTCTGAAATATTCTCTGTCTGCAAACTTAAGATACCAGGTAAAAGATTAACTGATCAACATTTGAGGGATGTAGCTGTGCTGGGAAACGTGTAATCGTGTTTTCAGTTTTCCATACATTTGTCTGTAACAACGAGTCCAAGTCCGCGGGAAATTTTACAGACAAATGTATGGAAACTGAAAACACGACTGCGCTTTGATCAGTTAATATTTTACCTGGTATCTTAAGCTTGCAGACAGTGAATATTTCAGAAATTATTTCGCATGAGATTCCCGTACAAACACTGTATTTCGCGCCCTGTTTGCACCCCTTTCAAAATGACGGAATTAACCGCGAACTGCATGGTCTATTATATTATGTTAATAAAGCAGTCAATTTTAATTAACATAAATACTTATTTCATAGGAGAAACTTGCTTTATTTTTTAATAACTGTTCAAAATTTTATGTTTGAATTTCTAGGAGGGATTAACAGATGGCAGTTACAGAAAATGTATCTGAAGCGTTTGTTTAAAAAAAGTTCTTACCACATGAATGTTCTTGTGTCCTCCGTCAAACAGCTTGGCTTCCCTCAAACAGATTGAGAATGTCCCCTTATCAACACTCTCCACCCAGACGGCCATCGCGTCCTCTTTACGATCGAGAACTCGGTGACGAACTGAAGTCCACACAAGGGGCTTGAATTTAAATACCTTGCAGTGAAATGAATGATATTAGTCATTACTTAACTACTTTCGCATTTTTTGCATTAATTAATTTTTTTTTAAATTAACATGAAGAAAAACATTGGTTTAGTCCCCGTTTTAGCAGTCAAACTTTGTTTTACCAGTCAAATGAGAAGGACAAATTGAGTATCAATTCTACTTGAGTCATCAATTTTGTTACCCAAAGTTTACCTTTGACATAGTAACTGTGTTGCACTGAGTTCCAGTTGTCCAAAGGTTGAACGCACTGCTGCCATGAGCCATTGCTGACCGCGAGCGCTGAAAAGCAACCCAGTCAATTGTAGCATTCCCCTCTGAACCCAGTCCACTCTCGACCATGCATAATTTGAAACTTCTGCTCGTGACCGCTTCGACCCATGGGAAAGTGACGTCATGAATACGTGACGAGTAGCTGCCGTGATTGACAGTCGTGAACACACGTACAGGACCACTTCCGGTGAATGGCAAGGAGAAGTAAACAGTCTGACAGTAGAAGCCCTCTGGAGTGGAACTTATGATGTGGACTTTACCATGTTGCAGGCCTAAAAATCATTTCTTTTTTTAAATTACATAATTTTTATTGTGAATTAAGCTGTGAGCAACTTAAAGGAGCTGTGCCACGCTGTGGGACATGCCTTTATGTTCCGGCCCGGAATACAATTATTTTCAGTGATTTTCATATAAACTGACGACCCTAGCACACGTGTGGGATGGATGAAATCAAAGTAACTGTGCAAAAATGATTAGCAAACTATGCGTAGATCTAGTCTTCAAGGAAAATATTGCACATCCTTTCAATCAAGGATTAAGGGAGGGGACTTTAACTGTTTGAAGCCAATTAACAGCCACCAATCGAACATTGATACCAGGCATGCACAAAGCCATGACACAGCGCCTTTAAATCTAATTTAAGCAATAATATTCCTTTACATGTCTTCTTTTTCTCTGATTTAAGTAATGGTCCAGATAAGAACTGTAGTAGAATCCATTGTTCTGCGGCAATGACCCTCCCCCACATACGATGTTGCTTGAATATGCCTTAGTGCCTTAGGAGGTGTCTACAGTCCAAACTACATTTCGAAAATAAAGTATTTGTTATGCTATTGGCTCTTTTTTTCTGTGAAAACGCAGAGAAGCCACCATCCAGCCAATCGGATATAGGGAAAACAAAGGATTTTTCAATCGCAAATTTGAGAACTTTCCCCACACACGATATTCTTCGAAATTAAACCATAGTTAATTTGAACAAAAATAAATTAAAACCACAAACTAATATCGAATGAAAATGCATTATTTCGATGGGTTTCTATTGAATTTATAAGTATCAACCAATGAAATTACGAGAAAGAATAATAGAAAATTAACACCTTTTAACATTCCTTGCCGTAGACACTACAGTTCTTATCTGGACCATTACCTAAACACGTTGGAAGAACATAAGAAAACTTACAAATCACTATCGCCTGCCAACACCATAGAGAATTTCTATGTCGACAAGCAGGCAGACAGACAGACGAAACCATATTCAAACCTTAGCAACATGGATGTTGTATTGTTGCGTACTGGTACGTTGAAAAGGAGTTTTGCAATCTGTTGGTACGTCTTCAGCAGAGCGGAATAGTAAAATGTCACTTTTATCTTTTACTTGCATTTTTATAGACTATAGCCTCTGATATAAACACAGTGTTTATTCAATCAGAGCGCACGGTATCTTTATATTTCTCATGGAAAATTTATCTTGGGTATATCTTGATATTATTACACCTGTTTTTAATTGGCCGTTTTTATACTACAGACGTCTAAGACGTCTAGACGCATTAAACGTCTGACCGTTAAGTGCGACTGATATAAAAACGGGACGCATAAGTTTGGACTGCGACACATAAAATACCACGATTTTCTTAAAAAGAAATTGGGTACTATTCTCGGAAGAGACTGGATACTACCGGACGACTGGCGCGAAAAAAAAAAATGATTGATCGTGAATGTCACTGATAATGGCGGAGCCATCACTGCTGTTTTGGAAGCCTTTTTCAGCCGTCGACGAGAACTAAGAGAAAAAAAAATTATGAAAAAAATGTCTCCTAGAGAATATGGATGAGGATATGGAACTGGCGAAAGCTCTTTTGTCTTGTGTGTTGTGCCCGTAAGCCAAAACGCAGGGCAAGAAGGAAATCCAGATGAACAAGTGATGGTGGAGAAATGGTTACCGCTTTCATAAATCGATTTCCAATAAGCCCTGACTGGCTAAGAGCGTCCAAGTTTAGTGTGTCTCGTTTTTATACTACACAGCTTAGACGGCTTAGACGGCTTAGACGTCTGCTAAGTGCGTCGTTCGGTCGCACTTAGCAGACGAAGATAAATTTAACTCCGTCTGTCTTATTTCCCGTTTTTACACTAGACGTCTTAGACGTCTGAGACGTCTAAGCGGTCTCCAGACCACTTAGACGTCTCTAGTATAAAAACGGCCATTGATACTGATACTCTTTTGAACTCAACAAAGCAAAACATCGCACGCACGTCGTAAAACATGATTGATGGATAGTCGAGCTACCATGAAAACCACGGCTCTGTCATTAATATGATATGAACTAGCATTGTAATAAGGAGGACCAAAATAGCTTTGGAATGCATTTTAATCAGATTTAAGTAAAATCAGGAGCCCATTACCAGGTGCGTTCCTCTGTTATGGGTTGGGTCCCCAGCACAGAGGTAGATGAGGCTATTTTTAGATTCGAAATTCCCGCGAAAAGAGGTCGCCGCCATGTTGGTGCCCTTAAACAATAGATCCCTCGTTAGCTTCTTTTGTTGGGGCACCAACATTTGAATCTCTGGGGATTGAGTGAAAACCAGCAATTCGAATTCCCGCGTTGAAAGTGAGAAGAATGATAATGAGAAGTAACGTTAGCTATCTGATTGGCTAAGAATAGCCTACCTTTGTTCTTTTTCGCGCGAAACGCAATGCTAAAAATAGCCTCATCTACCTCTGTGCTGGGGTACAGACACAGTGGGGAAGATGGACGCTCCTGGTAATGGGCTCCTGGTAAAATATATTGAAGGCGTTAAAGAATATAGACCAACCGTCGTGCTTTGCGCGCTATGGAGGACATTTTGTCACAGTTGAAAAGTCGGTTGTGTTCGAGTTGTCTTCCAATCTTTTGAAAAGCGTTACAGTCCTGTTGTTTTGTGTGATTTCAATTTCGATCTGTTTTGGGAAAGTTTCTTTTGTAGTTTTCCTGTTTAGTTTGATAGTTTCACGAAGCAGAAATAAAAATTAAAAATAAAATAAAGTTCGCTGAGCATCATGGTTCGTCCATATTCTTTAACACGGCTGTTTCCAGGTCTTGGTCGGGAAACTTAGTTCACGCATCAGACGCATGTCAACTTAAATATTAGCGTTGATAACGGCTGACCAGGCTACAATGACGGCTCAAATCATAGAGAAGTAACCCGGCCGGCCACCAAGGAATTACCGCTCAGTACAAAAAGTGAATGCAAACTTCTGATATATCTCGTTACTGTATGTGTGATCGTAGTAAATGTATCCTGCAGTAATTATATATCTTGGAAAAGGTCATTGGCGTCAACGAAAACTAAAGTCCGAAAAGGTAGTGGACGCGGCGATAAGACTTGCATTTCATTGCGCCAACAAAAAAACCTATTTCTCGGGTTTTGATTTTTTTCTGAACCAGAGAAATATTTCAAGAGTATTTCCACTGTGTGACTGTAGTATATTATGGAAGACATGTTTAATCCGTTCTTTACGTCGAATTGTTTGAAACCGCGAAAACGGCTAGTCTTTACCGTCAAGTGTGATTCTTACAGTGTAACGATGTACAGAAAACAACATAATGAGTGCGTTACTCTGTGCTGTTATAATTGTATTCGGTATTAGCGCTATTGTTTTTAGCCTGATTTTTATTGCCATGATTCTGGCGCTTAAACCTTCAATTTGGCGAGTTCTAAGCTTACAAAAAGAGACCCAAATGTAATTCGGATCACCTTGTCGTTTCATTCCCGAGTTGAGAAGAAAATCTCTCCATGCACTTAACCATTTCCCCCAAAAACAAGTTGCAGCTTTTCAAACAGCCAGTTGAATATTCCCTATATCTCAATCGTGGTGTTTTGGATTTAATTTTGTTAAGTAATACATATTCACAAAAATATGTGTATGTCTTTATGAAGCCTGATGAATAGACTTCACTTTTTTAAGCAGACAAAATTTTATTAAAATATGTTAGTATAAATTTTGCATAAATTGGTGAGGAATTACTACAGGTATTCAGGTATACAGCGCAAATTCTATATGGATATATTCAAATGCGTTTCACAAGGTTATTTTTTGTGATACAGACTGCTATTGTGGCGCAATGTGCTGCCGTGCAGTTTACAATCATGAGAGATTGTTAGTACCTCAGAATACCAAGCTGTTGTGTCAGGAGACAATTCCCTACTCTTTCTCGAAATAACACAACAGGTTCTTTTACGTCCCCCTCGTGTATATTAGAAGAGGAAGAAGACAAGGCCAACGGTTTACACGTCCCTACCCAAGGACGCGGCTGGGATTCGAACCCCTGACCTCCCGCACTCTAGACTGTGCTCTACCAACTGAGACAACATTTGACAAAAACTGAACTGGATTCAACATAATGTGTAGTATAATAAAAAGTTGGAAGCTAAAAGTTACATTTATATATTGGCAACATGTCGAGCACATCTGGCTGAACTAGGTGAAATAAATTGAAATAATTATATTTACGGTCAATTATTTGTTGAATCACAACCAAACTTACTGTGCTGCTAAAGAAACAGTATAGAAAAATGGAAACGACGTTGATATTTTTGTTGTATTATTTGTAATAATTATTAGTGTGCATAAAAGTCTGGCGGGAGCAACTGTTGCGAATGAAAATCTCCAGGAAATGTCGATTAGAAGTAGTTCTGTAAATTTTAATGTATCAGTCAATTTCAAACCCGTGCATGCCCCCCCCCCCCTCCCACCACCGGGCCACCCCCGGGCATTTGAACATTTTGAAAATATTTCGATCAAATGCCTCACTACCAAGGCAGAAAAACTGTTCAAATGCCCCACCAGTTTTTCATCCAGGTTGTTCAAATGCCCCACCATCGGGGACCGGCTCAGAATTTTTTTCCAAAAACTTTCGACAAAGACAAGGCAAAGACCATTGACAAATAAATGAAATCATCGTTTTATTGACAAACTTAGACTCAAGCAATTCACAGGAAACACCGACGGTGAAAACCACCTTCAACCGGTCAGGGATGAGAACAATCATTTCTACCGGCTCGATCGTTCTTGGCAGTCCGTTATGTACTTTACATATCAAACTTCCGTTTAACAAAAGGTCACTAGCCGTGAGTCACGCTCACGCCCCCTTCCGGAGTTCACTCAACTTTTCGCCAAAATTACGCAATTTTCTTGCAATTCGTTAATGTTATGCCTCGTAAATAAAAAAACTAAAAATCCTACGAACGGAATACAAAACAATAATATCTTTTCTCTGTAATTTTAATAGTTTAAACCCCATAGTCGCTTATTTTCCGCGGTCAATTTGCAATTGTTTTCGATCGGTTGAGTCAAAATATACAAGGCGTTCCTCTATTTCTGGGCATATGCCAGGGAAGTCTGGGCTATAAAAGGCTGGGAAAAGAACCAATCAAAACCCTAGAACCGAATTCAATTAAGTCTATTGAATTTCCCACGTTTTGATGTATAGTTTGCCCACATTCGTAACAAATGAACGCGGACAAAATGACAACGAAAATCTTGCATCTGCTTGCAATACTTGTTCTTCCTGTCGTGAGTGATTCAGCACTTTTTTATTCTTGAAAGATATTAGAGATTTTTGAAAGATATTCAAAATTCAAATTCAAATTCAAACTACCATAACTACCATAAATTCAAATTCAAACTACCATAAACATCGGCAGATAAGCCGCACCTTTTTACCAAAAATCTTCGTTGTAAATCGGGGGTGCGGCTTATCTGCGATAACATCTATAAAAGTTCAACACATTTCGATAAATTAACGTTTTTAAAAAACAAAGTCGGACTGATTTAAAACTACACAAAACAAAAAAGAAAGGAAGCACTAATCATCACATTCGAAAGCTTAGTGCCTCCTAAAAGAGCCGTTTGTGTTGTCTGTTTCTTGTTCGTTACTTGTTCCGGATCCTGCCGTTAATAAATCTTCTTCGTTAAAAGTTATTTTAAGCGGTCAATAGTCGCTTTTCTCGAACAACTAAATGTCACCAGACACGGAATCTCCATTCTACCACAAAGCTTTTTGCAGTGTCTGCATTTCCCAATAACTTCAACAGTTATAGTTCCTCTGTGAACCACGCTATTCCACGCTATTCCGGAGTACTCGTGAACGTGGTAGATGACCAACTGTTTTGCCGCTGTTTAGTACTTTAACAGTTATTTTGTCAAACTGATTTTCCATCTCTCTATGAGCAATCAGTTTCTCCCCGATAGATGACTTCCAGATGTCCTTGTAGATGTGATAACCATGTACAGCAGAAGAAAAGGCAAACTTCTCACTGTGCTCCATGTTTTGATTTTGTTCTGTGCACACATGGCATCATTCTAGTGTCCAGGTTTCTCTCTTCCAATAACATGCGTGGTTACTAAGCTTGATGAATGCGACTGCGACTACATTTAGCAAACTAATCTACCTTGGTCCTTGGACGAAAAAGTACCGTCAAACAAATGCTATGGAAAGTTATATTGTGAATGTGTAGGCAAGTTGACATAAAGTTTAAACACTTTCAGATTTAAAATTATGGGTAAAATCGTTGAAAGTTCGATGGGGCAAGGAAGGTGATGCAGATTTCTAATCTTGATTTTCCTTTCAAAACTTTTTTTTCTTCAAAATTTGAGTTTCTAAACTCGGGGTGCGGCTTTTCTGCGAGTGTGGCTTATCTGCCGGTGTTTACGGTATTCTATCTTTGTTTGGAAGTAAACAGTCCCTAAGATGGATGTCTGAGATTTCGATTAGAGTAATTCCCTTGTCCTCGGCTGTAGCACGGACACATTTCGTGACACTAATAATATTAAGCAAACATTGATAAGCAAACACTAGTGTTATGAGTCGAATTTAGGGACGGACCATTTGAAAATTGATTGGGGGGGGGGGGGGGGGTACCCGGATTTTTTTTTGCTCGGAATTTTTTTAGGACCCCTATTGCTGCAAGAAATTTGTTTTTATGGTATCGGACCTTGCACGCTATTTTTTTAAGGCATTCAGTATTTTGGTTTTACATCCAAAAAAAAAAAAAAAAAAAAAAAACTTGAACTCAAGAACATTTTACACAATTTTAATGTTTCTAGATTTATGGTATTTTCCATGTACATTTTATTACCTTTGTTTAGTAGAAAACATATACATCAGGCATGTTTTCACAAAAGGAGCCTTAGAACCTAAGACCCCCTTTTGTGAAAACATGCCTGATCTTGTGTGCCTTTAGCTTTAAAAGCCAGTAACTAGTATCTTTTTGCCTTTTTCTTGAAAGGGCAAATGACAGTTTAAGACTTTTCTGACCTTTCTATCCCATAATTTACTTGTGAGATTATCCCATAATTTCTTTATTTGAGAGCTAGAGGTTAGGGTTAGGTTAGAAAAACGCCATTTTCTGGTATTTCTACTCAAAATACGGCAAAATTTCATCAATTAAACTCGTTGCGCCATACGCCAGGCAAAGTTGGTTTTTCGCGAATTTTTTTTAACTAGTCCTCCCCACCCCTCACCCCCACATAAAATACCTAGAGATCAATTATGGGATAGAAAGGCCAGAAAAGTCTTAAACTCAAGGGCACCCAACGAAGTTTTCGGTTAAAAAGCTGTTCGGGAGAGTAAGTTAGCCTAAAACTTTCGGATTTGAAAAAATTGTCCCTAGAAAATTGTTTTCTGAAATACTGGCTAGAAAATTTGTTTTCAATCCCTAAAAAATTATAAAAGAAAAGGGAGACTAAAAGATTTCCCCTAAAACATTCGTACGTCCCAATTCGTCTGGTCAATAGAGTCAGAACAACACATTTTCATTCCCTAAGAATTGCCTAAATGAAAAAAGCTGATGAACAAAGTTTCATCCTTGCTCGAATTTTTTTCGGGGTGATTTTGGCTCGTTCGCTCTTTTTTCTGTGACAATTCGGCCTGCCGATTATTTTGGGGGGATTAGTTTCTTTCTGTAAAATATTTTACTGTCGTTATGAGTCCTCCCTCGAACATATCCTGTTCAACACAAACCTCTATCCGCAACAGCTGGATCGTCCCGCTTTCGATCGTCTCAGAATATAATTTTCTCTTAACTTCTCGATATAATCCCGCAAAATAAGACTGCATGACCGCTTTGTCAGGGAAACTCTGAACTGTCTGAAGGAACACTAAGGTCTTTCAATGCGAATACTTATAAGCGGGCTACATATAGTTTCATCACCGAATGGTACCACTTATCATTATTTTTACTCGCTCCCTCATCGTAAAATTTATTATCCTTTTTCCTCATTCGACGAAATCTCGTCGATAAATTTTATATTGCATAGGGGTTTTGGATTCACGTTTGACCTCTGTGTTGACAGTCGTCTCCTTTATTTCTTTCAACGACGACATTACGCATGCGGAATACGGAAATAAGCTGTCCGCACTGGCCTGGACACTAGCAAGAGCAAATGTTCTCGCTTGTATGGGAAAAGTTTCATATGAATAAACATAATGGTTTGAAATTGAATATGTTAGCTTATGTTGTTGGTATATAAAGTCTGTAACAGTGTTCGACCAACTCAGCAGCTGGGTCGGCCTGTTATTAACTGCCGGTACCAATCGGCCCGTTTTTCCAACTATTAATAATATCACGCAGTTTGGTCAAAGTTCACGAAGCAAAGCAAAAAAAACATAGTTCATAGATTTAAACATAAACAATTTACCTCTGAATTTGGCAGGTTCACTCTTTCAAGCCAGGCCTCTACAAAGCGCAATCATTATCCTGGAAGTCCTCGAGGACACGTACGTTCGCCATTTCGATGCGCTCGATGCGAATTTCACAGACAGAATGAATGTTTTAAACACCCTCGGGAGCAAGCCTTTGATCAAATGCCCGGGGGTGGCCCAGAGGGGGTGGGGATGCACGGGTTTGGAATTGACTGATACATAAGACGAGTCTTGAGCGGTGGATTCCCGTTTATCGACTCTACTTCACATCAGGCTGAAGCTAGTTACAGATTCGCATTTCCTGATTCGGCTGTTTCCTGATTCGGCCATTTACTGACTCAAACCCGGAGGAGTTAACTTTACGCTTATTGCGTAAAGGCTAAATGTGAAGATGATTTACATAAATATAATCACATTGGTATCTAACCTTGTATAACTCTACAATATATCTTCCAGTTCCATTGCTTAGTGTATTTATTTGCATTTGTATTTGTATTTTATTGATTCGCCGCTAATAAAATTTACAAAGTAAATAAATTAATGAATACAATAGGTTAGTGGCGAGGAAGCCTAAAAAGAAACCATTAAGGTCTCGATAAAGGTTCGACGTGTCATTTCGGAAAAACGCTCTTGCAACGTCGAAATTAAAGCCACATAGACGTACTATATACCGTTTTAAAGGTCTTGAATTGAAGAAAGTACATATTTAATCCGTTTTGAACAAATGTTAAAAGCGTAGATGTTGTATATATTTCTACGCGAAATGACTCTGTCCGCCAGAAGGAGTTCAGCCCTTCAGGCTTTGAAACAATTTTTTTCTTAATTAGCCCTTTCGAATTCCAAATAAATTGACTCAAATACTGTGTCGGGCATTTTTGATATATTGCGTATTACAGATTTTATCCCTTTCAAAGTTGAAAAAGTAGTTTTTCATCCCATTTTGATACAACCCAGGTCATAAAACCTGAACGAAAAATAATTTCAAAATTCCCCGACACAGTATTTGAGAAACGGCTGTTTTCCACGACTCGTGAAAAACTTAGGAAAATTGGACAAAACGCTAAAAGGCTGGACTTCAACAAAGTTCTGTTTTTGGCCGAAAAAAAGAGCCGAGAAACAGCCCGATAAAAGGTTTTCGATTCATTTCACGGTTGACTAAGTGTCCCGCCTCCAAGGGTAATCTCATTAACATTAGCCAATCAGAGCGATTCATGTTGTGTTCAGTCTCGGCCGATTACAAAGTTCAGACGAGCCGCAGAACAGAGAAGCTATACAGTTCACCGACGCTCGATACTTCTACAGAAACTAGTTAGCTATAGTGTCGATTCCAGCTTAATTTGAAGAAGAAACACTCTTTTAGGAGTACAGAAAAATGGCACCACAGTAAGCAAACAATTAATATCATGCAGGGAAAACCACTGCAGCGCAGCCCGATCCACACCATGTACACGGTAGACTGTTTATGTCATTCTAAAATGTTTTATCGCGCTGAAACAAAACCGGCAAACCTTAGCTTCCTGCATTGAATTCTCTTTAAATTTTTGGCCGATTGAAAAACTTTATTGCTTCATTCTTTGTGGACTTTCAGTCTTCGATTATTCTAACTTCTTGGAACTTGAGTATAATCCCTCCAGCCATTGTTTGTCCTAAGAACTTTACACCCGCTTCCAAATTTACTCACAAACTAAATTATTACAAACTAAATTGTGCTGTGTTTTTTCTTCTTATTCTTTTTTTAATACGGCACCAAAAAAGATCTACTTTTACACTTTTGGGCATTGCATTATAAACGTAGGAAATATTCACGAACGAAAAGTAGCGCAGAAAATCACAGGATCAGCGAGAATGAAATAACATGCCCAGTGAATGACAGCAGCTGTCAATCATTTTTCGCGCCTTTTTTAGCGGGAAATCAGAAAGTCGCATTTTCAAGGCTTTAAATTATTTTTTTGAGTTTGAGTTTTTTTGTGATGCTAGATTAGGACTTTTAGATTTAGAATTTGCGAAAAAACGCATTTTCAAAACTTTTCCATTTTGAACCTTTATCGAGACCTTAAGGGCTTATGTGAATTTAAGCTTCCTCTTAAAACTAACAGCAAGTGGCCGAGATACAACGAGTAACTATGACGAACTGGCGTTTTTTTTTTTAGTTACATATATTCTTAATAATAACTAATCATGATTAATATTTACGACAGATATAAGATTTTAAATTTACTTTGAAAAGAGAAAGGGAGGCGAAGTTAATAAGTTCAGTATCAAGTGAATTAAATAACTTTGGACCTTGAAAGTATACAGAAAACTGCCTTATGTTGGTTTTGCATAAGGGAGTGCGAAAAGCTGGAGCATTTCTAGTGTTGTAAGTATGGACTTGATCATTTGTTAAAAACATGTTGTTGGAGTACATAAATTGTCCTATCTGTAACAAAAGAATGTCATAGCATTTAATTATGTTTAGTTCTTTGAAAATAGGATCAGTGTGACCATCAAATTTAGTCTTCATTAGGATTCTAATGACACGTTTTTGAAGTAGTACTATACGACGAAGATTGGATGGGTAAGTAGAGGCCCAGACTAAATTACGATATTGAAGGTAAGGATAAATCATTGCATAATAATGTGTAGTCGTAAAGATGTTTTGGAAAGGTAAAAACTAGATTTTTTTTTTTTACAGATTTTGATATTTTGTTGGCTATATGAGAAATATATGGTTTCCAAGATAAATGTTCATTTAGTATTAACCCTAGAAACATCATTAGTTTATTTTATTTGATCAATTTTCTGGTTGTTTATAGCTAACTGAATATTATGACATTGTCCATTTTGTATTGGCTTAAATACCATGAATTTTGTCTTTTTAAAAATTTAAAGAGAGTTTGTTCGCCTTAAACCAATCTGATAATTTGTTTATTTCAGCATTCAGAGTATTGATCAGGTAAACAGGGTCTTTGTTCGAGAAAAATATATTCGTGTCATCAGCAAATAGAATAAGCTCTAATACATTAGAAACATTAGTATTTATCTCGGTCGTTTCTTTTCGGATTGCCGGCTGTGCACGCGGTCAAAATGGGGCGAGGACAAAAATTTGTCCTCGCCCCATTTTGACCGCGTGCCACAGGTGACCCAATCCGAAAAGAAACGACCGAAAAAAATTACAGGAGAGCCGGCAAGCAGGCTACTTAAATCTTGTCGTACAAATGCTGCTAACTTTACATGTATTGCATTGTTACCTACAAACTGAATGATATACATATATGTGTCCCGCATTTGATCGGTAGTCTGTTCGATTTTTCAAGCATTTACTGATTCATTACCCAGCTGGGTAGCTCTGGTACCCAGGGTACTGATTCATTGGATGGTCTGAATTGCAGTACATGTCGTAACTGTTAAATGTCTTTCGCCACGTTATCATTTACTAATTACGTCAGTGTCTTCTTGTGTTACCCGGCTCATTGAACCATAACAAATACACAGTTCTATTAAAGTAAAAATAAATTTTAACTCACTTTATTCTCCTCAGCAAGATTTAAGTTATTTTCAGAATACTTCCAAGTTATTATTTTAATCTATCAGTAAGCATTATACTCCTCTAAAAGCATTACGGTGAATATCGTGCGTATTTTAGGTCATTTCCTGATTCGAGACTTCACCGATACAAAACTTGAGGAGACAGTTCCTGAGTTAAACTAAACTCCAATTCACTTTAAACTGCGTCCACGTTATTGTTTTAACCAATCAGTAAGCATTATACTACACTTAAAGCATTACGGTAAATATCGTGCGTATTTTAGGTCATTTCCTGATTCGAGACTTCAGACTGATATTTCTCGTATAGATTCTCATACACTGTCCTGCAAATACTGCACGCAAACTTCCGTTTAAAAAGTTCCTGCTCTCCAAAGAACCACAGCAGCTCAAACAGGATACCATCCTGAGAAATCGAGAGAAGTTTGAAGCTGTAGAATGTTTTTTTCCAGTGCACGAAGGCTGATAGTTCCAACTAGTAAAAGCCGCTACTGCATGCATGCACGACTGTTCTACACTTCACGCTTCAATTCTTACGCGTGTTCGTATTGGCTTATTGTAAAAACAAAGGTTGATGACGTCAGGAACAATTGAAACTTTGCACATGTGTAGTACTAAGGAAAATACACATCACTGTGGAAATCATGATGTTGCCATGGGAAACACTCTTGGCCCCAGGCTCCTTTCACCTTGAACATAAAATTGTAGTTTTTAACACTGTTACAGAAAATAATTTACTTTAAGCCACTCACATGCAATGCCTACACTGTTCCAAACCTTCTGATATGCCAACTTACAGTAGAAAAAATGTGTTTGGCAAAGGAGAAATTAGGAAAATTATTTTCCTCATTGAAGGAGCCTGGGGCCTAGAGTGTTACCACGGTAACATCTTAATTTGCATAATGACGTGTATTGTCCTTCGTACCATATGTGTGAAAAGCGTCAATTATTTTACCCACTATTTGCAGAGATATTCTTCATTTTGTGATGTCAGTCATGGCTGTGTCAACCTTATGACGTCACAGACCATCTAATTTGCCTATTCCAAAAACCTTAATATCTCTGGAACGAGATGAGATATTGACAAACAGAAAATGCTATTCTTCCTCATTTCGAAAGGACTTTCAAGTGAGATCTTAACTTTAATGATGAAATTTCGCTTCAGTAGCACTTTAAGGACATGCACTCCAGATTTTTGACCAGTTTACATGTCCTACCGACAATAAGCTCCTATTCACTATGGATGTTAAGTCTCTGTACACTGCACTGTCATACCCAATGACGACCTAAAAAGCACTTAAACACTTTTTTGACCACCTAACTACCTGGAACCTAGCACCGAAACTCTAATTCGTTTAGCCGAGCTCGTTCTTACTCTCAATTGCTTTTCATTTTCTGGTGAATTTTACAAGAAGACTAACGGCGTAGCTATGGGCACGGAAATGGGCCCAACCCTGTTATGTTAACCTTTTTGTTGGCTATGTAGTGGAACAACTTTTTGATGAGTTCGACTGGGTCCTACGCCTGCTTTTTTCGGTCGTTACATTCGATGACTGCATCGGTGCAACTTCTTGTAATCAAACGGGATCTATAGAACGGTTTATTGATTTTGTTAACAACTTTCATCGGGCTCTCGACTTTACATGGGAGATTTCAGATTTCAGGCCATTGAACTGTTCTATATGATTGTATTAGATGTTGTTTTAATAAAACGATACTTATACATGTTGTGTCAATGATTATACTCGCAGTGACTAATAATTAATAAATTTCGTACCTGAAGTATATAAGTACTTTTTTACGAATGCAGGTATAGCAATAAAGCTAAAGCGTGTTTACGCTATACTCCTTGAAATTTGAAAATTAAACTACTAAAACCGTTTAGTAAGGCACCGCAAATATTTAAGAAAACAAGTTTTCGATAGAGTATTCAAAGAGAAGCTAACTTCGATTACATTATGGAAGGACAAATATAGAAAAGCTGTACTGTAGAAGAATCCCAAAAAAATAAAGAAGAGCCTTGGAGTTCCCTCCAGCTTATCAAAACAACTACTTAATTCGCTTGGTTTGTTAAAATTTCATTAACGTTTGGAGGAAGATCATTTCTTTTTAAAAAGTTCGCTTCTGAAGAACTACATCTTCGCTCAACTTGCAGGTATCAAACTATGTAATCAATGGTTTCAAGAAAATATTGCGGTCGATATAGCTCTTTAAAAAAAACCACCAGAACTGAGAAATAGCAGCTGATGAATGAAGTTTAGAAAAATGAATTCCTTACCCGATATTCGAGAGAAGCTCGTCACAGCCAAAACCAAGGTAAACAGAAATACACCAAACATTTCTGCGCCCCTAAGTATTACATGCATCGACGGCTAAAGCACAAACTAAATTTGATAAAAATCGAAGCAGTTCTTTATAAGAAATGTAATTTATATGATCAGTATTCGATATTTTGTTTTCATTGCCCATATATGGTGTATAATACCCTTGTCTGCAAACCGGTAGATTACTTAAGTTAACCCCGCTTCAGCACAAAATGATTAAAAGGGCAAACAGACTTGAATGTTTGACATTCAAAACATAGTTACCGATGTGTTTTTCTCCGATGTTATTAGATTTCAAATTATCAGAATTCGATGGACCTCGGCTAAGAAAGGTCTATCATATTAAATTTCAATATCACTTTATCATGATTGTAAGTTATCTTTTTTAAAGTTATTAGTTTTCTTTCTTTACGCCTCTATGTAAACATTGAAGTTGTCTTTATGATTGTCGCTTGTATACACCTACGGGCTCAAGCAATTTTGATACTCTTTGAAATTCTCACTCGATCAAATAATTAATCTCGAATCGTACTCGAACCATATCTGATTACTTATACTTTTTTGTATTTCTTCTTTCCCCATTATGCGAGTATACAATACAACATTTTATTATCATGCATCAGGAGTATACTGTATGCATCCCTCTTTTGGTGATGTGAAAGCCACATTAGTGATATGTTAAGGCACATTAAGTTCACTCAAGAGAGCATAAGTAAGAGAGGGAATCTCCCTGAATAGCGCTGCGCACAGATGACGTCACAAACTTAGACCCCCGCCAAGATGCGGACAAACAAACCACTTTTCGTGTTAGAACTTACAATGATTGACCATCACTTCAGTTCGTGCTCTGACTATTCTATTATAAATGACGGCTTTCCTGTATTATATTTTGAAAGAGAGTCCGATTATTATATTGTCGAACAGCTTAGACGTTGGCTAAAATACAGAGGATTGAAACAAAGCAATAAATGGCCATCTTATCAAGCGCATTCCACCGACATTTGGAAATGGGTGCAAACTTGGCGCGAAATACAGTGTTTGTATGGGAATCCGATGCCAAATAATTTCCGTAAAATCGAATTTCTGAAATATTCACCGTCTACTAAGTTAAGATACCAGGTAACAGATTAACTGATCAAAATGTGAGGGATGTAGCTGTGCCGAAAAGCGTGCAATCGTGCCTTACGTTTTCCATGCATTTGTCTTGTAACAATTGACGACTGAACATGTCAAAGTCTGCGGGAAATTACAGACAAATGTATGGAAAACTGAAAACATGATTGCATACTTCCCAGCACAGCTACATCCCTCACATTTTGATCAGTTAATCTTTTACCTGGTATCTTAAGTTTCGCGCCATGTTTGCAACTGGTCTATTCGGTTTAATATTAATAGTCAAGCTAACTGAATCCAAAACTCATATTTTCCCATAAAATATCGCTGAAGACTTCATCTAAACGTTGAAAAGTCAGGTTTTTCCGTAAGATGGCGAATGAGAAATGTGGCCGTGTGCACAATCACCAGCGAATGGGGATAAATATATATGCAGCCAACAGGTAACTTAATTTGGATTTTTTTTTTAATTCATTGGAGACCAAAGCTAATGCCATGGCTGGAAAATTAACAACTTTGCAAAGTTTTGAGCAGATATTTTAGATCCAGACTGTACAGACAAAGTTACGAGCTAACAGTTTATGGTTCGACATATTTTACAGACAAATCACTCGCCAGTGCCCACCGCATACATTTCTCTGTATTTTTGTTTGCAAATTTATATTTAAAATTTGTAAGAAAAAAGATAGCTTACTTATTTTGGTGTGCACTTTCAAGCCATTATATATATTTTTTTGCATTTGTCGAGTTTTCAAATTACCTACAAGATACCCATTCCCCACGATAACTCCGAAAGCAAATTTAAAACTTCATTTGCGTTCATAAAATAAAACAAAGCATTGTAGATGTACATGAGTCTTCGCTTCAAAAACGTCTTCGCTCAGTTTAAAAAACAGAATCCATAAATCATTCAAGTAAACTATGGTTGAACTGTAGTTCCTTCTCGCTATGTTTACTGGCGGGGAGTGGGAGTTTAACAGTAATTTGTAGTTCAGACAAACTCCCGCTTGCGTTTCATTGTACTTGTGTGACATTTCTCACTGCATTCCCTGTGAAGGTTTTGGAACGGAAAAGCTCCATCAAAAATTAAAAGGCCAAGAAAACCTCTATAATTATATACATATCTGAGCGAGAGATATATTTGACTTTGAGCGATTTATGAAGGTTTTTTTCACATCTAGAGTCACTCTTACATCTCCCCCAGCAACCTTTTCTCTTCATGTTTCTTCAGTCATGCTTGGCGTCTTTGTCCGCAAATCAATCCCACCGTGCTTTGTGCGTCATGCTGGAGAAGATGTATTGACGGTGCCCATCTAATGCCAGACACCAAACCAGGACAGACATGGTAGTGGGTCCCTATCGATCACTTAGTGGTGATGACGTAACGATGATGTCATCGGTCACGTGATTTTAAATACGTACCCATATCTCCCTCATTTCGAAAGCCAGACATTTCAAACCTGGACAGACATGGTAGTGAATCCCTATCAAGCACTTAGTGGTGATGACGTATCGATGACGTAATCGGTCACGTGATTTTAAGTACATGCCGATATCTCCCTCATTTCTAATGCCAGACAGTTCAAACTTGGACAGACATGGTAGTGGGTTCCCACAAATCACTTAGTAATTAATCACTTAGTGATGATGACGTAACGATGACGTCATCAGTCACGTGATTTTAAGTACATGCCCATATCTCCCTCATTTCTAATGCTAGCTGGCTAATCTTGGACAGGTATGGTATTATTTTCCCACGATTCACTTAGTGGTGATGACGTAACGATGACATCATTGGTCACGTGATTTTTAGTATATACCAAAGTAGCTCACTGACCATTCACGAGTTGCCCTTAAGGACCCTCTGTTTTTAGTTGTCGCGTGTTGCTTCAACTGCTTCCGGTTACTAAAAAAAAAAAAGACATTGCACGCCACACACTACGAGAATCCCACTCTTACTTATGCTTTCTTGGTTCACTACAATAACCCCGGCTCTTTTCCACTCTTGAACATTTATAATAAATCAAGTGCTATAGCTAAATGTAAAATAAAGTGAACTTTAAATAAAACGAATTTCCTTACGCAGGCACAACGATCAACGCAAGTTAATTTGCTTTACTTTCGTGTTCGCATTTCGCGACTTTAAGTAACAAAATTCCTTGAACTGGTCACGGTCATAAATTGGGAAATTCTTTCCGTGTAATAAATTGTTTATTATACGACGGCGAACACGAACAAAAAAGGTTTGTTTTCGCTTACCTTACTGCTCTGTTTGAAGAAAATCTCGAGACAAGAAACCTCTCAGCCTCTGTTGAAGTCAAATGTCGGGGGCGGGAGCGCACTGAAAAAAGTTTTTTTTCGCGCGCTAAAAGCTGATTGGCTGTTACTCAAACAGCCCCATTTCGATTGGCTCGCCGCTTACAAAACCTTTTAAGTGTTGAATAAACCTGTGCAAACCTGTTCGCGACCCGTGTAATACGGTCTCATATTTACACTCGTTTTAGCCCGTATTTGCACTCGAAAACGCCAAGTCGTATAATAAATAGGGTTAACTCAATTTTGTATGGAAGCAGCTGTAATTGAATTTTAGATGTAAAGGAAGTGGACCTTGTTTATTATTCTGCAATTGTGGCTATCTAACATGCACATAATAATCTCCGCATTGTTTGTAGGCAGCCCTGTGGGCAACCTTAACACCTTTTAGCTACTCCTGGAGGGAATGAAACATGAAAATGGATTAATTTGATTTACATTTTTTAAATACTATTTTAACCACGTATAAACCGTGTAATGAAAAGGGATTGCTGTTGGAAAGTTTTCACTGACAAACCCAGTCTCATTCGCCACTTTAGAATCAAGTAGGAGTCTGGGACCTAGAAGTAGTTTTCACCTGATTGAAAAATGACCCTCTTCACAAGAAATACCACACCTGCATTAGCACGTACTTTACCGGCAAGTTTGAGGAATAATGAATTGATATTTAAAATGTGCCAAGAGTTCAAAAGTATGAACAAAATAGGATAGAATATTTGGCAGTTTTTCACGGCACCCTCATATAATACATTCTCTTATGCTTTGTGAATTTCAAAACCATGCTATTTCATATTATAATATTTATCCAAAGGTTCTCAAAATTGGCATGTTTACTAACTTTTGTGTGGTTTTCTTTTGATGTGGTTATTTCTTCACCCGGTCTCAGTCTCCTACTCGATTCTAAAGTGGCTAATTGTTATGCATACCTTTGCAATTCCAAATTGTGTTTACATTGGTTCTATTTTGAAATTTGTTGGCACTGGAATTTAGCTTATTAGTTTCTCAGATCAAAATTGTGTCATTAGCTTGTTAAGCATGTCTTCTGAGACAGTCCTGTTGCATTGCATGGTCATGGAAACTAATGTAGGTAGGTGATCATCTTGGACATTGTTCTTTTTTAGGCTAGCGTGGACTGTAGCATCTCGAGCCACTGAAGACTAGAATTCATTCTTCCAATCCGGTTGATAAACACACTAAACGGTTTTAAGAGTGTAATATACAAGATATATAGATTTTAACTTGATAGAGACTGAAGTAAATGTACATATAACCTTTAATATTTTAGTGTATTTCACTTGCTCAGTTTATCTTCTATAGATTTATAGCGGAGCTCCCGCGCGAGTGCAACACCATACACATAGGTAGCGATCGAAAAATCCTAATCCCTAACCTAATCCCTCACCTGCCCCACCTCTAACGTTCGTAGCAAATGTTCCTATTGACACAGTTGATTATGCCTTGATAGTTCAGATGGGAGAGCGCACGTTAAGTATTGATGAAGTCGGGTGTTCGAGTCTAATCCCTCACCTGCGTGCGCGCCCCATCTCTAATGTTCGTAGCAAATGTTCCTATTGATACAGTTGATTATGCCTTGATAGTTCAGATGGGAGAGCGCACGTTTAGCATTCATGAAGTCTGGTGTTCGAGTCACGAAGAGGGTGCCCTTTTTTCTCTTTTTTTTTTGCTCAACATTTATTTTAGCTCTCCTTTCCTCGTTCTGGTATTTTTTTCTTTCCTACCAAATTATCATTTTAATAATACCGGTAACCTAAAAAAACTGGTAGTCTTCCAAAGCGAACCAGTGAAACACTTGCTTCAACCCTCTATGCGAGATATCTCTCAGCTATAGTCAATAAACTACAATTCATAGAAATCAGCCACTCTACTTTGTGGTCGACAGAAAACACACGTCTATCGTGAGACCTCCCCCAACAGATGCTAGCATTGTGTTTGTTGGATACAGGACTGTTGAGCCGGGGTGGAGCAGTGTGTTGAAACTAGAATATGAATTGTATTACGTCATTCTGAATTTCGCGGTTAAGCCTGGGTACTAGTAGTTACCCCCCGCGTATATTGGACCCCCCACGTTGTGAAGCCTCGTGCTAATCTGACTCTTGCAAAATGGAGTAGTCTTAAAGGAACAAGTAGTCTTGTAATCGATTGAAATCGTGTCGGATTAAAACAAGTGGAACTCTGAGCCCACACGATTACTACTTATTATATATTGGTGCCGAAACCCGGGACTTAAGTTCGCTAAAAGTCCATTTCGTCGAGGAAATTGGAGTGGTGTACCGTAACGTCGCGTCGCCACAAAAAAAAGCAACTGAAGAACCTAGCAAGATGTCTGACATAAAGAAAAAGGTTAAAATACGTGGAGGGCATCGTGCATATGTGAGAAAGGTCGTCAACAACGTAAAGGAAATCATTGAAGGAGCCAGTGAGGGTTCTGTTGACTTAAAGAAGCTAATGTCGTTCCACTCGACCCTGAAGGAAAAATTAATCGAGCTAAAGTCAAACTGCGGAGCTATTAGAAGAGGATGAAGAAATCGACGACGAGGTAATCGAAAGCTGTGACTTCGCTGAAAGCATTCAAGAATGTGTTACGGATATCGAGGCCGTGTTAGATCGCAGTGGTAAGGAACGTCACGGAAATGGCTCAGATTCAGGATCTACTGCCGAGCCTTTCAGTGTTTATAGTTCGCATGGGGGATCTCATCGTGCTAAATTGCCAAGGCTCCAGCTTAGGAAATTCTCAGGTAATCCTATTGAATGGTCTTCATTCTGGGACTCGTTTGATTCTGCTGTACACCGTAATTCTGAGTTAAATGAAGTTGATGAATTTAACTATTTAAAATCTCTTCTCGATGGTGTGGCTGCAAACTCTATTTCTGGACTAGCACTTACGAATGCCAACTATAGGAAGGCTGTCGATTTACTTAAGAATAGATTTGGAAATCGACAAGTAGTTATCACTAGCCACATGGAAGCATTAACAAAGATATCAAGAATAACGTCTATGAGTGATGTCAAGAAATTTCGCAACTTGTATGACAAGGTGGAATCACATGTTCGAGGTCTGGAAAGTATGGGAATTTCTTCTGAAATGTATGGGTGCTTCCTTATTCCTACAATTATGCAAAGATTACCAGAGGAATTTCGTGTTCTTATAACTCGCAACTCATCTTCTGAGACCTGGGTATTGGAGGATATCATGTGTGCATTTCACAAGGAGTTACAACTCAGAGAACAATGCGTGTTTGCTGCCAAGGATTTGAACTCTACCCCTGAAGAGAAACCATTGTCTCAGGGACAGAGGGGTAAACTACCTTACACAACTTCCACACTTTATTCAGAGAATAAGCCTAGGAAGGCTACCTGGTGTTCATATTGTAGTCAAGAACATCAGAGCTCCAAATGTAATGTTATTACCAACCCCAATGCCAGGAAACGAATCTTGAAGGAAAAGGGGAGATGTTTTCTCTGTTTGAGGGTTGGCCATTTGTCTAGAAACTGTCGCAGTGGATTAAAATGTTTCAAATGCCAAGGAGCTCATCACATATCCCTTTGTAATATGGAGTCGAATACATTGTCAGGTGCTACAGGATCAACTGCAACGCCACCAGCTAGTGGACAACCAGCAGGTGTTAGTACATCCACGAGTATGTATGTTGATCAATCTAAGGGGTCAGTTCTGTTGCAAACTGCCCAAGCAGACGTCATGCGCCCTGATAATGAGGTTTTTTCACAGCATGTTCGCTTAGTATTTGACTCCTGTAGTCAGCGATCATATATAACAGAGAGTGTTAGAAGGGCTTTGGAATTACCTGTTATTAGCAAGGATTCTTTGCTGATTAAGACATTCGGAGACAGTGATGCAAGACTGCGTGTGTGTGAAATCGTGCAGATTGGAATTAAAACTGTGGATGGTATGACTGTATATGTTCAAACATATGTGGTCCCAGTTATATGTGGTCCTCTCAGTAATCAGCCTATTGAGTTGGCACAGTGCAACTATCCACACCTGCAAGGGTTGCGTCTGGCCGACAATTCCTTTGGAACAGAAGTTATACCAATAAGTGTTTTGATTGGAGCTGACTATTACTGGTGTTTGGTGGATGGAGATGTGGTACGAGGGAGCCCATCCGAGCCGGTTGCCTTGTCTACGAAGCTAGGATATGTTCTCTCTGGTCCTGCCTCAGGAGTGGTAAGTGAATGTGACTATGCAAGTAACTCTATTAATCTTACTGCCACCCATGTTCTTAAGGTTGAGGCAGAGATAACACATGAAGATACATTAACCTCTGAGTTAAAGAAATTCTGGGAGTATGAATCGCTTGGCATCCAAGAAAACGGTACTTCCCTTTATGATAAGTTTGTTGAGAACATTGACTTTGTCAATGGCAGATATCAAGTATGTCTGCCATATAAGGAAGACCATGGGTTACTTCCAGATAATTTTGCACAGTGCAAGTTTAGACTCAACTCTTTGTTAAAACGTCTGAGAGCAAAGCCTGATGTTTTGAAGCAATACGATGAAGTTATTCGAGACCAGTTGAACCTAGGCATTGTTGAGCCTGTAGAGATAGATACTCCTACAGATCTAGGCAAAACCCATTATCTTCCTCACAATGAAGTAGTTCGCTCTGACAAGGAAACAACCAAACTGCGCATAGTTTATGATGCAAGTGCTCGAGCAAGGAGAGATTTGCCTAGTCTTAACGAATGCTTATATGCTGGTCCACCCATGACCCCCCTTGTTTATGATGTGCTCTTGCGCTTCCGAGTATATGAAGTGGCCTTAATAGGGGACATTGAAAAGGCCTTCCTCAATGTATCAGTTGACCCCAAGGACAGAGACTATCTTCGATTTTTATGGGTAAAGGATATCTCTGATGAAGAACCCCAGATCAGAGCCTAATTAGGTTTACTAGAGTGGTATTTGGAGCATCACCAAGTCCATTCCTGCTGAATGCTATCATTCATTATCACATGACCCAGGCCGAAGTTGATGAGAATCTTGCAAATAAGGTCTAGGGTAGCCTTTATGTAGATGATTACATAAGTGAATCCAATGATGAAGCGTCTACACTTGAATTGTATCAAAAAGTGAAATCATGTTTCAAAAGTGTAGGCTTCAACATGCGAAAATGGTTAACAAATTCCCCAGTCTTACAAGACAAGATTGACAGAGCCGAGGGCATCTCAGGCCCACCTCAGAGTGCCTTAGCTGAGGGTGGGGAAAACTTATCCACCCATTTCTCAGACACTAATGTCCAGGAAGAAGACCAAACCTTCTCCAGCTCACTGTTTAATTCTAGAAAGTCGAACACAGTGACATCTGTAGAACACAAGGTGTTAGGCATTGGATGGAATACCAAGGACGATAAGATGGTGTTTACCATTGACAGCTTGCATGATTCTATCAACAGTGAACCTGTAACTAAGAGAGTCATTCTTGGACTGACAGCCAAACTCTATGACCCGTTGGGACTGTTAAGTCCAATCATCATGCTGTTCAAGGTCTTATTCCAGTCTCTATGCAAGTCTAAGTCTGGTTGGGGTCACCCCCTGGAATCCGGATTACGAGAACAGTGGATGAAACTTGTGAACGATTTAGAGAAGGTTAGTGTTATATCACTAGACAGATACTACTTCAGAGGGTGCTCACTTGCAGATATCAGTGATGTCCAACTCCATGGGTTTGACGATGCATCACAAAGGGCCTATGGTGCAGTAGTATACTTGCGTGCAGAAACAAAATCGGGCAATGTTCTAACACAGATAGTTTCTTCTAAGACTCGCATTGCACCGATTAATGAAGAAACCATTCCACGACTGGAACTAATGGGAGCTTTCATTTTGGCTCGACTCATGAATAGCATATCGACAGCACTCTCGGGAACTTTGAGAATTGACAATGTATTCTGCTGGCTAGATTCTCAGATTGCTTTATGGTGGATTTGGGGTACGACTTAAAGGAGTTCAAACAGTTCGTAGAGAATCGTGTAGTAGAAGTTCGTCGCCTTGTAAAGCCTGACTGTTGGAACTACTGCCCCTCTGAAGTCAATCCTGCTGATATTGCATCACGTGGTTCATTGGCTTCCAATCTTGTTGACAGCCAACTGTGGTGGAACGGTCCTGCATTCTTGTTATATGGAAGCCAGGATTGGCCAGGAATCGAGAAGGTCGATGTTGAGAAATCGGAGACCCTTACAACAGTTCTGCCTGAACAAAAGAAGGGAAAGTCTAAGAAGGTTGATGGCAAGCCACTTCCTGCTAGTGTGAATCTAGCCGCAGATGAATGAATGTGAGTCTTACAGTGACGTGCAGAAGTTGTTCCGTGTTACTTCGCTTGTGCTTAGATTTGTGAGAAATATTAAACGAAGTCAAGCTAATTCTGAATTGAGTCTAGGAGAAATCAAGCAAGAAGAGATAGACGAGGCAAGGGAGCGTTGGTACAGAGAGGTACAGGGGCCCATTCTTCAGGACAAGAAGTATAACCAACTCAAGGCTTCGTTGTCGCTGTTCTTGGATGAGAACGGAATTCTTGGATGTAGAGGTCGGATAGAGAATGCGCCAATATCGTATAATGCTCGTTTCCCAATTCTGATACCGAGGCTCTCGAAACTTGGTCGCCTTATAATTCTCGAATGCCACAAGAAGGTTAGGCATAATGGTGTAAAGGACACTTTAACCGAATTAAGGTCAAGGTACTGGATCGTGAAGGGTAGGAAAACCGTCAGATCGGTTATATCGAAGTGCGCTACGTGCAAGAAATTCGAGGGACGAAGTTTCAGAACTCCTCCTGCACCGCCTCTACCTGAGTTTCGCCTTTGTGATGAGTTTGCATTCGCTCGAGTTGGAGTGGACTTTGCTGGACCCATGTTTGTGAAGGACATTTACTCGACAAGTTCGGAGATGAACAAGGCTTATATTGCTTTGTTTACTTGTGCTACGAGTCGTGGTTTACACCTAGAGTTAGTACCGGACTTGACCGCTGATAGCTTCATCAGAGCTCTCATTCGTTTCAAGGCGAGGCGAGGAAGTCCCTCACTCATTGTCAGCGATAACGGAAAGACCTTCAAGGATGCTAAGGTAAAGGCGTACTGTCTTCGGGAGGGCATAAAATGGAGGTTTAACGTCGCAGCTGCTCCTTGGTGGGGTGGGTTTTTTGAAAGACTTGTGAGGTCTGTGAAGCGCTGTTTGAAGAAATGTCTGAGAAATGCAAGACTCACTTACGAGGAATTAACTACCACCTTAATTGATGTCGAAGGTGTGCTGAACTCGAGACCCTTAACGTACGTCTATGACGAAGTGGACGAGCCGTTGACTCCTTCTCATCTTATCATAGGCCGAAGGATTCTATCCTCTCCTCAGACTGCACCCTTGAGAGAGGCATCGGCTATGCAAGAGGTTCTCACCCGAAGAGCTGAACACCTGCAACAGTTACTCAATCACTTCTGGAATCGATGGCGATCAGAATATGTAACAGAGTTACGGGAGTATCATAGGGTTGACAAGAGATCTAACTCTCGCCGAGAGATTCGACAAGGAGACATTGTGTGTGTCCAAGATGACAAGCTCCCCAGACAGAGATGGCGACTAGGAAAGGTAGAACGCTTGTTAACTGGAAGGGATGGGCAAGTCAGGAGTGCAGTTGTGAAGGTGGTGTCAGGGAACAGTAAGACAACATAAATTACACTACCACTACCGAGATTGTGTCCATTGGAGGTAACTTTGGATAGTGTGGATGCTGGCTCAGCGGCTAACCCCAGTAAGGAGGACGTGACCATCAGGATGGTCAGGGATGAAGACATCCCGAACCTTGCAGTAGACATTCATTAGACAGTCTCCCATCATTGTGATATCATTCAGTATGTTATGTTTCGTTAGGTTTGCATTGACATTGATTGACCCAGCCAACCAAGGCGGGGAGTGTGTTGAAACTAGAATATAAATTGTATTACGTCATTCTGAATTTCGCGGTTAAGCCTGGGTACTAGTAGTTACCCCCCGCGTATATTGGACACCCCACGTTGTGAAGCCTCGTGCTAATCTGACTCTTGCAAAATGGAGTAGTCTTGAAGGAACAAGTAGTCTTGTAATCGATTGAAATCGTGTCGGATTAAAACAAGTGGAACTCTGAGCCCACACGATTACTACTTATTATATACAGTGGTTAAGCCTCGCCTCGCCTTCGCCTCTTACCTCTGTTGCCCAGGTTCGATTCCCAGAGCTGGCCGTGCCATATGTGAGTTGAGTTTGTTGGTATATCGGCCTTGCTCCGAGGGTTTTTCTTCGGAGTCTCCGGTTTTCCTCCCTCCAAAAAACCAACAAGCTAAATTCCAATTCGATCTGAGGGTTAGCCGGGTCCTGACTTTGATCAGCCCCGGCCCCATGGTTGTTTCAGGTCTCGTTAAAGATTCAGAGTTTTTTCAGAAAGATGTCTGTATCAGTGACACGGGAGTATCACTGATACGGGCGTTGATGTTTACTTTAATCAGTATCTGTATATAATACAACACTGATTAGTTTATTGATTCGCGTGAGTGTTGTATCGGCCTATACAATCTCTCGCCAGAGGCGAGAGATTGTATAGGCCGATACAACACTCACGCGAATGTTGTAAACTACTTGTAAAATGAAACTATATAATAATATTAAAATATATGAAATTTTGATGGAAAACGTAAAAAAAGAGAACAGAGTTCAACTGATAGTTTGCTTATCGGCCAGGTGCAGTAGTAGTGTACACAAAAACGGGTCCCACATTGATCAGGCGATCTCTGTGATAGATACAGAATGAGTGACCGTGTTGTGTGGGATTTACAAACTCGAGCTGAAAGTGAGAGTTTCTTAATCCCATAAAGCACGGACACGAATTCTATATGGGACTTATCAAACGTGTAGATGTATAGTCATGTTTTCCAGTAATTTTGGTGATACGACTTATTTTGGCTGTATGTAAATCAGGACGAAATCTCTAGCAGATTTAAAGATCACGTATCGCTCAGTGATTTCCTTTGTTTTTGCTTCATGAATTATTAATGCTTTGTTGTTCAACAAAGGAAAAAGGCCTCAACCATGAAGTTTTATATAGGGCCACACTCGTAGAGTGAAAATCGTATAAATTAAAGACTCTCCTAGTCAATCCTTATGAAACCAAGGGCTTAACCGTGAATCTTTATAAAGACTCTCACTCGTACAGTGAAAGTCCTTACAAAGACCCTTGATGGCAATCTCAGTTCATAAGATGAGACTCAGGGTTGCTCAACCAACCATCTAAGTGCAATGACTCTAGGAGCTCGAAGACAAAGGCCCCTTGGCTCAGTTATTCATACGCAACCGGCCTAACATTATGGGACCCAAATTTTTGCTCCGTATTCCAACTGCGCATGTCAGTGACGCACAGCGTCGCAATAAACAAATAATTCTTCGCTTTTCATCTAAATTTCTGAAAATTATTATCTTTTAGAAGTAACGTTTTTGAAACCGTTTAATAAACTCGCGGCACGTGTTTTATCAGGTCTAAAACTATCGGGCTGCGCCCTCGAGTTTTAAACCTGATAATACACTGCTGCTCGTTTATTAAACTATACATATGGAAGAGTTAGCTTCACATTTCACCCAGCTGGGATAGGGGAGGTCAATGATCGGTCGTGAGACCTCTCCCCATTATATGCTAATAGTGTTTGGTGACTACAGGACTGATGATTAAAATATTGGTGTCTGTCTGTATGAGTGATACGGTCATTGATGTTTTATTAATCAGGATCTGTATATCTGATACGACATTGATGTTTTAGTGTCTTATCAAATATACAGACACCGTTATTTTATTCATCAGTTCTGTATCAAACGCAACGTTGTGTATGTGGATTTACAGTGGTATTCATGTGACTCGAATGCTGCGTCTTGCTTGGTTTGCACCCTTGTGAATTATTAATGAATTTTACAATATTATATACTTTCTCTAACATTACTCTGTTTGTTTGTAGGCAGTGCTTTGAGGATACAAGCTTGACATTTTATATAACTTTATTTCATTTCTCAACTTAGGACCAACATATGTTTTTACAACAGTGTAGCCATATAACTCTCTAAGCTAGATCAAAGGAAACCATTTAACTATCTTTAAACATCACTACAGTAGCGTGATAAGTGAAACAAAGTTTGACTGCACAATCCAACTTTGCTCAATCCATCATTGTTCGACCATTGACAAAGCAAAAAGGGTTGGACATTTATGATCCAATATGGAGTGACAACACGGCCGAAAAATGATGGAGTGATCAAAGTTGGATCGTGCAATCCAACATTATTCGATAGTTTGACGGGGCTTTAGGCCCAGTTCAGATGCCAAACTTAATCAGTTCAAAAGTAGCCGCCTCATCTTTCCTGTTGATAGTGCCTCTGCGCTTCCGACCTCAATTAGCCAATGAGTGCAGTTTCTGTCGTATTGCCAGCATTTCCATTTATCGGTGTGATTCACCACAACTTTTAAACCGATGGAGTAGCGTCTCGGAGCATAAATTATCGTTGGAATATGGGAAATTGTTCATATTTACTTTCTTGAATGAAAACGTTACTGAGTTTACTTTAAGGATCTACGGCCAACTAATGTCTTCAATTGGAACTGTTAGTTTTGAAACATGATATTTTACGCACTTCGGGGCGGACTTGGCTGGTTTGTCTCAATTCCATTGTGCTTATGAAAAGTTTGCCATCTAATCTGGCCCTAAGGGTTATCTATGTTTTGTGATATATGTGATTTTTGTGATATTTTTGTGATATATATATTGTACAAATAGAATGTGTCCGTCGAGGAACTATCGCGGAAATTGGATGTTCTTAAAACACATATAAGCCCGCAGTTCGAGGGCTTATATGAAAGTTTTAAGAACATCACATTTCCAAGGGAAACTATCAGCCGATAGTTCCGAGACAGACACAGTCTATTTGGATGATTGTCAATGGTCTTAAATTGAATCAAGATAAGACTGAACTAATACGTATTAGCTCTAGATATAGATCTAGGCCTAGGCCTTAACTGGAATTTGTTCAAGTTTGTGATGAGAGGATCTTTCCTAAGCAATCGGCTAGGAACCTTGGAGTCATTGTTGACCAGAGTGCTACTTTTGATGAACATGTTAAGAAAATATGTAAATCATGCTGCTATCGCTTGAGGAATATCTCTAAGATTAGGAAATATTTGTATCAGGAAACGGATGAAATACTTATTCATGCTTTTTAGTTCCGAGACAAACGCACTCTATTTGTCGTTATTGTTCATCACAAAATTGTCTTCCGCTCTCAGCGAGCACTATTATACAAATAGACTGTGTCCGTCGAGGAACTATCGGCTGATAGTCGGAAATTTGATGTTCTTAAAACAAATATAATCCCGAGAATGAAGTTCGAGGGCTTATATGTTAGTTTTAAGAACATCAAATTTCCAAGGGAAACTATCAGTCGATAGGTCCGAGACAGACAGTCTATTTGCGTTATTGTTCAACACAAAATTGTCTTTAGTGCTCAGCGGGCACTATCGCCTGATAGTTTGCCTCCGCGAACGAGAACTATCACGTCACGTGATCGCTTTTGGCCAATGAGTGCGCGCCATAATTTTGTGGTGAACTATAACGCCTGATTGTTTGCCTCCGCGGACGACAACTATGACGTCACGTGATCGCTCTTGGCCAATGAGCGCGCGCCAAAATTTTGTGGAGAACTATAATATACAAATAGACTGTGTCCGTCGAGGAACTATCGGCTGATAGTTGCCCGCGGAAATTTGATGTTCTTAAAACAAATATAAGCCCGAGAACGAAGTTCGAGGGTTTATATGCTAGTTTTAAGAACATCAAATTTCCAAGGGAAACTATCAGCCGATAGTTCCGAGACAAACACAGTCTATTTGTCGTTATTGTTCATCACAAAATTGTCTTCCGCTCTCAGCGGGCACTATCGCCTGATAGTTTGCATCCGCGGACGACAACTATCACGTCACGTGACCGATTTTGGCCATTGAGCGCGCGCCAAAATTTTGTGGTGAACTATAACGCCTGATAGTTTGTATCCGGGGATGACAACTATCACGTCACGTGATCGCTTTTAGCCAATAGCCTGCGTAGCCAGCTGTTTGGTGAGGAATGGAGTGAGAATAAAAAGAACGCCTGCAACAGCCCTATTGTTCTTTGCGAATACGCCCCCATAGTTGATTGTTATCTCTGCTTTGACAGCTTGGCCAAACGGACCAAATAGCTTTTCTGTTATTGGTTTACTTTAAGCACGCGCTGTTTGAAAATGACATGCAGTGTGGTTGCGTCAGCAGCGCGCATGACGTTTCACAAATTTCTACAGTTCTCCCCTTTCTCTGAAGTTTTCTTTGTTATCTATGTGCCAGAAATACGTGTCTACAAAGGTACATTTACGTTAAAACACAGGGCATCGAAGAACCCTAACCAAACTTAGAATACTGAAATTCAACGGGCCGCTATAATAAAACGTACGTCAGACCCGGATGTTTAGAAAATACCCCAATTGTCAATCTTGCATGGAAGACGAAAAATGCTTTTTAACTATGTAATCTTTATATGGAAAATAGAAAAAAAACTCTTCTACAAATCGGAAGTTTCATTTACATGCAGAGTTAAAGTGCCACTACGACGAAATTTGACCTTTTTTTGCCACTTTTTTGTATTCCATAAGAACAAACAGTGGCAGAAATATCCAAATCAGTAAAAAAAGTTTGCAAAGGGGCTAATTAGACCACACATTTTAAAGAGTTTACCGTCAAAATCACGTCCGCCATTACGCGAATCCGTTCCCGTGGGCGAGGATGGCCTAGTCATTTTTTAGCGTATGCGACGTCACACTTAACGCATCGTTCTCAAGTTGCTTCGAACCCATACGTTTCGTTTTATTCCACTTTCACCTTTTTCCTTCTTTCTCCTTTTCGGCCCTAGAGAGGTTTTTGCTTTTTTTATTTGCCGGGCCCGGCTTTACTGTATTTTTCTACTGTATTTTTTCTACTGTATTGTTTCAGCTTCTGACCAGATTCGGTTCTCACACAAGTATCTTTTTACTCTGGTCGCTGATATGCTATGTCTATTACTACTTCTGCCACATCGACAGACGCGATACGATTTGTGTGGAGCTGGAGGCTTTTTACTCCACACAAACCGGTCTACCACATGTTGTCCACAGCACGGCTCGAACTCTAAGCTCAAGAGGCCTCCATTTTCTCTTGAGCCCAGCGCCGAACCGTTGGACCACATGTGCTAGACAAGAGATTTGGCAGTAAAAAATATATTTGCGTCTATGCCTATGGTAATTAGCCCGTGACACGGTCTGACGTGAATAGACAGAAATTTGCATACGAACAAGACATACGAATTAATTTGTTTTCGCAAAGTTGAAATAAAACCCACGCTGGCTTTTTTCATAGGAAATATCGATTTTTATCCCATGAGACTGCCTAGCTTAAAATTGCTCGCAGCTCTTCCTGAAGCTTTTGTTTCACGCTTTTTTCACCTGTTCGTCCCGAACTGACCAAAGCTTTATGGCAAATTTCAACCCTCATAGCCTCGTATGTATCTGCTTCGGCAAGGATTATAGTGAACTCAGTGTCAGACACTTTCTCATCATGCAAGGCTTTTGATACAAGATCGCGAAGCGTATTCACTTTCGTTTTCGCCAACATAGTGGTTTTCTCATGCTTAGAAACTTTGATTTCAAGCATGTTAGCCCCAACAGCTGCAGAGGCTGAAATTACCCCACAGATTCCACCAATAACGCCGAGTGGTAGGCCAATCAAAGCACCAAAGCCGGTTAGGGCAACTGAACCGGAACTGAACCGGATAAAAGCACATTTAGGCTACCTGTGGCCACAGCGACCCCATGAATGATTCTCCGCGCACGGGAATACTTTTTACGCACGCCCTCGTAGTGTTTTTCTTGGGCTTCAATGCTCGCAAGCGTCTCACATACCTTTTGCAGGCGAAAGTTCTCTCCAGAGCCGTTTATTTCAGATGAAAGGAGTGTAGGATAAATCGGCGGTGCCGTCGGAATGGTTTGAATCGAATCGCTTGCCATTATATATGTATCAACACACGTGTAGCAACTATAGCGAAGCTATAACTAAGCAAGGTTAAGCTTTAATACGTAGTGCAGGGGTTGACCATGAAAGTCGATTAGCACCCCCTTCTTTGTAACTACGGACAAGCAAAGGCTGTTCGAAGGCCGGGCTTTACTTCCAAGAGATTCAGTTCTGAGTACGTGACTCGTTTGAATTTACCTCCACGGAGCTGGATACATGCAAGAGTTTGGCTGTGGTTGGCATTGGTGCCTCTCCTTATAGCCGTAAAGGAGCTGAAAGGATCCACTATATTGCAGCGGATATATACCTCTTCGAGTTTTCTCAGGGTGAAGGTGTGTGTGCTGGGCTGGAACCCCACTCGCTCCACGTCGGATTTATCCGCATCGGATATGCTTCCACGAATTTTGAGAAAATTGTATAGCGAGTCGGATATTTGAAACCGTTTCAAGAACTTCAGCTGGTTCCCCACACTTGTTGAAAAGCTATATAACTCTATGGCTCCGTTGTCGACTGCGGGCCTGAAGAAATTTATTATTTCGTCTAGAACGTAATTTCCAGGCGATAAACGGTATTTTTTAGTTCGTTTGCCATTGTCAAACCAGCTGAAAACTCCCTCGTCCTTCAAATTATACCAGATGTTGTGGATCGTCGCAGCTATGAGGGTCACACTACGTATTGCTAAGGTCTCAGGGAAGTAAACAGTATGTTCAGCTTAGGTACAGGTGATGTTAAGCACAACCATTTTCCGATATTTAGAGGTATCATCTAGCTTCAATAGCTGTTTAGGTAAGCTAAGCTTGGCTATGAGTCAAGAAAAAGTCAAACAGTTAAATGCCGATTTGTGGGCGGAGTTTAAGAAACGATACCCTCATGCGGACCTCACTAAATTCTATCCAGAAACGGAAATAGATGGGTTGGCGGGTTCGCCTAAGTTCTCGACAAACATCACATTTAGAGATGGGGATGACGGGTACTGGGTCTATGGTCCATATGCTCGTTACAGAAAACCCGCTGAAATTCAAAAACAGATTGATAGTGAACTGCATGGTATGCTAGGAAATTTCCCATCTACCCTGGTGTGGGCCCAAGGTGTGAAATACCCTGTTCCAGCAAATCCCTTTACCGAAGAAGCTCACGATATCAATCTAAAGACTTTGAAGAATCAATCGAAGTAGGTGTTAGGGATATATTCAAAGAGACCGTCGTGACGCATAAGACAGAAAAGGAGTCTAGGAAATGGCTGGCAGCTCCATCGTTTGACTATTGGCTTCAACAGTTGAATTTAGCAACGTGGTGTGCAACTGCTGGCTGTGGCGTGTCGTTAGCCGATTCTGCTTTCAAAACATATCCACCTGTAGTCCAAGGGTTCCTACGATTCCACACTTATTTCACAATACGAAGAATTTTGCATGAACTTGGTGGATCTCATGGAGTTCCTCTATATATTACCTGGTGACTCTGCTTTCAAGTAACTTGATAACCTCTACAACAAAGCGGCTCTGGAGACCCTATGAATCGAGTTTGGTTTATCTCGAACACCAGACTTCAGGTGGAAAGGTGGTAAGAATCACGGGCTAGGAGATGTATTTCTTTACTATCCAGGTGATGGCTATAGAAATGTCCACGTAATCCGAGGCTACGACAAAGAAGCAGATACGTGGCCCGATCACAATAATTTGTTTGAAGACCAAGGAGGCAAGGTGGATATGGGAAATCTGGTATCTTTTATTCGGAACGACGAATCCGAAGGGCAACAATATAATTGGTTTCCACCCCCAATTGGGAAAGGTCTTATACGAAGGCCGGATTGGGTAGGTTGAATCGCTCAGTCGAGGCTTTCGCATATTGCGTTCTAGGCGCCCAAGCCAACATGCGCTCATCTATTATAGGTACAAGCGGAGGTGCTACGAACACTCAACTTGAGTTCAAAAAACTGCTGGAGTCATCGATCCTTGAAAACGATTTAACAAAAAGAATAGCAAATTATCAGTTGGCTATTCAAGAAACGAAAAAGAGGCTCGATCTAGCGGTAGCTATAGGGGTGTGGTTATTGCCAAGTAACTTGGTCTTAAACATCCACAATGTTGTAGGTTATAATAACGAACTCCAGAAGGCTACGAAAGATATGCGATTGGGTGCAAATGATATCAACGAGGAGCGTAAGAAACCACCTGTACCACCTATGCAATGGCCACGCCTAAAGAAACAATTGCCAAATGCAGCCAGAGTTGCAAAGCAACACCCCACACCTTCGCGCAGTACCGCTAGCAGTAGTATCACCCACAGCTCTGCTCCTGTTGCAAGGCAACAAACACAACACGAGACCAATCTGGCGGTGGCATCGATTACTGCAGCCGGAGCAGCTTGGATATTGTTTCGTTAATGCAAAGCATTAGCGCTTCTTATATTGCTCCACTACGAACACAACTACAGCCACTATTAACAGCCAGGCATTCTTTGCCAAGAATCCCACAACCTCGCCTGCAGTCCGGAAGAGAAAACTCGCAATAGCCCCAACCATTCCAGGGATAATCTGCCCCAGTTTTTTTTCGATAGCCTTCAAACTATTTCCAACCCCCTTGGCTACACTAGCCAGGCTCTTCGACAGCATGGAGACAACAACACCAATAACGGTTCCCGCTGCTAGTAAGATGGTAGTAACTGTTACCCCATGCTTTTTGAAAATAGCCTTCACCCTTTCCCGAAGTGACATATGCTTCTCTATGTCCTCATTCTCTTCCTCGAGCGCTCGAACCTTTGGTTTCCTAGAGGCTATTCGCTTCTTTAAGCTTCATCCTTTTCCGCCTCAGGTGTCTCAGGATCTTTGAAGATAGCCTCATCTTTGACATTTCCTGAAGAATGCTTTCAAGCTCTGCTTCGTTTTGTGCGTGGACCACGTCTTTAGGGTCGCCTAATGCATTTAAAATCGTATCGGGTAGCTCATTGTTTAGAAAGCCATCAAATAAAGGGTGACAACCACTTGATCATCCACATTCAAGGTTGCAGTGAATTTGGTGGTGTCGACATTTGGGAACTCAGCACGAATCCGTTTCCAAGCCTCATTAATCGGAGTGTTCTTTTCAATGAATGACGTTTCCACAGTTTTACTGCTTGGCCCTGCACCACTTTGTTCGGTCTCTAGGTTAATCAATTGAATGTACTCATGTTGGTTGGCTCCCCATTGCTCCGGATTATTCCAAAACTTATTCCACCAGACTTTTGGCCTGCGTCCTATTTTGCGGGCCACTCTCTTAATCCAAATATCTTTGGTCTCCTTTCCAAGTGGTTTCGTTAAAGGCCAATCCTCGTCATTGATAGGCTCATTCACATCAGCACTACTTTCTGGGGTAAAAGGATCGAAGTCCACCTCAACACTCATATTGAAGGTTTATCCTTCCACATATAACTTCGTTACGTTATATTCAATATGATATCATCGAAGTTAGTTCCCGCACAAAGACGCAGAGAGCCATTTGGACTCAAGGCTCGACGCATTCTAAATAGACGCACTTTCGCACCATCATTTGCCAACCCAGGAGAGACACTCTATGTTGCAGTCCCAAAACTAGGAGAAAACATCGTCCTAGTCCCAGGTAGCTTTTCACTCTTGGCTGACCTTACATTGTCTGGTGGACTCAACACCAATCGCGTGGTGGCTAATGTTGGGCGATGTTTAGTCTCTAAACGCAGATGTAGAATTGGAAAGTGGAAATAGAAGACCTTGCCCGACCAGATCTCCTACAGACATATTCAGATCTCTATCTTCCTACTCCAGAGCGAGAAGCTCGTATCCAACAAGGTATTCAGACAGAGAACGTGAACAAGCTGCGCTCGAAGACTAACGGTGCAACCGCTTCGAATGATGGAGAAACTGCACTCCTGACTGCATATGGTTCAAATTATCGAATCCCACTGGACGCTGACATTCTAACACAACATGGAGCTCTGTATCCACACGCCCTCAGCGACACTATTTCCTTTGATTTGATTTTAACACCTGCTATCGATATAGTGGTGGGATCGGATGCAACCAAGATAGTCACATACAAGCTCAATGACATACAGCTGGAGTATGAGGTCATCGAGGATGAAAAACTCGCCAGACAAGCACAGCACGCATATACCACAGGCGCTGCCTTCCTATTCAACTACGTTTTACACTCCACGACTGTACCTATAAACAAGGCATCCGACACTCTGGTGACTCAGACCATCAAAGCCCCACGGAAATCCTTTACTGGAATACTTCTCTTTGTAGCGCCACACACCGCAGGTACCCGCGACAGCGAGTCATTCACCAATACAGGCATCACGAAGGTGGAGGCAGATGTCAATGGAATTCCAAATTTCTTCTTCCCAGATGGTATGCTACCACCAGATTTCTGGGAGGCTGCCAAGGGTTGGTTTGGCACATCAGTCGATGTTGATCCGCAAATGACAACCATGTCACCCACCAAGTTCTACAACAACAAATTTACCATTCTCATTGATGGTCGCACAGCAAAGGATTCAGTTGTACATGGTGATGGCTTGGCCCAAATAGGTGGTGGAAAAGACATCGACATCCGTGTGCATAGGAGTGGAGGCAGTGGGACTGTGAACATGCACATCTTCGTTCTGTCAGATGCCCAGATCAATATATTGAATGGATCCCTACATAGTTTCACATATTAACGATGGACGCCCTGGTAGAACACATTCCATTCAATGCCCTCGTAGTAGGACCCACAAATTGTGGAAAAACGGCATTCCTTATGGAGCAACTTCGTGGACCATTTCGCGGTAAGTTCGACTATATCGTACTCGTATGTCCCACGCATGCCTACAACAAAACCTATCGTTCCTCTGTGTCTCTGATAGGCGTTAAAGGAAACGAACATAGGGAAGATATAATGACGCTTGAAGTGGGTCTCTACACCCTGGTGCTCCATGATATCCACACAGTGTATGTCCACTGCGATACGGTGGATTCCGAGGAAAAGCAAACGGGAGTCCTAGCTAGCTTAGAGATCCGAGGTGAGAAATTTGCAAAAGCCACCTATACCCTATACCCTTTCGAGCCTTAAGAATGCTAAGCAGCTTCCACCTGACAGTTCGTGATAAAAAAGGTAATATCGTAGACTTCCGTGGTCAGCCCATACGCTACGTATTGAAGATTGAATAAGTGACTTGATTCAAACCACCGAGAAAAAACAAATTAGATGAATTACTAGTATTTTTTTTTGCTTGTTGAAGTTTGGTGGGATGCATCATATAGCAACAATGGAAGTAAGTAATAAACTCAGTTTACGATACTATAGTCCCCAAGGCTACTGGAAAGGACTCGCAGCAAATCAAACATCTTGCCACTACGACTGACGTCTCTGAAGATGTAGCTCGGATGTGGCTCTCAAAGCAGGCTGTTTTCTTCGCTTACGTGGTAATGGCATAAATTCGTCCACTTCTTCTTTCTTGTTTTTCCCGAACGGGTTCGCACAGCAGTTACAACCGCAATGACTGCATGACTGAAATGAACGGTAGCATTTGCAACTACTGGAGTAACTGCTGCCAAATCTTTATCATTTCTCTTTTTGGACGCCCCTTGATCGCATCTGCAAGAAACTGGCGACTGTAAATTTGAGGAATTTGAAGGAAGGACCTCTTTAGGTTGGGTTGGTTGGGGTGGCGAGAGATCTTCAAACCCTACTGCATCATAGTGGCCGGCTCCAATATGTGTAAAGGCCAAATACAAGGGCACTTCAGACAACATCGGTGTTGTTGGGATTGCTGTCAAGACCGGAAAATCTTCCATGGTGGTGAACTAGACAAAAAGAACTTGAAGAATATTGCTGGCTGCCAAAACAATAGCATTACCAATTTCACTATCGAAATGACCTGTATTTAAAAAATATTTTGCTTGTTCTTCGTATGACAGGCCAGAAGACACAACGAATGGTTCGTATGTATGCCGTCTCTCCCCAAGCCATTCGTCTACTACAAGCTTTCTTAATAGCTGTACAAGTTCTTTCTGCGTAGAGGATAACGTTATTCCAAGATATAGGAGTCGTTTCAAAAGGTCTTCGTTGCACGTGTTTGAAGATAAGGCCTGAATCAACTGGAACGCAAGAGATGAAAAGAAACAATCACCATCGGCTGGGATTGGAACCTTTTTAACTCTTTTTCATTCCATAAGCCTTTAAAAAACCAGTCATTCGTTCTTCGGCTTCCTTTAGTGGCTTGTTCACTACCTTTTTAATTAGGGTTCGAAAAAAGCAAAAAACCCTTGCTCATAAGATGAAGCTGTCTTACGTTCACAAAACTTTGGCAGTTACACTTAGAGTTCAATTCATCGTATATCGATGCATAGCACACTGCCATATCGATAGCATACTGGCAATTAGCAAATGGCAACAAAGAGTTCGTTCCTGAGTTTCCTTCATAGTTCTCGTCGGTTTCTCTCTCCAAAGCTTCTTCTTGAAATAGACCGTCAAATACATGTTGGTCTGATGTCTCCGCGCGATCTTGACTACTAGCTTCACGGCATCTCTTCATTGTTTCCTTTAAAGAAATACCAGTTCCGAAAATATCATCAGATAACTCCACTCTGTCTCGAATAAACTCACTTTCGTATGCAGAAATTGGTCTTACTAATTTTAGCATACTGTTCTTTTGGAGATGTCGCTCATTCCACATGTAAAAGAATATTCCCAATGAGGCAACAGCAGTTTGTACTCCTACTCGACTGTTGGAAATAACTTTCCTAAGGTTCTTGTGCAAATTTTCATTTCTGTTTGTTCCACCACCGACTTGTATTGATGATAAACATCCTTTTGAGATGTGCTTCTTCAATTTCTCAATCTCGTCTATCGCTTTCTTGTTCAAAATTTTAATATCTTCATGATGTACATCTTCCCACTGACTTTTGAAACGCTCAATGCTTTGCATTATGGCACTTGGAGTAGGTGTTTGAAGTTTTCTATCTCTCTCTAAATCTGAATTTTGTCTGAACACGAGTCGTAGTGATGCAACACAATGCTTTCTATAAGGATGCTTCTTCGGTATCTGTGACGATATATATGCGCTGAACGCCATGAAACAGGTCCAATTTTACTGCGGTGTTTTCGCTAAAAATGTCTTGAATCAAGTGCCGCCATTGACAACAATTATCGATATAGAAGGCCTCGATTTTTACGTTTTTATTGTCCATTCGTACTTTTAATTGTTGTAGCAGTGGTTTCACTTTGGCAAAGCTACAGCCTTTTGTTAGTTGCCAAGCAACCACTACTCCTTCCTCGTTAAGAACAGCAAATAAGGTATCCGACTGCTGCACCCATCTTTTTCCGATCCAAATACCAATGTTTGCTGCCATTTTAAACGTAAAATTGTTCAGATTTTGTTTATGTTGTACTGTTTTAATATATTCAGGAGGAAAAAGGCGCATCAAGTTCGTAATTTGAATATATTTCAAGGGAGTCCCCAGTGACCTACATTTCAATCTACTATCGCTTAATGTCAGGGGACTAAGGGAACAAAAAAAGATGCGGAAAATGTTAAACTGGTTAAAAAAACACGGTGGCAATAATGGAATAACATTCATCCAGGAATCTCACTCAACACCTGATATTGAGCAGAAATGGCAGAAGTTATATAAAGGTGAGTTTGTCATGTCCCACGGCTCTTCAAACAGTAGAGGTGTTGCAATTTTACTAGGCCAAAATCTAGATTATAAAATATGCCAAAAGCGCATTGATGAAAATGGTCGCTTTGTTATAATGTTAGTAGAGATACAAGGTTCAAGTTTCCTTTTAATTAACTCCTATGCGCCAAATTCTGAAAAGATTCAAATCGCTTATTTTAAAAATCTCTTTAGTCAAATCAATACTTTTGAATGTCCTCCCGAGACAAATATAATATGGGGTGGTGACTTTAATGTAATTTTTGATTTAGATCTAGAATCGGTAGGTGGGAATCCATCAATAAAATTAGGCTCGGTAGAGGAAATTGAGGCAATAAAGTCTGAACTTGACTTGGTGGATATATGGAGATTAAGAAATCCACAGTTAAAAAGATTTACTTGGAGAGGTAAGGCACAAGGCACCAAAAGCTCCAGACATGAAACACTGCATAGACGTTTAGATTATTTCTTTATATCCGATAGCCTGCAACCTATAATTGAGAACACCGATGTTATACCAGCACCTGCTACTGACCATTCGGGGCTGATTTTAAATATCTCAGCCTTTGATGTTGGTAAAAGAGGCCCGTCCTTTTGGAAATTTAACAATGCATTAAGTAAAGACCTAAATTATGTAAAAGAAATGAATGAGAAAATATTGGAAGTGCTAAAGCAATTTTCAAACGAAGAAACACTAGACCCTCAGATACGCTGGGAAATACTTAAGTATGAAATTAGGAAATTTACAATACAGTTCTCGAAGGCCAAAGCGAAAACATTTAAATTAAATTTACAATCTTTAGAAAATAAAATAAAACAAATTGAAACGATTAACGAATGGCATAAAAAGGAAGAGTTAGTGAAGGAACATAATGAGGTTACATTAAAACTGGAAAAAACATATGATTATATAACAGAAGGGCAAATAGTGCGATCAAAAGTAAACTGGTATGAATTTGGAGAAAAAAGTAACAAGTATTTTCTTTCATTGGAAAAACGAAATAAAAGTAAAACACATGTCAGGAAACTTATTCAAAGTAATAATAAAGAAATAACTGACCCTTTAAAAATAAATAGGGAGATTCATGATTTCTACAAAAACTTATTTAGCTCTAAAAATAAGAAAACAGAAGAGGAATGTTTGAATTTTATTTCTAAAGTCAATCTACAAAAGCTAGAAGAAAATGAAAGGCAAAGCTGTGAAGGAAATCTAACAATTAATGAATGCTTCAAAAGCCTGCAACAAATGGGTAACATGAAAACTCCCGGAAATGACGGTCTAAGTAAATAATAATAATAATAATAATAATGAATTATTTATATAGCGCTATTTCCTATAGCTCAATAGCGCTTTACAATTTTTTAACGAACTAATAAAATAAGTATAAAAATACTAATTTAAGATATGATAGGTATGGAAATATATGTACATAAATATTACAAATTTACATTATACTATCTAATAACAAATAAACTATCTAATTATAAAATTTCTTAAAAAGATGTGTTTTAACATTTGATTTAAAACTGGCTACTGAATCACTAGAACGGATAAAATCTGGTAGAGAGTTCCATAATTTAGGCGCGGCAAATACAAAAGACCTATGACCGTAACTAGCTAGTCTAGCTACGTGTACTTTAAGTAAGTTTTTAGAAGAAGACCTTAAGTTCCTAGACGGAGCATATGGCTGTATAAGGTCACTAATATAGGTAGGGGCTAAGCCATTAAGTGCCTTATAGGTAATTAATAATAATTTAAAAACAATGCGTTGGCACACTGGAAGCCAGTGTAATTGCTTCATAATGGGTGTGATGTGGTCATATTTTCTAGTACGCGTAACGAGACGAGCTGCTGAATTCTGAACATTCTGAAAACGGTCAATTAAAAATTTAGGTAGTCCATATAATAGTGAGTTACAGCTGTCTAACTTTGAAGTGATAAATGCATGGACTAGGATTTCAGTATCCAATTGTGATAGGCAGTCCCTAATTCTAGCTATATTACGTAGGTGATAGTAGCATGTTTTACAGACATTAGTGACATGTACTTCAAGGGACATATGTTGGTCGAAGGTGACACCAATATTCCTGGCAGAAGTGGATGACGAGATCCTTTCGGTGGAGACATCGATATAGTCTATCGATGGGCGTGGACGATGGTGAGCACTTAGGATCAAGAGCTCCGTCTTGTCCCTATTTAGCTTCAACTTGTTACGTCTCATCCAGGAATCAATCTCACCCACACAGGCTTGCACACGTGCAACAGCACTAGACTGACCCTCAGGTGTGGGATCAAAACCAGAATAAAGCTGGACATCGTCAGCATATAGGTGGAAACTGAGACCATGTCGTCTGATGATGTCACCTAGAGGTGACGTATATAACAGGTACAGTATGGGCCCAAGAACTGACCCCTGGGGGACACCACAGCATAGATCTTTAACGGCTGACCTTACTCCATTTATCATAACGAACTGCTTGCGGTCTTGGAGGTACGATCGAAACCATTTGAGTACATTGCCTCTAATCCCAAAACGCGTACGCATCCTATCAAGTAATATGTCATGGTCAACTGTGTCGAAGGCGGCTGACATGTCCAGAAGCAAGAGTACAACACATTTATGACTGTCAATTGAGGACAAAATGTCATTTTGCACTTTAAGAAGGGCTGTCTCAGTGCTGTGTAGTCGTTTGTAGGCTGACTGAAGAGATTCGCCCAAGTCATTGACAGTTAAGTGCCCCTCCAGCTGACCCGCAACAGCTTTCTCAATGATCTTTGAGACGAACTTCAGATTCGAGAGTGGTCTAAAACTAGGGTATTCTTCAAAATCTAATGAAGTTTTCTTCAATTTAGGTCTAATCATTGCCTCCTTAAGCTGAGTAGGCATACAGGCAGATTGGAGTGACATATTGATGATATTGGTGAGAGCCGGCAGGAGCATCATCTTGCAGGCCTTGAGAAATTCTGCAGGTATGGGATCAATTTCACAAGATTTCTTTCCGGCGATATCAATCAAACCATCCACCTCCTTCTGAGACATCATCTGAAACTCGGTAAGTTGGACGGATGAAATCCCCTCCTCTGTCGAGTAGGACTGGGTGGCAGCATTAGTTTCGTCCGATAACTCGTTCTGTATGGCAACTATTTTGTTGTGAAAAAATTCAACAAAGTTATTAGCCAGATCTAACGTCGAGGGTGCAGTAGGGTAGCGACTCTCTACCTTCCGATGCAACAGTTTATCTACTGTATTGAAAAGAATTTTCTGATTGGAAGCATTATCAGAGATAATGGAGGAATAGTAGGAGGCTTTAGCCTCTTTCAGCATGTTGTTGACAACCATACATTGCTCAGCATACATTTCCCTGTCGACACAGAGCCTGGATACGCGCCAACGGCGTTCAAGCTTTCTACGTTTCCGTTTAGCTTCAGCGATACTCTCGTTATACCATGGTGATGATGGGCGAAGAGTGATCGTGCGTTGTTTCAAAGGCGCATGCTTGTCCAGCGTAGTCGTCAGGGACTGATCATATTCATCGAGGAGATTAGAGAGGTCTGAGAAACTTTGCTGTAAAAGGTTGGACTTTTTAATGTCCTCCTTAAAACTCTCCATGTCAACAGAGCGCAATTTGCGGGATTTGATTTCAGCTCTCTCCAGGGGTGGTTTGTTGAGACGTAACGTACAGTGCACAGCGGAATGATCCGATAGCATTGGATCGCGAATTTCAGTACTGGTCACCAGTTCATCATCAGCCCTGGTTATGATCAAATCCAGCGTGTGTCCCTTCGCGTGAGTAGGGCCATTCACGTGCTGCTTTAAGTTGAACGATTCCAGTATCCTATTGAACTTGATTGTGTCTGAATTGTTCATATTATCCATATGGTAATTAAAATCACCAGCGATCAGGACATTTCCCGGAATGACAACCAATTGTTCAGCAAGAGTACAAAATTCCTCTAAGAATAGTGATGTATTCAGCTTGTTAGCCTTTGATGGCGGCGGTCTATAAATAATAACAATTCTAACGCAACCGGTAGAACACTTGGCTAATACGTCAATATGTTCAAAGGACTTGAATTTACTCTGGGTTTGTTTTTTCACTTGGACACGTTTCCTTAATAGCAGTCCAACTCCACCACCTCGTGAGTTTTTCCGTGGAACATGATGAAAATAGTATCCAGTTGGACAGACTTCCGTGGCAGAGAAATTATCATCACCATTCAGCCATGTCTCGGTCACCGCAAGAATGTCAATATCGTTCTCAACCACGTAGTCACTAAGAGCGAGTTCTTTATTATTTATTGATCTAATATTCAATAGACAAAAGGCGATGGGCACGAAACCTCCCTGTTGTTTTTGTCTTGTGCATGTTATATAGGATAAATTCCTATAGTTCACTCCGCGATTGTATAGCCGAGATGTAACAGCAGATCCATTGCGTGACACAGTTGTAGGCCGAACTGCGTGACTACGTTGAGTGTGCGAAGATACAATGACTGGAATTGATCCACATAATGGAGGACCAGGATTTAGCTTGAAGGTCAAATCGCCGATTAGTTCCATATTAAAGGTTGCAGAGGAATTAGAATAATAAGTGCAAGGTCTTTTGTGTCTCTTCACCGGGCGGCGCTTCTGGAATCCTTCATGTAGAACAGTAGATGTAGAATCCAAACAAGCAAACAATGCAAAATCAGCACCATTGTTCGCGTAAAAAGTACTGTGAGCACCAAAGCGTGTAGTCTCCTGAAATCCATCACAGAAATGTCGAGTTTTCGCCTGGAATTGCAGCTCTGGAGTCACCAGACTTCGACTATGGGGACGTGGATGTCTTAGAAAGTTCCCCAGGAGTTTATGATCCGTAAAGCGACGCCCCAGCAGCAGCAAAATTGCTAAAAAAAAAAAAAAAAAAAAAAAAAAAAAAAAAAAAAAAAAAAAAAAAAAAAAAAAGTTTTATGTAACTTTCTGGTCAGTACTGGGTAAAGAACTTGTATCATGTATAAATCATTGTTTTGAAAATGGATCATTGACGGTTACACAAAGACAAGCCGTGATTACTCTTTTAGAGAAAACAGATAAAGACTGTAGGTATTTGAAGTCTTGGCGTCCGATCAGCCTTATTAATGTAGACGCCAAAATCTGCAGTAAGGTTTTAGGTGATAGGCTGATTAAAGTCATTCCAAAGCTTATTCACCCTGACCAAGCTGCATTTGTGAAATCAAGGAATATAGAAGATCCGATTCGTTTTTTGGAAGATACAATAGAATTTTTATCACACAAAAATTTTACTTTCCTATTATTTGCAGCAGATTTTGAAAAAGCCTTCGATAGTATAGAACATAATTTTATATTTGCCACTCTGAAGCAATTTGGGTTTGGTTCGTTCTTCATTAAAAGTATAAAAACGTTACTGTTCGATAATCAGAGCTGTGTCTTGAACAATGGTAAAGCTACATCGTATTTTAATACATCCAGAGGAACAAGACAGGGAGACCCAATTTCTCCTTTTCTATTTATTTTAGTAATTGAAATCATGGCGCAAATGGTGCGTTCCTCTTCAATAATAGAAGGTGTTGAAGTTGACAATGTGGAAAAAAAGGTTCTATTATTTGCTGACGACACTACTTTTTTGCTGCGTAACGCTAAATCTTTAAGCTCTGTGTTAGATCTGTTAGAGGAATTTCAAGTATTTTCTTCATTAAAAATTAACCTGGAAAAATCCGAGGCAGGCTGGATGGGTAAAGAGATTGTAGATGAAAAGCATTCTTTTAATGGTAATTTTATTGATTTGACTAAAGAGGGAATAAAAATCCTAGGGATATATTTTTCTTTAGACAAAAATCTAAACAAGCAGAAAAATTTTGAGCAAGTTTTTGAGAAATTTAAGGCAACACTTGCAATTTGGAGAACACGCCGCCTTACTCTGTTTGGTAGAGTTCAAATTGTTAGATCTTTGGCACTCTCCAAACTTCTCTATGTTTGTTCAAAATTGTGTGCTCCAACAGAATTTATAAAAAAGGTGGAAAAAGAAGTAATCAATTATATATGGTGTGGGAAAAAAAATAAAATAAGGTATCAAACTCTCTTAAACACTTACGAAGATGGAGGATTGAAATTACCGGACCTTGATACCTGCATTAAGGCCCACTATGTACATTTGGTCATCAACTTGAAAATGTCCCCTGCTATAGAAAAAAGCTGGTATATTTTCCCTAACTCCTACTTTAAACAGTTAGGAGGTGTTAAGTGTGTGAATGAGAATTTTGACGTTTCTAAAATTCCAGTGGATATACCAATATTTTATAAAAACATGTTGAGATTTTGGGCTGAAATAAGTGTAGATCCAATCGAAGATGATCCATTAAGTGTTTTAAGACAACCACTATGGAACAATAAATACATTTCTTTAGATACGCAATATTTAAAAAAAATTATAGAAAAGAAGGTGATGCGAGTGAACGACCTGTGGGACACGGAAAAGGGCTTTAGCTGGGAAAAGGTTCAAGACTTTGGTCTTACTGAAGATGATCTATTTGGGTGGTTCGGAATCATCCATGCAATCCCTCAAAAATGGAAGTCAATGTTGAATTCATCTCACCCTTTTAATACTAACGAAATGCAATCGGACTTAATACACTTAAGGGGTACCCCTTATAAGATAGAGCAATTAAAAAATAAGACAATATACAATATTTTAATTTCTTCAAAAGCTGAAACACCAACCTCTCAATCTAAGTTGAAATGTAGATTAAAGGTTAAAGTTATTGATTGGAAATCAGTGTATACACGTATCCATAAGACTACAATCGAATCATACCTTAGAAGTTTCCAATATAGACTACTAAATAACTGCCTTTATCTAAACAAAGATTTATATAGATTTCACCTGGTCGATAGTCCTTGCTGTTCGTTCTGTCAGCTAGAAGAAGAAACTATGGTTCATTTTTTTGTTCAATGTCCTTTTTCAATAAAATATTACTCTAGTTTGGAAATTTGGCTCTCTACCTGTAATGTTAACTTGCCTCCTATAAATGCCTGTAATGTTATACTAGGAGTCGACCGAGGAAAAGAAACTACTTTAGTTAATTTTATTATCTATATTTATAAACTTATGTTATATAAGGCTAGACCAAATAAAAAAAGCCCCACCTTAGATGAATTTATAACGAAAATGAAATACTACCATGACATTGAAAAATCTATAGCTGAAAAAAATGACAAAATTGCCATACATCTAAAAAAATGGGGAAAAATAGCTCCCAAATTAATTTAAATTTAAAAAAATAACAACTATAGATATGCTCCGTTTTCCTCTTGTAATTAGTGTTTGTAATGTGTGTAAGCCTCGTTTGTAAAAACGATGTAAAAAAAAAAAATGTACTTTCTCTTGGTGAAATAAAAATATGAAAAAAAAAAAAAAAAAAAAACGTAAAATTGGTCACAGCTTAGCCATTTTGCTGTGTGGATTGCCATTCGCGTTGCGTACAACTGTTCGTTCCTAGCGTAATCTCCAACTAAGCACAAATTTACAAGCTTCCTACTGGGAAAGCTACTTGTATCAAAATCAATATGATCAAGTGGTGATAGAATTTCGTATTCTATAATTTTGGCCTTGAAGACAAACCGTAATCACTCGTTCGATTTCAAACGAAGTTCCTTTGCGCCACTGTGTCCACTGTTACTCTATAGGCGAATCCTTGCTGACGTCATTGTTTACATTTTTGCTTCATTAGCATAAATTAAACTTCAAGCTACAAACAAACAGACTATATCAGTTGAAAGATAATTTTAAACTGAGTAACCACCGAAAATTTGAGATTGATATGTTAAATATTTACGGAGAAATTGACTTTTCAAAACTATAAAATGGGCTGGGGGGCAAGAGTTGCTGACAGCCATACATTCATTGTAAATTTTGAGCTTTTTAAACGCTCATTCCTCAAAATATATTTATCATATCACTCTCAAATTTTCGGTGATTATCATGTGTGACAATCTCTTTCGATTTATGTACTCTGTTTGTTTGTATATACGTCGCTTGAAGTTTGATGTATGCTAATGAGGAAAAAACGTAAACAAGGATTCGCCTATACTTAGTGTACAACTGTTCCTCTGTGCCTAGTGTTCCACTGTTCCTCTGTGCCTAGTGTTCCACTGTTCCTCTGTGCCTAGTGTTCCACTGTTCCTCTGTGCCTAGTGTTCCACTGTTCCTCTGTGACGTAGTAGCAAAGCTGTGACGTATCTTGTTCGGCGTACACGGGCCATAAACCAACCTTCACTTAACTGGTTAAAATGTCAAAGATTAGGTCAATTAACTCATTTTCTGACAATGTATTTTGCATTTTGTCAGAACATTCCTCGTTAAAACGGTTTCGTTTCTAATTATAGACCCTGAAGGTTTTGAAAATGATTTATTGGTAGTAGAACGCAGTCATTATATCCGTGAAACTGTTTCCGTTAACAAATAGCACTAAATAGCGTACTGAAGGTTTAAATTGTTCATGCAATGCATAAAAATAGCCTTGATCATAGCTACTACTCATGCATCTAAGTACTGCTTCTGTGCAAAGTTCTTCAGAGTTCAGTTTAGTATGTAGCGGAGCTTACGCCGGAGCTTTAATGGACTAGTACTGAACAGTTTGTTTCGTTTGCCATCGTCAATACCTTTGATAATCGGGATTCTATTCTCTCAGTTCAATAACTACAGGTCCATATTTAACTCCTAATTCAGTTCCAGATGATCGCAATTCCAAGAACTACATTTTTCAAGGCCAAAGTCGGGAAATAGGTACATAAGGTACATGGAAAGTTATTACGGAGTAATAAGAAAAAACATAAGAATTGCAATAATCGAAGTATACGAACTGGTGAGATGGAGAATAACTCGTGTGTTCTAACTGCTTTCAAGGCAACAACTAATATGCAAGGTGTTATGTCCATTCAACGTGTTTTGAATAACTTGACAAATGTGTTATTTCAGTTTCAGTTTTCTTTATTTTCTACTCTATGTACTACACGGATAGTTACAATTTCGAAGAGTATGATAAGCAGTTAGGTGAAGGAAACATAAAAGATAGTATTGAAATTTTACTTGTTAACAGCACTGCTTCTCGCATTTTATTTTAAACAAGAGGCTGACACAGCTAGCCTGCTATGCAGACGTATTTTTTCACTCTCAAAAATACGTCTGCATAGCAGGCTAGTACACAGCCTGTACTAGGGCCATATATATGGCTTCTCAAACTCATAAATAATTAATGAGAATATTACAAAGAAAATCACAAGCGTGAAGGAGTTTGGATATGTGATGAAACACTTGCATAAATTATCCAAACTTTCTTCACCGTTTTCTCTTCAATGGTAAATTCGTTGGAGAAGCCACATGTTAGATAACTATGTAAAGTTAATGTGTCTTCCCTCTGTAAATAAAGAATATTGTATTGTATTTGTATTGTATTGTATACGCGTCGTTTTTCAAGTTCAGTTCTCAGTGTTTGGATATGTGATACAACACGGCTGACAGTGTTGTATATATATTACATCACAACAGATAATGTATTAATAGAACTAGGTATACCTTTCGGTAAAGTGCCAACGAGCAATGTTTTATAACGGTGTTTCACCAAATATTACACCCTAAAAGGTACGACGTTCATCGCTAAATATGCACTTTACACACTGCCGTGACGTCCAAGCGACATATGTATCTTTGCTAAAATTGTACGAAATCTCCCAGAATAAATCCCTGATGTCTAGTATAACCGGGGGAACTCAAACAGAATAGCCTTGTGACCAATCGACATACATATGAAGCTGTAAAATTATTTTTTCAGTCCATGACAGCCGATAGTTCGAACTTCTTCAAACCTGCTACGGTCTAAATTCAAGACTGCTAAACTTTCTAGCGTGAAGCGCACTACACTATGTCTTAGTTTCCGACCTTTGGACCAGAAATATTGATTGGAATTCCCTAATATTTTTACAGCAGTAAACAGGGATGCTGGCTATGCGAAAGAAAAATAATAATAACATTTGGAGGAATAGTTATGTTCTTAGATGTGCAACTTAAATTATATTTACAATTTTGCGTAAAATCTGATATCGGCCAATCTCGTCCATACACTGTACAAAAAGTAAGTTAAAATACGTTCTGATGGCCAAAAAACCTCAGCATCACAAAGAGCATAGACTTCTGACCAATCGACATACATATGAAGCTGTAAAAGTAACTTTTCAATCCATGACAGCCGATAGAACGAACTACTAGAAACCCGCTAGTAATTTCATGATGGGCAATCGATATACATATGAAGCTGTAAAAGTTACTTTTCAATCCATGACAGCCGATAGAACGAACTACTAGAAACCCGCTAGTAATTTTATGGACTTCCGGTGACAACTCAATTCTCTCGCTAGTGTCAAGCGCGCTACGCTGTCCTAAAAATACTGTACGAAAGCTCCCGTTAAAATATTCCTACAGCCCAAAGGACCACAGAAGTTTAAAGAGGATAGCCATGTGACCAATCGACATACATATAAAGCTGTAAAACAAAATAGTCAGTCCATGACAGCTGATAGTTCGAACTACATACTTCAAAGCCGCTGTAGTCACTACGGGCTAAATTCATGATTGCTGAACTTACTACGGGCTAAATTCACGATTGCTAAACTTTCTAGCGCGTGAAGCGCGCTACACTATGTCTTAGTTTTCGAAACTTTTGCACTAGTAATATTGATTGGAATTCCCTAATATTTTTACCGCAGTAAACAGGGCTGCTGGCTATTCGAAAGAAAGAAAATGGTAATATTTGGAGGAACAGTTATGTTCTTAGATGTGCAACTTAAATTATGTTTACGATTTTGCGTAAAAATCTCATCCAAACACTATACGAAAAGTAAGTAACACTTTCTGATGGCCAAAAAAAATCAGCATCGCAAAGACCATATATAGACTTCTGACCAATCGACATAACATACGAAGCTGTAAAAGTAACTTTTCAGTCCACAACAGCCGAGAGTATGAACTACTATAATTTTTACGGACTTCTCTCTCTAGTGTCAAGCGCGCTAACACTATGCTGAAATACTGTACGAAAACTTCCGTTAAAATATTACTACAGCCCAAAGGACCACAGCAGCTTAAAGACGATAGCCTTCTGACCAATCGACACATATGAAGCTGTAAAACAAATTATTCAGTCCACTAAGGCCCATCGCGTGTATCGAATCCTTGACCTACAGCCTCAATCCAAACGCATGCGCAAATGCAATTGTGGAATTACGCAGTAAATCTCAAATTTCCCTGCATACGAGACTATGCTCTGCCGCCTCGCCAACCTCGCATTTGGGCTCGGTTGGCTCGTTGGCAATTACAGGAGCCGAAAAGCGAGTTGAGTGTCCTTAGTCTGCGAAAATACAAACACACAAAAAAGTCATACACATTCTTTTATTAGCACCTTATACATTTGTGCACATTGGTCTTGATATCCAAGAAAGCTAATAACTATCTCAGTATAAAAAAATAGATTATATTATACATAGACTAATTAGATTGGAAAAATAGAGAATTGTACCGCTGCAATTGACGAACGAAACAGTTGAGGACTATATCTGGAATAGGTTTCGCTTATTCGTTATTCGTTACATGTGGCCAGAGGTTTTTCTTAATAAAGGTTTACATCATTGCCAGAAATATAAGACAAGATGGCGGCGCACATGCGCATCAGTGTCTAAAATGGCTGTCGATTCGTATAAGAAAATGTATGAAAAACATAAAACTTTTCAAATTTGAAGACCTTCTAAGTTTAATTTCATATTAGTGCGCCTCGAGACCAATAACTTACCGATTACGCTGTGTAATGATGTCACAAACAATCCCTCAGATCGTCGGCAAAGTACTTCCCTGAGAAGTCCATTTCGCCCTTCAAATTCTCCTCGTTCTCCCTGTTGTTGTCTGTAATCTGGCTGAACCCATGCACAGTTTGAGGTACAACAGTACGACAAGTCTTTGGTGAGGCAAAAAGGTGCGCCTCCATGTCAATAAAGCAGTGTTCAATGTATCCAAATTGCCAATAAAACGTACAATAACACTCCTCCAAAGTACTTCCAAAGACGTCTGAGTTTCGTCGAAATAATGTTTGTGCCAGGACGCCATGTAGGATTACATTTTCGAAGAAAACTTGACGAGAAAGGAGAGAAACGTCACCATTTCTCACCATATTGCTTTCTGTCCGCCATCTTGTTGTGTTAACCTAAATCCTGCAATGTTTGCTGGGATATAAACTGGGTTTCAGGCCTTTCTCCTCTAAATAATTGCCGCCAAGCAGCTGGACTTGGACAGACAGACGCCGGAGAGAGTACAAATCCAAAAATGGCTTTTTAATCACAATGGCTACGTTTAAGCTAATATAACTCTCGTTCCGCTTCTATATTCTTATTTCGTCACAGAAAGTTTCGGTTTTCTTTGCGTTGGAAGGTCTATAAACAGTATAAAGAACCTACTGAGTCTCACTCACTATAAGCCGCCATTTTGAATCGGCTAAAAGGGCGCCCGCAGTACCTTTCCGCTGATGTCCATAATTTCTGGCAATGTGAGAAACAGCAAACTAGGCTGTGGATGGGTTACTCTAGGGGTTGCTGTTCATGTGGGAGGTGTTTCTTAATAAAGGTTTACATGAGAAACAGCAAACTAGGCTGTGGGGGGGGGGGGGGGGTTACTCTAGGGGTTGCTGTGCATGTGGGAGGTATTTCTTAATACTTGAGAAACAGCAAACTAGGCTGGGGAGGGGTTACTCTAGGGGAGGCTGTGCATGTGGGAGGTGTTTCTTAATAAAGGTTTACTTGAGAAACAGCAAACTAGGCTGGGGAGGGGTTACTCTAGGGGTAGCTGTGCATGTGGGGGTGTTTCTTAATAAAGGTTTACATGAGCAACAGCAAACTAGGCAACATCTGATTCTTTAAAACGAAATCCTGTCATAGAAAAATACATTTGTGAGGGAGGATGATATGATGAAAATACTAGTAAACGTTATCATAGTAAGGGTGCTTAATTAAAAAAATTAAGGCCCCCTCTATAAAAGAGCATCATATATGAGCCCCCCTACCGCAAAATAATGTCCGGTCCCTAATTATTATATTACCACCCGTTTGGGTACAAACCACTATAGTAATGGTCCATTTAGCTAAAAAAACACGCTATAAACAGGGCTACATGAGGTAATTAATAATAGTATCACTAATAATAATAATAATTATAAAGAAGTTATACTCTACTATCAATATAGGGACCTTCGTCGTCACAGTCGCTAGCTCAGGTCTCAGCATGAAGTAAAAAAACACATTAGCTGAGTACTGAGAATGCCATTTGATAACTAGATTGGAGTACTTAAACATTGAGACGCACTTTATTTGCTATGCAGTATGAATAACATATTTGTTCAAATAAAGGAAGTAATTGTATACTTCTTCTCTTCTTAGTTTTGAAGCTTAGCTCTTCAGTGTAAAGAGAGACGATAATGGCGATACGTACAGTGCTATTCCTGGTTGTGTTTCTGTGCATCTTTACTCAAACATCAGGCTCCAAGAAAATGAATACCCAGCATCGAGACACGGGGGATAGATTCGACTACATAAACTTCGTGGCCCACCAAAGTTCTCGCCTCTTCTTGCCACTCAATTTGGCAAACTTGCTTCAGACATCCCAACTTGTCTACGAAGAGATAGATTGCATGTCTGCTTGTTTGGACGAGCCATGGTGCTACTCCATGAATCTAAAGGTTATCCCAGCGAAAGATGACCGTCATGTCTGTGAGTTGATGTCAACTGATAAGTACAACAACTCTAAGTACTTCATATCTGACAAAGGATTTGTGCACTTTAGGATCAAGGTAAGAATATCGGAACCGAGTCTAAAAAAATAATTGAAAGTTTAGAACATGGCGTGCTAGCTAATTCTTGAGCTACGAATGATGATGATGAAATTTTACGTGTCGATCGGGTCCATATACGGCCAACTACATGCAATAGGGGTCCACTTAAATATAATAATAATGATAAAATAGAAGAATATCTAGTAAATGCCGTAAACATGCATAGAAAGTATTTATACATGTATATCCTAAAATGGAAATCATTGATAAGCAAAGACTAATTTCTAAGATAATAGTTAATAATCTGATGTGACAATATCACTAAACATAGACCTTCAATGGAAAACTCGTGGAAACAATGTCAAATGATTATGTTTTTAGCAAAAGTTCACTATGTGGTTCCAGAAAATACCCATACGCGGTTGTAATTGGATTTTCTTTGGGGGGGCGTCGTTGAACCACTCCGATACCTGTAGCTTCAGTGCCACCCAATGGGTTTCCCTCCCCGGAATTTCAGTGGTTTTCATGTAAAACCTGGCCTTACAATGTATCCAAATATAGCTATTGTTATTGACCACGTGGGTTTTACTGTAAGACGGCAAAACCAAAATATAGCTGGGATAATGTGATGAAATTTGATATCACAGAAATTCGCTTGAAAAACATAATTACGAGACTTGAGTGAGTGGTCAGTGAACGGCAGTGTAGATCCGAGTTAAAGCTTTATTTTGAGTCCAAGGGCAAATTCAATACAGCACCTCATTGCATGTTTGTAGTTTCAGAAATACCCAACATGAATACATTTTGTTTGGACCACTCCACCCCTCTTTTCCATTCATCGTGGTGCGGCGTTAAACGAGAAAATATCCATGCCATAACCTCACCCCCTAGAGAACGTCACTAACCCTAGCAGCAGAGAAAATATTCTGTCTGTTAAAGGAGAACTGAACACTAAAATCAATCCAACGTCTACAAAAAGATGTATTCGAAATAAATAAGTGCTGTTATTTTATTTTTCTCTGCATGTGTTGCGGGTCTATGATGAGAAAATCTGAAAACCTTCATCGCAACCTTCGCTATGTACAGGTACCGGAAATAAATTAATTTTGCCATGCTGTCCCTATAACCCATTTTGAGGATGTTGCATGCGCAGCTAGAACAATGGCTATTTATTTTCAAAAACAAAAGGTTGGCAGACCAGAAGGAGCCTTAGAAGCTCGCGTTTATTGTTCTACTGATGCGTGCGCAACATCGTCAAAGTGGCCTATTGCGGACCACAGTGTGTTCTTTGTGTTGGAGGTGTGATTATTTTTCCTTGGTATGTGTGACGACGTACGATATGGGGACATTTGCACTGAATTGAGCCGCCACACAATATAGATTTATCAGCAGAAAATCGAACTTTAAAAGTAAATTTCTCTTCACAGACGCGCAACACAAAATCGATAGTAGAACTTATTTCTTTGGAAAACATCTTTGTTTAGACGCTGGGTTGATTTTAGGGTTATGTCACAGCGTTTTCACAAGCTAGGTTATTTTTAGAACGGTTTCCCGCTATTCTTGGGTTGCAATCATTCCTAAGAGAATAAAATCACAAAAGCGTAGCAGCCATTTTGGTTGCCATAACAACCGTATACGTAGCTAATGAGGAATCTTTCGTTCCGCCACTGGTGTAACCCACCAATTGGCGGGGGAAATGATCTAAAAATAGCCCAACTTGTGAAAACCCTGTGACAGCTATATAGGAGGTATGGACGCTCCTGGTTATGGGCTCCTGCTGTTTTCCATTCAAAAATAATCGCACTATATTTGTTTGCAAACCCAGCAAGATATTAAAGGTATTCTTTAGGCCATCGGCGAGGTAGGATGAACAGCGAACGCCTTTCAAAATCGATAAGATTTGCCGTGATGTCAATACGCCGAGTGAGGCAAATTTATTTTTCAGTTCGCCACTGAAGTTGTTATCTCTCTCAAATGAAATCGCATTTACTTTAAAATCATTTTGATATGCTGAGTGGTGGTCTAGATCTGGCCGTGCCGGGGTTTGAACCCGCGATCTCCCGCACAACAAACCGGCGCTTAACCACTGAGCTAACCGGTCTCTTAAATTGTATTTCCTACATTATGAGAATAAGAAACACTCTCGATCTTTCTTGGTCTCTTATTTTCTTTATTTCGTTTTTATTCTGGTTTGTAAAAAGGAGGGAGAGGGATTTTTTTCATAAGGAAACGGGGGTGGGGGAGTGTAAACCTACATAGGAACATCCTCCTAGTACGCCGCTGATGACTTATTTCACGGTCATTGTTATGTTGTGTTTTTCAGTCTCCATGCGAAAGCAATCCCTGCGGTGGTAACGGAGCATGTATTGCACTCTACAAAAAGCAAGACTACGTATGCGCATGCGCTGCAGGTTTTACTGGGCGTAGATGAATGACAGGTAACCAGAACTCTAAGAAAAATTACTTAAGCCGATCTAATTAGCGTAAATGTCGCTTTATTTATTATCGCCAAGGATTAAGAAGGAATTGTATGGAACTCAGAATATAATATAAGAATTGATGTGTTTCTTTAATTCACACGATTTCTGCGCCGCCTTAATAATTGAATGTAACGTATGAATGTAGGCATGTTTCTATTTGATTTAGAGAGGTTTTAGCTCTGTCAAATCGACGCCCGTGAGTCAACTCTTGTAATAATGTCAAATGCTAGAAAATACCTCACTTTCCTTACCTGATAGAATATTCACTGTTAGGAAAGTTGCTGTTGTCGACTCCTCAAAAAATTCTTGGGATATAACCTTTCTAAATCGATCCGAAACTCTTCGATAAAAGCCATATAAATTCTGTCACAACCCTGTTGAATCCATGCAATCTCCGTTCGGTACTAATTTACATAGGCACCAGTCAAGTAATAAAAATTGTCGTCGTTTTTGGTGGCGCAGTGGTTAAGATATTCGCTTCGTACGAGATGGGTCAAGGGTTGCAGTCCCAGTAGAACTGACAGATTTGTTCTTCTCTCGTTTAGTTTCTTTTGTTATTTATGCGCCATCTTGCAAAGCTTAGTACTCTGGCGATCTCATGTAATTTATAAATACTGCTGAAAGATTAGCAGGAACATTCGGAAGTATAAAAGTTAAACAAAGTCTGACCATTTATTTGGATACGAGAAATAAAAGAAATGATTTGAAGATAAAGGTTACCGACAGAACCTTTCACCCCTTCTTTCTACGAAAGAATGGCTCACTTGATTAATTCATGAAAAGACAAAGGACCCTTTACACGTGACGTCATAGCCGCCATGTTGGTGTACAGTTAACAATATATTCTTCGTTAGCTTCTTTTGTTCTGTACACCAACATGGCCGCCATGCCCTTTGTCATTTAAATCTCTGGGGATTGAGTGCAAACCATCTATATAAACTAACCTAAATTAGCAGTGGATTTAAAATTTACAAATTTAACAGCAATTGAGCGACGATGTCTAGTGTAGTGGTTGCGACGTTTGCCTTACGAGTAGGATGAGCGGGATTCAAATTTCAGAAAATCTCTCAAATTTTTTTTACCTCACCATTTTCTTGAGAAATTGTTCTTGAGCTCTAGGTGGGGAAGATCTTGTTTACTGACCGGTTACGTTTTTTTTTAAAGGGTAGGTTTTAGTTAGTTTATATTGTCATTTCATGAAGTGAGCGATTCTAGTATTTAGGAGCGCGTTCTTTCTACTCGGTTCGCCATATTAGAAATACCAAACTGACCATGCCCACTAGTGACTACCAAATTAGCCAGGATCATAATTTACGAAGGATCATAAATTACCTAGATTTCTGGTTATGACAGATGACCTGCTAAGAAACATTATTAGTTAAATGAACTAATAATTCGTTAATATACTAAATATTAAATATGCATATTAAATATGAAACAACTAGAACTTACTATGAAAACGAAAAAAACAAAAACATTTCCTTTCACTTTTGATTAAATAATTGTCATCCTTAAGATTTTGTTTGGTTCTTAAGCTACAGTAATATATATCAGTGACTGTTTGGTGGTCACTCGTCTTGACAGGTTTATTTTGAAAACCAATTACACCAGCTTATATATCGCTTACGTGCCTTAATGACTTCAATATTTCATACATTAATTATACTGCACTGCTATCCATTGATATTGATGAGTGTCAGACTGGCTCCCATCGTTGTCATGCCAACGCCCAGTGCACGGACGCCATTGGTTCATATATGTGTCGCTGTAATAGTGGCCAATCAAATACTTCATGCATTAACTACTGCACTGCTATCCATAGATATTGACGAGTGTAAGACTAGCTCCCATCGTTGTCATGCCAACGCCCAGTGCACTAACACCATTGGTTCATATATGTGTCGCTGTAATAGTAGCCACTCTGGTAATGGACTATCGTGTGCAGGTAAACGCTTACTATAGAATTTTGAATAGATCGAATGGCACTCAGAGACTTCATACATTAACTACTGCACTGCTATCCGTAGATATTGATAAGTGTAAGACTGGCTCCCATCGTTGTCATGCCAACGCCCAGTGCACTAACACCATTGGTTCATATATGTGCCGCTGTAATAGTAGCCACTCTGGTAAGCGTGTGCAGGTAAACGCTTACTATAGAATTTTGAATAGATCGAATGGCACTCAGAGACTTCATACATTAACTACTGCACTGCTATCCGTAGATATTGATAAGTGTAAGACTGGCTCCAATCGTTGTCATGCCAACGCCCAGTGCACTAATACCACTGGTTCATATATGTATCCCTGTAATAGTGGCCACTCAAAGACTTCATACATAAACTACAGTACTGCTACCCATAGATATTGGTGAGTGTCAGACTAGCTCCCATCGTTGTCATGCCAACGCCCAGTGCACTAACACCATTGGTTCATATATGTGTCGCTGTAATAGTGGCCATCAAAAGACTTCATGCATTAACTACTGCACTGCTATCCATAGATATTGATGAGTATCAGACTGTCTCCCATCGTTGTCATGCCAACGCCCAGTGCACTAACACCATTGGTTCATATATGTGTTGCTGTAATAGTGGCCACTCGGGTAATGGACTATCGTGTGCAGGTTAGCGCTTACTATAGAATTTTGAATAGATGGGATGCCACTCAGAGACTTCATACATTAACTACTGCACTGATACCCGTAGATATTGATGAGTGTTAGACTGGCTCCCATCGTTGTCATGCCAACGCCCAGTGCACTAACACCATTGGTTTATATATGTGTCGCTGTATTAGTGGCCACTAGGGTAATGGACTATCGTGTGCAGGTAAGCGCTCACTATAGAATTTTGACTAGATGGAATGCATTTTTATTAATTATATCGCACATAGGGAGAGGATACGTATGGAGATATATGGTTTAGTGAGAAGAAGAAAATTGGTAAAAAGGACACATGAAAATCTGAATTGTAAATCTCTTCCCTTATTTTTTAAGGCTACATTGTCTTATTACTAGCTCGTTTTTGCATAAACAAAGAAACGTGTCAAACTATTCTGCAACAGCATATTCTGATAACTATTTCAAGTTGAAGATTATGAACAACCTGATTATTTTTCTTCGTATTTTATCAGTATCGCGAGCGAAGCGAGCTGAGCAGCAATTAATAATATGGACAAAATCTGTTCTTTGCGTTAATTCGGTTTCCACCACAATCCCTTGCGTGGCCAACTACAATGCGCTCCTCCCCTCCCCACTGGAGGACATTTTTTTGCAGCCACTGATACGATACAGTGAAGGGCATGATCTGCGTGTCATTGATAGTCTATAATTACTTTGTAGGTTATATGCTTGGTTGTTTATATTCTCCAACATTTAAGCTCCCTTCTTAATTCAGCGAATACTGGTACCATAATAGTCTCCATTGTATGGGGTAGAGGAGCAGTCCTTTGACGGGTTTATGTTTCGCATTCCTTGCAGCTTAATTGACATCTTGAGGAGAGCGATTTACGCAAATTCGCGAGTGCTTTGTCGTACGCTGTACTTCAGGCTAATTTTGATCGACTTCGTTTGCATTTTTACTACAGTTTATTCAGTGCTCCTTTATTTGTTATTCTTGTGTTTTGACGTGAAGTTTACTAAAAAAAACGAGTTTAACCCACAAAAAATACATGCTCATGCATATTAACGACTCGGCGTGTAGGCGATCGGACTTAGTGTCAGCATATATCTTTTGATAGTTTGGGGCGGAGATAATGGTTATCAGTTTCCAAAGAGCAAGATCTCGCCTGTTATCAAGATTGTGAGCAGCAAATAGATTTCTTCTATTAGCCTTCGATAAAATCAAGTCAACACCAATTAGCACCAAAATCACAAATTAACACCAAAATCAACATGTGAGTTTGAGAGTAGTATGTATAAAAATATATGAATGTAGTGGGGAGTGTGTGTGAAGTTGAAAGCTAGGCCCCCACCAGCTATGCTGAAATACATAGCCTGCTATAACAAAAAGAATATTTTTTTATTAGCATTTACAATTACATTCACAATTACAGTTGATTTCCGTTGTTTAAACTTCACTGGGGAGAGCAGCCGTTTTTGGTACTGGGAATCTTACGAAATGTCGGGAATTGGTAGGCTCAGTGAATCATTGTTTACAGGAAAATCGTCGATATGTCGGAAAAAGGAAAATTAATCGGGACAACTTTTGATAAAACACACCACAGCTTCAGTCGTGCGATATCCCCATGACGAAATATATTCATCTAAACTCGGATGGCATTTTTACACCCAGTAATATATTTTTGCTGCCAAAGAGCTACTGTAGGTTTTCTTCTAATACACTTCCTTAACAGTGTGCGGCAGAACGACAGACCACGGACCTTGACCAAGAAAAATAGAGGGATTTGCTCGCAGTCTAGTTCAAAAATCACAGCGATAGTTTTAGTGACCTATAAATAATTTCTCCCCCTTTCCTGACCTTATCCTTCACAATTGGCGCTCACGGTTGTCATGCCAACGCTCAGTGTATCAACACACCAGGTTCATATGTCTGCAGGTGTAACAATGTATTCTATGGAGATGGAAAAATCAACTGCAACGCATGTATGTAAGACTTATTTATATAAATATCTCAAACGGAAGCTTTGATTCCATGCTGATTCCATGCATGCACCGCTAGGCTCAGGGATGTATATGACAAATGTTGACGTTGAGGGAAGTTACCTGGTTTATTTTATGTTTACCGATAGCATCCGCGCAGATTGATCCCCCACTGAGACGTTATGATTCGCCTCTACAAAGCTTATATTCTCCCGGCCCCATCTGGAATACTGTGGTCCACTCCTGTTAGGGATTGGAAAGGTTGGAACTAGGAAGATGTAGGACACTAACTATTACATACTAAGGACTATTTTGGGTTTGTCCAAGTCATTGTTCTTTGATTATCTTCTCAAATACGCCAACAAAGGAACCTTGGCTGAACGTAGGAACTGTCAATCACTAATTCGATTTTATATTGCATGAACGATCAGGGTCGAACTTATATAAATGACTTTTTCAAGCTTAAAGTGGTAAGCTACAACTTGCGCGGAAATGATACCAGACTAGAACAGCCTCGTTTTAATTTGGAATGGCTTCATAAATCGTTTTCATATATAGCAAGTGTTCTGTGGAACAAACTACCTATTAAAATAAGGGAATGCAAAGATATATCTATTAAAAGCGCTTTACGATCTCATATGTTATCGTCATAAATAATTACCTCGAAATTTCTAATCTAAATTTATTTTAATGAGTCTATATATGCATAGTTTAATACATATTTTTAATATTGTAATATTTCAAGATTTGTAATATTTTAAGACTTTTTAATACTTTCAAACGTCAAGTGTTCGATCTAAACTTTTTAAAACTATAAGTTATGTATGTATTTTTATTTGCCAATTTTTGGGATCCCGTTCACGTTTAAACGAGTTGTATAAGCTCCTACATGTAGGTGACACATGGTTAAATAAAGTATTGTATTGTATTGGTATAATCAACTAAATGTCGATTAAGGTATGTTACCGCCGTAGGGAGCGAGATTGAGGCAGACGTTTCGAGCCACTAGCGCTTTGTCTGTCTGCAGAGCAAACAAATGAAACAAAACACTTTTAATAGTCATCGAATCAAGAGCAACTGGTGTTTTAGAATTCCATTCTTGGAATTAAACTTCTTTGAATTTTCTTGGGTAATAAGGAAGGATGCCCACTTTCTTCGACTGAAATACTCTTTATAGAATTATATAATAAAAGAGTAATATAGGTGAATTAAGTAATGAGAGCTAGGAACTAGAATAACTAATAAAGAGAAAGAGGGAAAAGGTTACCAGAAGTGATCGTAGGCAAACTAAATAATGAACTTGTAATAATTCAAAACAAAGTTCAAAAAACACATTTCGGGTGACCGCTGTTGCGAACTGCAGTATTAACAATTAATATACTATCTTGTGTTCTAGAATTCCATTCTTTTGAATTAGTCTTGTTTGAATTTTCTTGTGGAATGGAATATTGCTCTCTTTCTTCGACTGAAATACTCTTAAACGTTTTAAAATAAAAGTCAGCATCGACGACTGATAAATTGTTTATTACTCGGGCCAGCGTAGACTGGGCCCGAGTCAAGTTTCGCAAGTGTTTATTATTTTCTGTGTCATATGTCGTAATGGCGGTTGGTCGTGTTTGACTGAGCTCCGCTATATTCGGCGCCAAACTGCCTTTATGGCTACATTGAAGGAGATTCAGGATGTCCTAAAGAAGGAAATTTTACCGATAAATGATAAATTAGGGAAGCTAGCAAAGAATTTTCAGGAATTGAAGGAAACAGTTCGGTTTATGTCGGATAAATACGACGAATTGCTAATGCAAATTCAATTAACGAACCAGAAACTACTTAGTCAAAGTCTGGCCGTTAACTCCTTAAAAGAAAAGCTTGAGAACGTACAGAAGTCCTAGAGTTCCTAAGCAGAGGAATCGCTCACTTAATTTATTCATGAAATGACCATATAAACTAACATAAATTAGCAGTGGTTTTAAAATGTACAAATTTGACAGCATTTGAGCGACGATGGTTGTTTAGTGTAGTGGTTGCGATGTTTGCCTAACGAGTAGGCGGCTGAGGTGGCAGCGGGGTTCGAGTTCCAGAAAATCTGTTTATTTTTTTTTACCTCACCATTTTCTTGAGAAGTTTTTCTTGAGAACCCTAGCTCTAGGTGGGTAAGATCTTGTTTACTGACCGGTTAGGGTTTTTAAATTTTTCAGGGTAAGATTTTAGTTAGTTTATATTGTCATTTCATGAATAAATTAAGTGAGCGATTCCTCTCCTTAGGAGCTCGTCAGAAGTCCGACTCAGATGCCAAACTACAAACTGATGAGCTGGCTCAGTATTTAAGGAGAGACTGCCTTGAGATATCAGGCATCGAAATAACCGACGACTGCTCCTCTAGCGAAATCGTTCAGTCAGTCGGTCAAGCCATTGGTGTTCCAATCGCCGAGTCATCCTATCCCCTCGTATAATTCAGAAGCTCCGCCAAAGCTGATTGTCAAATTCGTGAGAAGAGATGTACGCAACAGGTTTTATGCTAACCGAAAGAGACTGGCTAACAAAAAAGCAAAGGATCTTCCGAACCTGGGCCTTGAGTCATCTGCCAACGTATATATATCTGAATCCCTTACTCCGTCAAGGAAAAAACTCTTTGGTGGCGTGAATAAGATAAAGAAGCAATGGAAATGGAAATTCATTTGGACTTACAATGGACGGATCTTCTTGAAGGAGGCAGAGAACAGGCAAACATTCTCTTTCGACACCGAGGAAGACCTCCGCGACTTTGAAAGTAAGAACCGTCGCCATTAGACAAGCAGATAAGCTTATTACCTATATGTATACCACATTATTAATATATTACTGAAAAACTATGAGCAGAATAAGGTTAGTAACTTTAAAGCTACATGCATCGAATTATCTTCAATCCAATGATCGCTAGCAGTAGCTATACCATGCTTGTTGAACTACCATTCCATGATCTTGACGATAAAGAGTTCCTAAACATAACTGGCGCGTGGGTTTACTCTGAATTTCTAACGAGACCTGAAACAACCATGGGGGCTGATCAAAGCCAGGTCCCGGCTATTCCACAGATCGAATTGGAATTTAGCGTGTTGGTTTTTGCGGAGGGAGGAAAACCGGAGAACACGGAGAAAAACCCTCGGAGCAAGGGCGAGATACCAACGAACTCAACTCACGTATGGCGCCCCGTCCGGGATTCGAACCTGGGCCACAGAGGTGAGAGGCGAAGCGCTTAACCACTAATCTGGGTTTACTCCGGCCCCCATCTCTATATTTGACTCGAAAGACCTTTTCCAAGATATCATTGAATGCCCAGATAAACAAGCTGAAGAATTCGAGAATTACATAGAATCAAAATATTATTCTATTAAACAAACTGGATCTTTATTTTATAAGGCAACTCGACAAAATGGATTCTCAATTTTGCATTGCAATATGCGCAGTTTATCTAAAAACCTCTCAATGTTAGAAGATATCCTTCTCAAATCGAAGGAATCACCAGATATTATTGCTATCTCAGAAACTAAACTGAAAGAGACTAACAGCCTAAACATTAGCATACCAGGATATTCGGTTTTTGCATACAAACTCTAAAACATTGGCTGGAGGTGTTGGCCTTTATCTTACGAAAGAATTGGAATTTGTGAGAAGGCATGCCCTTGAACTAACTGCGGAAGGTGTAGAATCCTGTTGGATTGAGATCATACGAAAAAGACAAAAGAATATTATAATTGGCTGCATTTACCGCCACCCACATAATGACCGTAAACATTTTCTCGAAATCTTAAAAGTTAAGCTTGAGTGCTTAAACGGTAAAGGACAAGAAATTTTCTTGCTCGGAGACATAAACATAAACTTCCTAAAATACAACGTTCATAACCAAACATCTGATTTCCTTGACATGATTCTAGATTTAGGTTTCCTGCCAATTATTACAAAGGCGACACGAATCACTGATCATACCTCGACTTTAATAGATCATATTTACACCAACATTCCACAAAAAGTATTAAAATCAGGTATTTGTTTAGCTAATATCTCTGACCACCTTCCTATATTCTGCACGGTCGCGAATAAGCTACCCGTGATAGACGATTTACGATATTTTAGAGATTTTTCGAATTTTAACGATGACTTATTTTTGAATGACGTAGCGGACATGGACTTCAAAAGTTTTGTAAGTGACGATAATGTTAATAACAGCATGAATAGAATCGTTGAAGCGCTTCAAACAATAACTGATAGGCACGCTCCGATACGTAAAGAATCTAATAAAAAGAAAAAACAATTTAAAAAACCATGGATATCTCATGCTTTACTGGTCTCGATAAGGAGAAGACAAAAACTTTTTAAAACCCACTTTTTAAGTAATGATCCAACAAAAGTAAAGATCTATAAAGCATATAACAACAAATTAAACAAAGTTAAAGAAGCCGCAAAATGAACTATTTTCGCGCTCGATTTAATTTAAATAAAGAAAACTTAAAAACAACGTGGAAGTTGATTGGAATGATAACAAATCGGAAAAATATTAACTCGCAAACAACGATAAAGAAGCTTCTCTATAAACATAAATGTTATACTGATAAGGCTAGCATTTCTCATCAATTAAACACACATTATATTAATGTTGGCAACGATTTAGCTAGTAAGCTTCCACCAAATGATGATAATCCAACAAAATACATTAATAGATCTTTCCAGAATAGTTTTGTATTTCGTGGCATTTATGCACATGAAGTCTACGATGCAATTATGGGACTTAAACTAAATAAGTCATCAATTGGTATCCCCCCATCATGCATTAAACTTGCCCGTGAACATATATATGAAGCACTAACAATAATTTTCAATCAATCCCTTCTTCAAGGAATTGTACCCGATATCCTCAAAATTTCTAAGGTAATGCCTGTCGATAAAGGAGAGGAAATTACTAATCCAGCCAATTTTCGTCCTATTTCGACTTTATCAGCCTTTACTCTAATGTTTGAAAAACTAATATACAAGCAACTTATTAATTACATTGAAAACAAGAAATTCTCTTTGAATTCCAATTTGGATTTCGCAAAGGCCGCTCGACATCCCAGGCTATAACAGAAATTGCAGATAACCTAAGAAAAGCGATTGATAATAACTTGTATACTTGTGGAGTGTTCTTAGATTTTTCGAAAGCATTCGACACTGTTAACCATGGAATACTACTAAATAAACTAGAATCCTATGGCATTAGAGGCCTACCCTTAAAATGGTTCACAAGTTATTTAATGAACAGGCAGCCGTATGTGTCTCTAGGAAATGTCGACTCCCCCAAACAAACAATGATCTGTGGCATCCCATAAGGTAGCTCTCTAGGACCACTATTATTTTTAATTTACATCAACGATATACCGAATTGTTCTGATGCCCTAACATTCAAAATATTTGCGGACGATACAAATGTATTTGCATCGGCTAAAGATTTAAAAAGCCTAGAAAATTTAATGAACTCTGAATTAAAAAAGGTCAAAGAATGGTGTGACATAAATAAGTTATCTATTAATCTATCGAAAACTAATTTTATGATCATAAAGTCAGCTAAGAAAAGGGACATGAATATTGATATCAAAATATTGAGCTCTGATGGATCGTGCCACTCCTTGAAAAGAAAAGACCACATAAAATATCTAGGAGTCATGATTGACGATACAATGTGTTGGAAATACCATATATCATATGTATCTTCGCGTATTTCACAAAACACAAGTATTATATCCAAGCTGAGGCACTATTTATCATTGACGCAACTAAAGCAAATTTATTACAATCTTATTTATCCATACATCTCATATGCGATATTAGCTTGGGGCAGCGCTTATAAAACCAATTTACAAAAAGTACAAACAAAGCAAAACCATGTCGCAAGATTAATATTTTTTGCCACATTGTATGGTAGAAATACTGAAAGTGCTCTCCCACTGCTAAATATCTTAGATATACTTACAGTTCACAATGTTTACCATCTCCACGCATTAAAATTTGTTCACCTCTGGCACAAAGGTCAATTACCTAACTTGTTCGATAATTTTTTCCAATATGCCAGCAATGTCCACAGTTATAATACGATATGCAGCCAAACACAATTTATATAAATCAGGCGTGAGTACAAACATAGGAAAACAAATGATTTCATTCATGGCAATTGACCTTTGGCGAAATCTTCCAGACCACCTCAAAAATTTAAATGTATTTTCTTTCTCAAAAAGCATAAAACAGTATTTATTGTCAGACCAATATTCAAAATAACTATCTATAATTGCTCAAATTATTATTTATACTTTTGTAATTAATATTCAAATTCTCCTGTACCCACCTCCAATTGCATGCTGGGTAATGGACAAAAAACCCACAAGGGGTCCCCCCCTCTGGGACTCCGGTAGGTTTTTTTTATAATTCTTTTACCCCTACAGCCAAGAGCGGTGATTTGGACTCAAGCCGTTGCTTTAAAGTGACAAAAATACATCCTAATAGGTTGAGCAGGGGTAAAAGAATGCCAACTGCAGGATTTCAAGGATTTCATTGAAGATTTTTTTCCCGTGTCTGAAAGCACAAACACAACGGAAAAACCCTGTGAAATCCCCTCACAAGGCCTACTAAAAGCAAACCAAGTACTTTTCAGCCATCCTCAGACTTAATGATGTCTTCAAGCTCTCTGACAGTGGCATTTTTCTCCAAAATTAGAGCACATTTCATTGGAAACCCTACAGAAGTTGCAATACCTACCGTCGACCAGTTCGTAGAATTCACCCCAATGGCATTGTGGTGAAAGTTTGAGCCCTTGGCTTAACAAGTCAGCAGTATTTGATTACCCCGGGCTAGCCAAACTGGAACTGAGGGGGGAGGGTTTAGTTAGCACTCAGGATTTCACCAATTGAGCTCACACACGATCGGACGACAAAGAGTTAAATGGCTTCTAATAGACTAGAAAATAGGCTGCAGAAATTGGCCCAATTTATCAGTTCTTTCGGTAAAATAGGAATACGGATCCACTTCTAAACAAGCGGGAATTGCAGATCTACAACTGCAATTAATTATTTGGTGTGAAGACAGATGACTCCAATAATCCAACAACCGAGTGGAAATCACATGTTTATTTATGAAATGGACTCGTGCAGTCTATAATTTATTTGAGAACTAATAATTTATTCTAAATTGCAAAGTTACATCATCTATATGTATTTATAATTTCATTACAATTGGATTAATTTTATCTGAACTAAGTTTGGGCTTATAACAGAAATATGGTAGCCCCCAGTTTGCTTAAACTGCATTCCAGTAAGTTCAGTGGTTAAGTGTCAGTCTGTTAATTGTGCAGGAGGTAGTGGGTTCAAATCTTGGTGGGACCTTCAAATAAGTGGGAGAACTGGTACTGCCTTTGCTCTGACAATCTGCAAATGGTTAGACCTTCATGTCTTCTTGGATCAGAATGCTAAATTGTAGGCCGACACTGAGAATGCAACGAAATCTCTGGTATACGTAGGGACCACCCTCAAGTGTAGTGCATATAGTTGTATACATTGAGTAAATGAGTTTGTCCCCAATTAGCAATACCATGATGCTAAATACATTGACATTCTCCTCTGTTAGTAGTAGTAGTGTTAGTTACCTTGTTGCCACTATGTACATTTTATATATTAATATACAGGCTAAATCTAGTAGAATACATACATAATCATGACTGCTGACTTAAATTATTTTGTTGTTGTAGTAAATTAATAGATGGGTAAATAATGCATGTATTAGCAGCTTGAGACCCCCAGGGGTGGATACATGGGAACCTGTCAGAATTAATTGTTTGTTGCCCATCGGTGAGGGGAAAAAGCTCACTTTGGTTCATAGATCAGGAACCTTGTATGAATTTTTACTAATTGCTGTGCCCCATACCAGGGGATATGATACAACGAGTTTGATTGGGTATTTGTGCAAATCCCCAGGGTACCTGGGGGTTGACCCCTGGTGTAGTAGCTGCAAGTAAATATGCAAAGCTACTGATACAGTGCAAAACATTGCATGTGTTATTTTAAAGACTTGTTGTTGAGGTTTTACTTGGCCTCTTGTATAGGCGAATCCTCGTTTACCTTTTTTCCTTATTAGCATATACATCAAACTTCAAGCAACGTACATATGAACAAACAGAGTCCATAAATCGAAAGAGATTGACACACTTGATAATCACCGAAAATTTTAGAATGATAAAATAAATTTATTTTGAGGAAAGTATTTAAAAATAGCAAAATTTACAAAGAATGTATGGCTATCAGCAACTTTTGCACCCCATCCCATTTTACAGTTTTGAAAAGTCAATTTCTCTGTAAATATTCAACATATCAATCTTAAATTTTCGGTGATTACTAAGTTTAAAATTCTATTTCAACTGATGCACACTGTTTGTTTGTAGCTTGAAGTTTAATTTATGCTAATGAGGCAAAAATGTAAACAATGACATCAGCAAGAATTCGCCTATTCATTCCTATACTACGCAACACGCCCAACGCGTACAAAATCATTAACACTACAACTAGTGGAGTGTGACAGTGCCGGATGCCTGGTGGACAGCAGCAAACGGTTTCTTTAATAAACTACGGTATTACAAATCATTACATAGTACTAATATTACAAAATCATAATATTTAACAGACATGATTTAACAGGACATGAAGGAATAGAGAAAACATTCCATAACCACACATCCTAAACGGATGGTTGCACAATCAAATGACGTAATCACACGATAATAAATAGCTTTTCACATGCTTAAATCAAATAATACCGAAAAATCGATATCTAAAGAAAATAATGTACGTTTCCCGGTACGAAAAACCATCGTAAAAAACCACGTCTTCCTACGTGGAAAAACTTCTGGAAACGTACTCCTCGACCGAATGCAATCGTACAAGGCTCCGAGGGCTAAAGCCAAAATGGTTATATCTTGATGAATAATAATTTAAAACATTAATTAAAACTAAAGTTTGGCTGACTTGTGGCTGTCCAGCAAGCGAGAGAAAGAATTCTAAACTGATTGGTCTTTATATACCTCAAATATGAATATTAAACATATGTATAAGAAAAGAACTAATGAACTATCACTTAAGTGATAAACAAATAGCTACGTGCCGTAATGAAGACGCTTTCCAACTTACTTTGTTACGTTTGAAAGCCTCTATTCTTCCCTGAAAACCATGCGAAACCATGTGAAATCAAACTTGTTTGATAAAGAGTTGTAAGTCTCAGCAGAGCAGGACAGAATTAACTATTCGTGTTCACTATATTATAACTGGTCTTGTGTTGCTACATGTATATTGTCTCAAACATATGTAGCTAGTCTGTTATAAACATGGCTGCAATTTGCTTTCTGTTTTCCATGGCAGTTATCATCCCAGGCACTCTAAAATAGGATTATTTTTATATAACTAATGCTGGTACAGCCTCTTGTTATATAAATTCTGCCAAGAAATATTTTTTCTTACCATAATAACCAAGAAGACCCTTCATGACACGCGCTCGCTCGATAAATGACATTTACCATATATGGTGATTGAAGCCATTTGACAGGAACTACCCGAAATGGTGCATTCTTGTGTATATGGGTGTGTTCTTGTGCATATTTGGTGCATTCTTGTGCATATTTGGTGCATTCTTGTGCATATTTGGTGCGTTCGTGTGCATATTTGGTGGCGTTCTTGTGCATATTTGGTGCATTGTGTGCATGTTTGGTGCATTCTTGTGCATATTTGGTGCATTCTTGTGCATATTTGGTGCATTATTATGCATATTTGCTGCGTTGTGTGCATATTTGGTGTGTTTTTGTGCATATTTGGTGTGTTCTTCTGCATATTTGGTGTGTTCTTGTACATATTTGGTACGTTATTGTGCATATTTGGTGCATTCTTGTGCATATTTGGTGCGTTTGTGTGCATATTTGGTACATTCTTGGCAAAATTATTTTATAAAAGAGCAATATACAGGTGAATTATGTAGTGATAGTAACTATAGAAGAACTCAATAAAAACAAAGAAGCATCAACTTACTCAGTTCACCACAAGTGATCATAGAGAACTGTGATGAATCCTTGTGAAATATATGTAAAAGCAACGATGTTTTATTCCTCTTTTTCAGCTCTCTCGTCAAAGTTTCTCATACGCAACCTAATCATTATTATTTTCAAGAAGTTTATGCAAATGTTCTTTTTAGACTAGCTCCTTCCATAGACACATTTATAAACAGTCAAAATAATATTGGAAAAGATGCTTTCAATTTTCTCGTGAAGCACAAAACATAACAGAAATAAAATCATGCACACGTATGATTCCGCAAACGACAGCGAGTTTCATAATCATTGTATTTTTTTATTTAATCATATAAATTCGTTGTGTTTGCTCCAAGAGCGGGATCTCATCTAGAGAGCTTACACAATTAAATATTTACAAGCAATTGAATAGTGAACTGTATGAATACGCTATTTGTTCATTTACCTGTGTGGACAGAGTGCCTGCCGTTGGCATTGTCAGTCACTAAACTGTATCTGGCCCAAAGCTCACTGAATGTATTCAGTAATTTTTGGATTTCCTAATTCCGGTTCATTCTCGGATGCCCAGCCACAGTGAATGGGTGGTTATGTTCATGACTTAGGATTTTAAAAATTTGCGAAATTAATGTTTTCGCGAAAACTCAGTCTTTCTCAACAGCTTTTGTTTTCATTATCTCAAACATTTGCGGATTTAAATGTCATGCACATATATGGAGTCAATGGTCGAATGATGGCTGTTAATTGGCCACAAATTATTTAAAAGACTCCAACACGTTCCAGAGCAACGCTGGATATTCCAAAGTACCGTTTTTTTGGCACGATTTAGTAAAATATGTTATATTTTTCCAAATACCCACAAACTGTTACAAAACTGGCAATTTTTTGTGTGTAGAGTCGTTTCTTTCAAAAATGGTGTGTTGCAAATTTGAGAGAAAATTGAAATATTTAGACTGAGAAGTGGTACGGAAATTTCCAAGTCATAGCACAACACCGATCACAAAGTATGCCTTGGAAATTTCCAAGTCACACCACAGGTCCGATCGCAAAGTATGCCTTGGAAATTTCCAAGTCACACCACAGAACCGATCGCAAAGTATGCCTTGGAAATTTCCAAGTCACACCACAGGACCGATCGCAAAGTATGCCTTGGAAATTTCCAAGTCACACCACAGGACCGATCGCAAAGTATGCCTTGGAAATTTCCAAGTCACACCACAGGACCGATCGCAAAGTATGCCTTGGAAATTTCCAAGTCACACCACAGGACCGATCGCAAAGTATGCCTTGGAAATTTCCAAGTCACACCACAGGACCGATCGCAAAGTATGCCTTGGAAATGTCTAAGTCACACTACAAGACCATTGCGAAATGTGGCAGGACAATTTTCAAGCGTGGCACGGAAATTTGAAGTCGCAATTAACAAGACCAATTTCAGCCGTTGCTTTGGCAATTTTCAAACTGAACTGAGAAAGTTTAGCCTTTGCCCATGTTGAATTTCTCTTCCAGCAGTGGTCTTTCCGGCTCATATGCCTTACATAGACGCAGAGACCTCTGTTAGCAGGGAACTTTGTTGAATAATCGACTTTCTGCTTAATCTGGTGGCTGTTTTGGGCTACACTTCGTCATTGTGAGTAGGTTGTCTTGGTTGAGTCTAAATTTGTGGATTAGCCGGATCCTGGCTTCGATCATCCATCCCCTATGTAATGGTGTTTTAGGTCCGGTTAGAAATTCAGTCTTCGAGTGAAATTTAGTCGGCTGTTCACGTCTTCGAACTCGACACAACAATTGCCTGAAACTTCGCAATATCTATCTGATGAATGTTTTGCCGACATAATAACATACCAGTGATAGCTAAAAGCCATCGGCTGATACAATCCCGTAGATGTGAAGCGGCATATTATAAAGATTCTCAGTGCATTACGTAGTCGACAATTTCGGGGCTGCAAGGAGTCACGCTTAATACAACTGAAACATTACTCGCCAGAAACCGGACTTCTTCTTGTTCTTGTTCTTTTGTAACCCGATGACTTGGAAAGGTCGAAAGGGGAAGTGATAAGAATATGGGTGCTTTCTTGAATAAATTTTGAGTTCATAGCTTGTTCGATTGTTCGTCGGTCGGCTAACACGTAGATGTGAATGGAATTGAATGTCCCGCTATCTGCGAAGTGTCAAGTTTAACCAATCGGATCACGGTTACTGTTATTTAATATGCGCTCATAATTTAAATATTGGCACAAACCGCACTCTGCTTTTACAACTTCGTAAGCCTTGTTCTTCATAGCAATCTTCAAAATTACACGCACTTTGAAGGTAAGTATGCGTAGCTTTTCAGGATGTTGCATGTCCTATGATGGTGAGAAACACAGATTGCGAATTACTTAAAAGAAAGCGTTTCAGATACATCACGATTACTTTCACTGTATACAATATTTGTAGCGTGCGAGTTGTTTGTCATTTGTAACTCGACCGGTAACTTAAATTTCTCTCAACACCAAACTAACAAAACCAAACTGAGTCGCATCATGTTTCGAAGCCCAGTTCTGCTGATATATTTTGGTTCTGAAAGTAGCCATCAATCGAAATAATTAAGAACTCAATGCGAAAATTGCCTGCTTGCAATTGTAAACCCAATGACTGCAATGAACTGGCTTTATTCGTGAAAAAGTTAAGTACATGAATCATGAGTTGAAATGCTTGGTAGAATCTGAGTAATTTCTAACCTTAGCTAAGGTTATAACACTAAACGAAAGCTACATGTGGTAATTGTCGCTCTTGATTGAAAAGAAAATTAAAACATAGAACCTTCGGACTCTTGTGTTTAAGTCTATGAGTGTAGTCCACAGTTTATGCCGTCTGTCTAAATATTATTCTCTTTCAGAAATTGTTGCTGTAGAGCAGAGAAGAAAAAGGAAAATAGAATCAAGCAGAGATGAAAAGCGTCGGATTGGTCTTGTCGTGTGACTTGGAAATGTTCGTGCCACACTTTCGGATAACCTGGAAATTTCAGTGCCACATGCCACAAGCCATACTTTGTGATAGGTCTTGTGGTGTGACTTGGAAATTTCCGTGCCACATTTTGGAATTTGTTTTGTGACGAGTGTGACTTGGAAATTTCCAAGGCATACTTTGCGATCGGTCCTGTGGTGTGACTTGGAAATTTCCAAGGCATACTTTGCGATCGGTCCTGTGGTGTGACTTGGAAATTTCCAAGGCATACTTTGCGATCGGACCTGTGGTGTGACTTGGAACTTTCCAAGGCATACTTTGCGATCGTTCCTGTGGTGTGACTTGGAAATTTCCAAGGCATACTTTGCGATCGATCTTGTGGTGTGACTTGGAAATTTCCGTGCCACATTTTGGAATTTGTTTTGTGACGAGTGTGACTTGGAAATTTCCAAGGCATACTTTGCGATCGGTCCTGTGGTGTGACTTGGAAATTTCCAAGGCATACTTTGCGATCGGTCCTGTGGTGTGACTTGGAAATTTCCAAGGCATACTTTGCGATCGGACCTGTGGTGTGACTTGGAACTTTCCAAGGCATACTTTGCGATCGTTCCTGTGGTGTGACTTGGAAATTTCCAAGGCATACTTTGCGATCGATCTTGTGGTGTGACTTGGAAATTTCCGTGCCACATTTTGGAATTTGTTTTGTGACGAGTGTGACTTGGAAATTTCCAAGGCATACTTTGCGATCGGTTCTGTGGTGTGACTTGGAAATTTCCAAGGCATACTTTGCGATCGTTCCTGTGGTGTGACTTGGAAATTTCCAAGGCATACTTTGCGATCGATCTTGTGGTATGACTTGGAAATTTCTATGCCACACTTTGGGATTGGTCTTGTGGTGTGACTTGGAAATTTCTAAGGAAATTAGGACTTCGTGGCAATTTCCAACGGCTGGACAATTTTTGGTACACATTGCTGAAGTGAGGCGAGTTCTTTCTCGAAACTCTGGTCTTTGCAGATTTTACGCAAATATTCGTATTTCTGACAGAGAAATTTGTAATTTACTTGAACAAATTAATTCATTATTTAGTTTTTTTTCCAACTGCGAGTAATATGTGCATTTTGGAAATTATGTGCTGAATTATTATTATGTTAGAAACCCATCATTTTGGAATATTTTCTATTTATCCAATATTTTTCTATACTCATTTAAGAAATAGTTAGACAAATGGTCATATCAGAACATTTTACCATTTTTGGGAAGGCTAAGGGTAATTTTTAACTGTTTTTATTAAATATTTCCAGAATGAGCAACTTTGGAATATCCAGCGTTGCACTGGAACGTGTTCTCCTCCCTCAATGCTTGATTCAAATGATACGCAATATGTTCCTTGAAGACTATGTCCATGCACAATGTTTCAGTCAGTTTTGTATGCAGATTTGCTTCGATATCAACTATCTCACGTGTGCGCGAGGTTCGTCAGTTCATATGGAAATTGCTGAAAATAATTATGTCCGATCCGGACTGCGAATATAAAGTCCTCTCCGCGTGATACAGTCCCTTTAAATTAGATCATTTTATAACTATTTTTACTTACGGTGTCTTAAAATGCAGTCTGTGCCTTTTTATTTTTTTGGTACGTTCGTCTACGGAAAAAAGATCATATACTGACCTTCACTGCTAACGATGTGGGTCGGAGACGCTTTGATCGAGCGATTAACCAGTCGGTATGCGCATTGACGTTACAGATTTATTTCACAAAGTCTACATCGCATAATATCACTTAATAACTACAAAAGAGGGAGTATGAAATTAGCAACGCGTGAAACTTCGAGGCGCTATCAGTTCCTTTTAACTACTTTCTAACCTTATGATTCTTGATAAGGGCAGCAATGTCACTTGCATGAGCGCCATAATCTTTTAATGTACATCCGAACTGTGACGACATTTGAACCATTGCATTGTTCAGAACAGCCAATCAGAATACATAAAAATCGGATTATTTCAGAGCCTATTTATTCGTCGAGCATGCGCACTAAGAAACAAATCAGGATCTGTGAACGAGATTGCTGTTTAGTGCTCTAATTTGGTGTCGAGCTAGTGCGCACGCGTGAGATGGATTTCCGACAATGGCTTGGATCTGCAGTCCTTTTCCCCTCAAAGCGTCAACTTCTTACTTCGAGGACTAAAAGATACAAAACGAAAGATTATACGTAAGTAAACTCTTTTTGATTTTTCCGGCATTTATAAAGCCCACGGCAAGATGACTGCATAACTCATGGCCCAATCGTACAAGCGAGGCTCCATCCTCAGCCAAAACACCCTGCAGGCACATACTCAGTTCTTCGAGAAAGTGCTGATTTAAGCTCTCATCAGACTTCATGATGTCCTGTATAAAATTCTCTGTATTCTCCCAAACATCGCACCATCTTCGTAGCCGGGATCCAACAACAACGCATCCAAAATGGGTGACTGAAAACTTTGAGTTCACAGTATTATAGGTCATGATCAGTTGAAAATTCCATGGCAACAGTTTTTTAGGAGGGAGGATTCTTTGCAGTCTTAAAATACAAAAATCAGTTCGAAGGCTTTGGAGCTTAAAGGGTTAATGTACTTTTTGTTCTAATTTTCGATCTATTTTAAAATATTTGTGATTCTGAGAACCCGAATAAATAGGTTTAAAGTTCAACTGACACTGAATTCGTAACTGCTTGTGTTGATAAGCTATAGTGTTTTCGTAAAGGTCTGCAAGTGTGAGAAGCCAGCTTTATTTTAGAAGGTTGTTATATATAAAATGTATGTTTTCAATTCACTTGTCATAATTCATATAGTTTTAGCCGGACATTTTGCCTAGTTTTTCATCTATTTTTAATCACATTCAAAGTCTGAATATGTCATTGCATTGATTTTATTGCACTGAATTACACGTGAGTTACCCATAGCCAGTTCATATGCATTTCATATACTTCCAAGAGGTTTGTTTGTGATTATTTTAGTGATTTTAGCAGTCTAACCTGTTGAGAATCTCACTCCAAAGCAAATTCGGTGATTTTCAAGTATTTCTTGTGTTCTTCCACCATCTAGCCTGATTTTCAGACGATACGAGGTCGTCCGCTCACTTCCTCCCCCTCCCCGTCTGATGGACTTCATAGACTTTCATGTTCCTGACGTCATCAACCTTTGTTTTTACAATAAGCCAATACGAACACGCGTAAGAATTGGAGATTGAAGTGTAGAACAGTCGTACAGTGGCGGCTTTTACTAGTTGTATCTATCAGCGTTCATGCACTGAAAAAACATTCTACAGCTTCAAACTTCTGTCGATTTCTCAGAATGGTATCCTGTTTGAGCTGCTGTGGTTCTTTGGAGAGGAACTTTTTAAACTGAAGTTTGCATGCAGTATTTGCAGGACAGTGTATGAGAATCCATACAAGAAATATCAGTCTCGATTCCTGTGAGTGATGCCGTAAACTAGTTTATGACTGTGATCTTAGAACTTTTACTTATTAAAGTTTTGAAGCTTGATATGTATGCCGATTAGTCACACGAGATCCTAAAGTTGTCCTAGTGTAGTTTTTTTTGTATCAGAGATTGTTTTCACCGGACTTTTTGTGCAAAGATTAGATGCCATTGCCGTACATGAGCTTACGGAGTGTGTTCATAAATCTGAAAACAAAAATATTCACCCAAGTGCCATGAAACTTTTTCCATAACATACTTAGTATGTGTGTTCATTCTTTGATCTTCTAAAAGCCAAAAACCTAGGAGAATGCTTCAGATCGAATGCATGAGATTTGTAAGCTTAGGAAGATTAGTGATTTACCAAAGCCCGTACGTAGATTCACAAACACTTCGTTTCGATGAATACAACAACAACAACAACAACAAAATATGCGAGCACATTCCTTAAATTCCAGACTTTGCCAAAAGTGTAAAGTTCGCTCTGATTGGTTCAAATTTTGACGTCAGGAACATGAAAGTCTATGAAGTCAATCAGACGGGGAGGGGGAGGAAGTGAGCGGACGACCTCGTACCGTCTGAAAATCAGGCTATCCACCATCCTGCGTGCTTGATTTCGTCAGTAAACACATAGAAACGTGTGGTCGTATAGGATCACAAACTGTATAATATCACTGACCAATGCAAAAATGCTCGCTTCACCTATCATTCTTTCTTGCAAAACTACTCTACCCCCGTAAGTAATATTTTGATCTCGAATCCCTAACCCGAATCCCGTGGGAGTGCGTTGCCGTAAAGCTCCTCGACTGCGTGTCGCTAGAAGTTGGCGATTAGATTTGCTAAAACGATTTCTGCAATGACGAATGTTTCCTTTCGCTTTCCAATGCCGACAGCAGCTTGGATGTAGATTCTCACTAGATTTATATACTTTTGTAGGCGTTTGCGGATCACTAGTCACTACCACTCGACATGACCGAACTCCGTGTTCTGAAAGGAAACACGTGTGGTTTATTTTGATGGTGTCAAATTTGCAGTCACCCCTCCCTCTAATCGTTTATTTGTAATCTCCCATATTCTGGTAGCCACGTTACCATCCCCAACCAGAGTCTTTCTCTCTCGCTAAAAAATCCCTGCGTGGGAACGAGATTGAGCTATTCATAATTCCACTCATACATAATAAGTACCGCCCGGCTCCACCTACGTTCATGTTTACTTCGTGAGTGCGAACTATTCCTTTCCAAAAGAAACGCGGGAGTTCAGACTGCGCGCAGCCTCTGGTTAATTTTTATTCTCATCGTCTACAGAAAAAAGATCAAATACTGACTTTCACCGTTCACCATGTGGGTCGGAGACGCTTTAATCGAGCGATAAACCAAAAGGCATCGCATCGATGTTACATATTTATTTTACACTGTTCAGTTATATCGCATACCATCATCACATAATTGCGAAAGCACTGGAAAATCTAGACCTCTTCCATGGGATGGAAGTTTGCTGGAAATATGTTGGAAATAAGTTGGAAGTTCAATTTCCAAGGTTTTGCACACTTCCAATGGATGGAAATTTCATTTCCACGGGTTGGAAATATGTTGGAAATATGTTGGAAATATGTTGGAAATATGTTGGAAATATGTTGGAAATATGTTGGAAATATGTTGGAAATATGTTGGAAATATGTTGGAAATATGTTGGAAATATGTTGGAAATATGCTGGAAATATGCTGGAAATATGTTGGAAATGTGTTGGAAATATGTTGGAAATATGTTGGAAATGTGTTGGAAATATGTTGGAAATATGTTGGAAATATGTTGGAAATATGCTGGAAATATGTTGGAAATGTGTTGGAAATATGTTGGAAATATGTTGGAAATATGTTGGAAATATGTTGGAAATATGTTGGAAATATGTTGGAAATATGCTGGAAATATGCTGGAAATATGCTGGAAATATGCTGGAAATATGCTGGAAATATGTTGGAAATGTGTTGGAAATATACTGGAAATGTACTGGAAATATGTTGGAATTTCCATTGTTTTGCACACTTCCAAGGGTTGGAAATTATTTCCATCAGCTGGAAATTAATGCTAATATATTGAAAATTTTGATAGACATTGGTAGACATTTCCTTGAATTATAATAGCAATTCATTGGAAATATTTGAGTAATTTGAAGGAGTCATGCTCAAAAAGAAAAATCCATCAATTTATTAATTAAAATCATATTGCATTTATTTTGTTAACATGCACACAATACACAATAGTAAAATACCACTTCTGTATTTCACAGCTGTAAAAACTTTTAAAATCTTGTAAAAATAGAGACTAACAAGTTATGGTCTTTTATAGCAAACTTATATATCCTTATAATTATTTTGTAAAAAAGACAATCACAAACTACAAACCAGCTGCTGGTCAGTTATATGTTTACATAAATAAAAATCATGTACCATGCAGTCAGTGGACTTTGGGGGAAAGGAATTTTCCTGTTCTGCACACTCCTCATGGACAGATTAGTCTTAGAGATCCCCTAGCCTCATTTTAGTTTTATTTATTTTCAAAGTTGCATAGGTCTTGGTCGAGTGACGTAAGATCAAGCAAAAGCCATTGTTCACTAGCACTTGTAGATTCCATTGTTATGGATTCTCGATCTTATATTCATCACACACAATGCACAAGGTTGTAGACAATCAAGGATTCAAGCAAACAAACAAGTTATTTGTTAAGACATAAAAAAATGAGGTTAGGGGCACTTTAACAAATGACATACAAGTTTTCACCTGCTAACTCAACTGTCCAATATCAGTTCTTTGCACACATGCAATTCCTTCATCAAGGTTACAGTGCCCTGTGTTGACCTCAAAAGAGAAAATATTTTGCTTTCCATGCAGTCATCAAACAGGCAGTCAGCTGTGAACTACCTGGTACAGCTCACAGGAACATTCAAAAATACTATATATGTAATGGTTCCTACTCAATGGTTTGATTGTCATAACAGTTTTTTGACTTGTAATAATAATTTTAACTCTCTATAAAATATGTGGTTGAGATGAAGTGCTCTCATACAGATCACTTTTAGTTGACTCTCATTATAACCCATCTATGGTATATAATATAAAAATATATTTATGCTGAGAGCAAAGCTTTGAGGATCAGATAATGTCCAAGGACAAATATCAGCCACAATGTACATGTACCTTATTGTTGTTGTTATCCTTCAAACATTTTTTGGGGGTGTATTCGCTGATAATTTCCCACTCGCAGAGAAAATATCAGGCCATGTGATGCATTCAACCAATCAAAATATTTGGTTATAAAGCCCAATATATTCAGCTCATGATTCCTCAAGCTTTTCTCATTTCTAAAACTTATTTAATAAGATCCCGTCATAACTTTTTTTCAAAATATGTAAATTAGAAATGTGTTTATAAATAGTTTTGTTGTATATTATTAAGTGTCTGTTGTTGTAGTAATTGCACTGTAAGTATACATCTTATTAGATGATTTTTATGTAATACGGGCTGATATCTTACGAGTTTTTCCAAGCTACACAGGGCGAGAAAAAATATGAGTAATGAATAGAATGTCATCCTGTATTGCCTAAAAAATAATCTAATAAGAGATTTATAAAATGACACTTGATTCTCCTCGACCATTTTTGCTTTCAACAAAGTACGGTCATGTACTAAACCGCCAGTTAATATTGGTTTACAAGCAGGCTATCTAGATAAGATTTAATAATCATAGTTAACTGGGAGATTGGCCAGCATATTGTTCTCATAATTGCATGCTTAATGGGGTCATCTTGTGACGAATTTGCCCCCATGGCGAGTTATTTTGAGATTGCTTTGCATATAGCCAGCACAGTGCTCATTTGACGCATGCGCAACAAGGTCGTCAAAAGTGATGAGTTTGCCCTCATGCTCAGTTCTAGCTTGCCTGCTTCGCATTTGCTTGCCGGATTGCTCCACCCACCCGTCCCTACTATGGAAGGTCGAAGACCTAGGTAAGTATCTTTTCCACTGTGAAACCAGTGTGACAGGTGCCGGGGGTTGACCCATGGCTTGGTTGCCATGGTTCCCTCCTTAGTAGCGCATTGCTTGCCTACCCTCCATCCTTTCCTATATTGACAAGTTAATGGGTAATATGTTGGCATATGTTGGCATTTTCTAATATGGTAAAATTATGTCATAGTAATATAATAATATATACATGTATATATGCTGATCAAACTAACTTCTACTTACTACGTTTCACCTATATATTATTTCATATTAACTGTTTAAGTGAGGAAGGATACTATATATATTTTCCATTTGTCAACACATCATCTCATTCTAGAAATATCCAGGTTTTTCTAGGTTTGTTTTTACAATGAGATGATCTATGATGATCAAATTATCAATAAGGATCTTAATGACAATCAATACAAGCAGCCTGGAGACAAATCACAAAATGAACATCAGAAGTCTTAAAAATAATTATGCTTTCTAAAAAAACCTAATTATTTTCCCTCATGTAGTATCATCATGCATTCCCAAAATTGTCACCAGCAGATTGCCAGTTTCTTAGTTGATAAGTTTCTGAATAATATATATAGCAAATATTTTCTAGTGACATTAAGGAAGCAGAGTTACATGTATGGGGGAAAAGGTTCATAAAATTCGTAAAATATGTATGTGTAGAATGATAAATTTAAGTTACAATGAAAATTATGGGCTAATTTAATTAGGCCTGGTCTTCAATAAACCAATGTTTATTTTCGCATCAAACTTTGAGGCTTCTGATTGAGGTGCATTTGGGCTTCCCACTTGGGTTCCCTGTGGTCACATATATGGTTTTCTTTTTGGTGTTTGTGGTTGGTCAACCGACTTTCCCGAAATCCAGAGTTTCCTCTGACTGGTTGGCTGAATGCATTGTCATAACAAGTAACCGGTTGAAAGCAGTTGAATGGCACCAGTGTCTATTGTCTTCAATCGGGGGAATAGTGGCTCACTTTATGATCACAAAAACAATTTTTGTGGGTTTAAAGTTCATAAAAATGATTTGAGAAGGCAACTTGTTCAATGCACCTGGAAATTGCGGAGGGAACACAGAGAGACTTGGAAAAAATACGAAATGGGTGAGAGCAAGAGCCAAGCCCAAAATGAATGGCAGGAAGGCACTTGACACTTCAAGAATGTGAACGTGAGTCTTTCAGTTTTGTTTCTGATAGTTTCCGGAGCAATATTGTGAACAATTGACACTGACACAACCAGAAACTGAACAAACTCAAATTTACACAAGACAAACACAAAATATGCACAAGGATATCCTCAGATCGACTTCAATATCTCAGAAACATTTATCACCAAAATTAATAATTTCACAAGAAACAGTCTCCAGAACAAAGGGAAAACTGCCTTCACCATAGCAGCAGCTAGACAACAACAGTTTCAAATTTATAGCAAAAATGTACTTCTATATCATATACTGTATGTTATACTTCCTTGTATTTATGGTGGCCCGTAGAGACAAAACACTTCCCGAGTTGCAAAACACTTCCCAGATTACAAAGCACTTCCCTAGTGAGCTTACACAAAACACCTCCCAGATTACAAAATGCTTGCCGAATTGCACAAAACACTTGCCGAGTTACATGTCCAAAACACTCGCTGAGTTACAAAACACTTGCCGAGTTACAAAACACTCAATGACCAGTTTGGAAAAAACACTCAATGCCCAGTTTGGAAACCAGAGGTAGCAGCTAGCCCAAGCTTTGACAGCCATCTTGACCGAAAATCCCTGGAGACTTGGTTGGGACAAAGCAGAAGGCCAGGCTACCAAGTACATGGCATCGTGGTTTTGGTTCACAGCAGACGTAAAGTCACAAGAAATGATTTCTAAACTAATATATGTTGTACACTAAGACCATAATATACAAACATAAGAGGGTTTGCTGTGCATAATGAATTCAACCAAGCTTTAATCTTTACAGTGTATTAGTTTATAATTATAAGCTTTTAATAATTTAATCTTAACTATTAAAGTTTAACTTTAAGAGCTTCAATACTCGGCCCGGATTTAGGGGGAGTATCTACAGAATAAGCTAATATCTTCAAAACTCTGAATTTCTAACGAGACCTGAAACAACCATAGGGGCTGTCGGATCAAAGTCAGGTACCGGCTAAACAGTAGGATGGGGTAATGATCCGTAACTCACACTCAATTCACTAAATCTCTCCAGTCGCAGAACGCCATCAAGGGGTTAGCCTTGCGTGAATTATATTGGTGTTTAGAGAGGTCGCTAGACGCTATATGCGCAATGCCATGCCCTTGGAGGGTAATGTAATCGATTAGTGTCGTGATCTATCGAATATATCGAATTTATCATGGTGGTCTAAATCATCTTGATAAATCCTATTGATTCATTACACGTTTCTTCTGTTTCTTCTACTTCCTTTTGGTTGTTGTTTCTACTACTTTACTTCGCGCTTTCGTATTAGTGTGATACCATTTGGTTTAAATATTATGTTTTATATCTAATATAGTAGTATAGGATGAACTGCAATTCAGAAATCCATGATGAAATGAAAGACTTTGGAGAGTCGTGTCCTTTCTGCAATGAGCGATTGATAGATTACGTACGCGAGAAAGAGAGTGAGTCGTGTTGTGGCAATACAGATATAATTAATGATAATGGTATGTATGTCTGTCAAAGCTGTGGTGTAGTTCATAGATATGGTGTGGCGAATGAATATATCGATTACTACGAGAATATGTATCGAATGAGACGTAAGTCTATATACCATAGGAAATACCATATTGACAATATATTCATTACGAAATTTGATTTACGATATGGTGAGTGCTTTGATATTCGTAGGATGTTCAATAAATTCGAAAGTGCTATTGATGTTATATTGAAACGGAAGAGGTATCCAATACTAGATTTCGTGTTCTATAAGTTGTTCGAAATAAAGTTTCGCGAATCTGGAATCGATAACTATCGCATCCATATGCAAAAGTGTACTAGGTACATATCGAAGATTACTGTTAAACGATATGTTAGGATATGGAAGAAGATCTGTGATATGAATGAATGGTTATACATAGAGACTCATAATAGCGTTTTTGCAAGAAGTGAAGATAATTGATATGGCAATGATCAACTAGTTGCGTACTTCTTGTTGTATCTCTCTCTGAATCTATCAACTAGTGGACATAGGTCACTAACTTGATCATCCAACCAGTTCAACTCTAATGTAAATCTTTCGATGTCGAGTTCTTCTCCACGCAGGTATGCCCTTATTTTATTCAAGATCTTCTGATATGATGTGTACGCAAATTTGCTCATTTCCGTCTTCCTATTGTAGTTTTTCATTTTTAGTAGTCCTTGAAGCAATAGTCCTGATCCCGATATTGTACCGAGAATGATTGGATTTAGTGTTATAGATCCAATGATTACGCCTGTACTTGTGAGACCAATTGACGATAAGTGTAGAATTGTATTAACCTTCTTGAATCGTTTGTATGCTTGCTTGTGGTAGAAACATTTTTTGTGGTAGTGAGAATACAGGTTTTTTAGCATTTCGACATCTGCTTCACTCAAGTCCTTGTCTATATGATTGAAGTTGAATATGTCTACTTTCAACGTCTTTGCCATATAGCTATACGTTACATAAATTGTTGATACATCTGTTTGTATTCGTCGTTGTCAATCAAATCATCATTAGAAAGCTTATTGAGTATCTCGATTGCTTCATTCGAAAGCTCGATACTATTGTTTCCAGCGTTTTTTGACGCTACTATTAACTCTAGTCTTTCGCATAGCTCATTTGGGTTGTTGTAGTACTTTATTCGACTTTTGTTACAAACACCTGATTTTTTCGTTCCTAAGTCGATCTTACCACTTTTAGACGTATATGGAGAGATTCCCGAGAGCTTAATCAGCTTGTTGAATATCCTTTGAGCATCATCAGTGTACAGTCTTCTAGGATTGTAGCGTTTCGTTAGCAACTCCATAAATGAATTATCGACCTTATGGCTTAGTACCTTCTTACCACTACCATTGTAGGCCTCTAATCTCATCTCTAGTAGTTTAGCTGGATCGACATACAAGTTTCCGAACGTATAGTCGGATCCTATTTTTAGACCTGTGCCAGTCGTTTTCTTAGTCTTAGATGACTTTGGCGTTTCTATGACGTCCTCATCTGGTACAAATACGACTTCTTTCTCTGGTGTCTTTAGTCTTTGTACTTCCTTTAGGTACTTGTTTGCTGCTAATTTCTGATTTCCTAGTATTGTTATCCTCATTGGTGATTTAGACGCTTTGATTTGGTTGTTCAGTGTTGTTATGGTATTCCTTATTAAGGATTCCGAAGGTATATCCGTTAAGCTCGGATCGAACCCTAGTTTTTTTAGTCGATTTGATTCTTGTACTCCAAAAATTGGTTTCACACCACCAATGGCTCCTTCGTCGTTCTCGTCATCTTTCTCGTAATGCGATGGCAGTTTACCAATCCATGATTCTAAGCCTTTAGTAGATCCTTGTGTTGACATGGCTTCACTTAATGTATCGATTGCTCCAGTGATGTTCTCTTGGTTTTCCTGTAGCTGTTCAATCATCTCATCTTGTTTCTTATCGGCTGCTTCCTGCGCCTTTTCGACTGAAGCCGTTACGGGTTGATATAGCTTTTCGCTAGCCAGCTTTAATGATTGGTCACCTAATTTCTTATCGAGTAATCGTCGTTTTAAGATTTGCCTATTTTTCAAGAATGCTTCGATTAAGTTTGCTCTTTCTTCTACTGTTTTAATAGTTCTGAACGACATGCGTATACATATTAGTTATATAATCCTTTACTCTAACTTAACGTGACTTTTCGAAATCGTACGTAAGCCACGCAAAAGCCATCGAAGTCTCGTTCTCTAACTACGTATTAGGCACGTATAACCCATCGAAGTTCTTTCTATACATCTCAGGAATATGCTTAGAAGTCTTATCCAACATCATGAAATCGAATGGTTCTATCGTAGCTTCTCGATATATGTCTTCGAATTGTTTCCGACTTATGTTTTTACAGTTATCATCAGCAATGTGTCTGATATCCTTGTTATCTAATCCGCCGAACAAAACGAAGCACTTAGTATTACGTCGAATGTATTTTGGTACGTCATAATAGCTTTGACACAAGTAAATGCAGTTACAGTTCTTATTTCTAGATAGCGAAAAGTATTCCTTAACGTTGTTCATACTTTTATTGTCGATTTTAATATCGTCGAATACGATAACCTTATTATCGTCATCATCTAAATCTTCAACTGGTGTGATGTCTTCTGGTTTGCATAATTCAACATTACACATGTCATCGTCTTCTACTTCGTCGTTAATGATATCATGGAATTCTTTTATCAGTTCGTACTTATCCTGATGAGGATTTAATGTATGTATCTTACAAGAATCGTATTTCATCCATTTTAAGAGCATGTTGGTAAGGAGATTCGTTTTACCTTGACCCGTACTACCAACTAGCATAAAATGGCAATCAGGAAGCAAGAAGTGATGTTTTGGTTTCTTTATTTTTTCAGTATCGTCAAAGTTGATTATATTCATCTACTATAATGTACGTATACAATATAGTAGATGAGTTTTACGAAATTTGGAACACTTCGAAATGGAAGCCGTGATGAGTGCATGCATGAGCAAACACCAGTAAGAATAGTTAGTATTAATGCGAAAGAGATTTCACTCTTATGGCTTCAACGCGATACGGATTGGATGGATATACCCAATTACGAAATACAGCTAACACCAAAAGGTACGAATATGATGAGACTATCATGCCGCCTATACATCTCAAACAACACTGGAGGAGGTAATTTTTGGTTTCGGTGGGTTCTATTAACGCCAACGCACATTCCAGGCCATTACTTACACACGATTATTGGTGTAAGTAATTTATCGGATGCTGTAATTGGTTTGAGAAACAGATGTGCATTTGCATCACAACCACCAAGAGATCCAGAGACATTAGTTTGTGTTTCAGACCTCTCTTTTCATGAGAATTTCGGTAACGGCATCCTACACACGTATAAGCTGCAGTGTAAGATCACTGATACAGGAACGATGGTATTGAATAGACTGTATAATGGCGCTAATGCGACATGGAATGGATACGTGAAATCATCGATAATGGTTGAGGAAATCACAGGGATTACTAGAAAAGTTGTTCAAAATGGGATCAACGAATACGCATCAAACTAATGGGATCAACGAATACGCATCAAACTAATGTAATCATATAATATAAGATGAGTTACTCAATATTTGGAACACTTTACAATGGTACGACAGAGCAAAAGGAAGGTAAGCGCGGACCACCTGGAAAGGACTCAACCATTCCTGGGCCTCGAGGTTCAAAAGGCAATGATTCAACTGTTCCTGGCCCAGCAGGTAAGGACTCAACTGTTCCTGGACCATCTGGAAGGGACTCAACCATTCCTGGGCCATCAGGTAAGGACTCAACTGTTCCTGGACCATCTGGAAGGGACTCGACCGTTCCTGGGCCCCAAGGTCCAAAAGGCAACGATTCAACTGTTCCTGGGCCCCGAGGTCCAAAAGGCAACAATTCAACTGTTCCTGGACCATCTGGAAGGGACTCAACCATTCCTGGGCCCCAAGGTCCAAAAGGCAACGATTCAACTGTTCCTGGGCCCCAAGGTCCAAAAGGCAACGATTCGACTGTTCCTGGGCCTCGAGGTCCAAAAGGCAATGATTCAACCGTTCCTGGGCCTGGTGTTATGTATGGTAGTCAAACGTTCAATTGTGGTAATTTCCTTATGGATTCTAGTAATTGGGCATCATCAAGCAGTGTAAGCTCATTCGTAATCATAAATGATGCATACTCTATGAATAACATCGCTCCAGAACATCAAGGTTTTAGAATCCTAGAGACCTTTAAACCAAACTCGATGGAGAAGTTGACTATGACTCTACCAAAAAACGACAATCCAGCATTAGGATTAAAAGGCAACAGTGACTACGCAGTTCGGGTCGAAGCTTATGCAAACATTGGATCCATAACACTAAACTCTATGTCAATTGAACAGAATTTAAGTTTCATATCGAATACAATGAAAAGTGGAAGGATAGGATCTACAAACACTGCTTTCCAAGAGCTAAGCATAACGACATCTGCCAATGATATAGGTAAGCTATCGTTTACACTGAGTCATGATCAGTCAAGCAATCAGGTAATAGTAATCTATGTCGCAATCGTTGCTGGAGCATTGGATGCAAACACCTCCGTGAATCCAGCATCATTCGATGACGTCTCACTTATTATACCGACTCAAATTAAGGGTATTGTACCAATTAGACCAACCATCTATGGTAATGTCGTTAACGAAAGGCTAAGATATCAAACAAGAAGTGCACTTACAGAAATTCCTAAGTTGACAGTCACATTACCTGGTGGGAACGTGTTATATCGAATACAATGTTGTTTATATATTAGATCAAGTAGAGATGACACGGATATAGTTTTCACAAACAGAAAAAATGGTGTATACGTTAACGTATTCAATATGCGTATAAAAAGAGGTTCACTTGCTGATGTCCCTCTGAATAATACGTATTACTTGTTTCAAAGAGATGTGGATACAACGTATTATATGATGATACAAACGCAATCTGGAGTTGTTGTTAACATCAATTGGAATTCACAACAATCTTACATGACAGCTGAAAAATGGGATGGTCTGAATGTCGTGCATGATTCATCCAGTAATATAACGATTGGATAATAATCTAACCAAACTGTATAATGCAAACTACGTTATTCTTCGATAGTAAGAAGGGATCCGGTTCATCTGAAAACTTTACAACGTCCTTCAATCCTCCATTGGAGCTAGACAGTTCGAAAAACTATCAAATCTCGTTAATCAATGCATCTATGTGGTACTCTTGGTACAACATAACGAGTGTAAATAACAAGTTCAAATACTACAATAGTACAGCTTGGAAGACGATAACATTATCGCCAGGAGCATACAACGTAATCGACATAAACGACACTATGAAGCACCATATGAAGCAAAATAGTGATTGGGACGCTGCTAACAGTAAGTACTATGTCGATATTAAACCTAATTACAACACACTAAAGTCTATGATTGAGCTACGAAATGGCTATAAAGTAGATTTCACTATTGATGAATCTTTTAGGAAGATACTTGGATTCGAGTCCAAGATAATACAAGGTAACGGGTTTCACGATAGCGATAAGATTGTGCAAATCACGGAGGTCGATACTATTCAAGTACACTGCGATCTAGTAACGGATTCTTACATAAATGGTAGTACGAGTTCGGTCATCTACTCATTCGTCCCGTCAGTTCCACCAGGTTACTTGATCAACATCCATCCTAACCAACGATTCGATATGAATATCTCTAAAAGATCAATAAACAGTATATCATTCTCGCTTAGAGATCAAAGTGGTAATTCGATAAAAATGAATAATGAACGAGTGACGTATTACATCCATCTTAGCGAGATTGTATAACCAATATGTATATGCTATTAACAAGAGAACGATATACCAAAAGAAAAGTCATTGGTGGAAACCTCATTGGGAACGTATTCGACAAAGCGAAGAGTACGCTTTCAACAGCTAGCAAAATAATAACGAGACCCATTAATGCCTTAAAACATAAATTGCTAAAACCCATTATTACTAAGGCTCTTCCATATGTTAAACAGAAAGCCATCAATGTTGGCACTAAAGCGATCCTTCAAAAAGTAAAGCAGGGCGTTAGAGACGTTTCGTCAAATCCAGAGGTTCGGAAAGTCTTGAATGACCGGTCGAGAGCTATCTTATCGAATCTTATTGCTGGAAGTGGCATGAAACGATTGTAGTGACTTTTGTATAATCATATAATATATGACTGAAGTAATTAGCCAATATTTTCAATTCGATGAATCGAACATTATCGATAACTCAACTACGAAATTCGAATATATCGAATACCTTCCAAGAGACTCTAATAACATGGATAAAGATGGCCAAAGGATCATCGAGACTCGAGATGAAGACGTATACCGGCTCCCACATAAGGCTATGTTGGAGGTGCGTGGTAAGCTGCAAACAGCTGCTAATGCTGATTATAATGCAACAGATATTGTATCGCTTGTGAATAATGCGTGGAGTCTATTTTCAAGTGCTCAATACCAGATCAACAACCAAATAGTAGAAAGTGTGAATGACTACCTACCAGAAGCAAGCACGATTCTAAACACAGTCATGTTTTCTGACGACTATAGCCGTAGTACTGCTAGTAATATGCTTTGGTTTCGAGATACGTCGACAGGTACACCTACTTTAAAGTACACGACTGCAATTGATGCAATCGATGATGCTGCTAATGCTGCTGCCGTTCGAACAGGAACGCAAGCCTTAGTTGTTGCATACATACAAGACCAAACAGCTAATCTAGGTTTCACTGCTCGACAGGCTATCACGACAGGAGCTAAACAAGTATCCCTGCTTCTACCACTATCGCAAGTTTTCGGATTCTGTAAGGATGTAGATACTGTGTTTCGGAGTGTCAAACATACGCTTATCCTAAACAGAGCAACAGCAAACCAGTATATCATGAAAGATAATGCTGCAGGCGTTGGTAAATTTAAGATTACTCACCTATCACTATGGATGCCTAAAGTCGTTCCTTCATTAGAAATTCAATCATATATTGATGCCAAACTAGTAAGTGGTTACATAAAGGACCTATACTTCGAGCAGGTACGTGTATACAGAACGATGTTCCAAGCCGTTGAAACAAACCCAACATGGAGAATTACAACACAGCCAGGTAGCGAACTTCCAAGACATGTCTTCATTGCATTACAGTCTAGTGATCGTCATCCTACAGCTAATGCACAGAATGTCAATAATATGATCTTCGATAATGGGAACCTAACGAGAATCAGTGTTCGAATCAATAGTGTACAACATCCAGAAAGAGAAGTAGAATGTAACTTCACTCAAGCTAATAGGAACTATAATAGATCGTACATGATGTTCATGGATGCCGTTAACAAATACCAAGATACCGATACAGGTAGTCAGCTTAGTGTTGAGGATTGGGCATCATTGTATCCAATACATCATTTCGACGTTAGTAAGCATTCAGAGCAGCTGAAAACAAGCATGGCTGATATTGAAGTCCGATTTACCCTAGGTGGGAACTTCAGAAACATAGCTAACAATGCTGATATACCTTATTATGTTTATGCCGTAATCCTATCCGATAGGCACTTACAACTACAAGGCTTGTCTGGTAGAATGAATGTAATCGTGTAAATTTTATCTAATTATACTACATATACGAAATGAGCTATATTAGAACAGGATTGAGTCTAAGCGAATCTCAAAAAGAATCAATTAAGAATGCTTACATCAATAAGAACACAGTTAGCTTGAGATTGAACAACAATCAACTAACAGGAAGCGACTTTCTAGGATTGACTAACGCGCAACGTAAGAAGGTGGTTGAAGCTAAAAGAGGAATGTCTGGAGTCCAACTAAAATTATCGAAAACGCAAGTCTCAAAACAAGGCGGATTTCTAGGCGGATTAGGTAATTTGGTGAAAATGATTGCTCCTATGTTCCTAAAGAAGATACTACCAGCTCTTGGAATGGCTGCTGCAACTGGAGCAATATCTGGTTCTGTCTCTAAGGCTGTCCAAGGAAAAGGCATTAAGAGAAGAAAACGTAGACCAAAAAAGAAGGGTAAGGGCCTCATCCTTGGACCGAATTCGCCTTTTAAGGGCATACCATTACTTGGAGCAATTCTCTAATCGTATTCAAATTATTGTCTAACGATATCGTATAGAATGCCAACGAATTATGTAGAAACGTCATTAAAGCCATCTGAGGTACAGAAACGTAAGATAGCTTCAGCTGTTCAAAACAAGACATCAACTACCATTAGACTATCGTCTAGTGACTATCATGGCATCGATAAAATCAAACTAACCAAGCAGCAAATCAATAAAATCAAAAAGGCTAAGTCGAAAAACGTTGGATTAGACATCAAACTCAGTAAGACGCAGTTAAGTAAGCAAGGCGGATTCATTGGAGCACTATTAGGCGGCTTGGCAGCAAGCCTGCTTCCCAATCTCTTAGGCGGTATCTTCGGTAAGGGAATCGCTCTACCGGGTACTAATCCAAAGTCGAGTGGAAGAGGCTTTAATCTTTCAGCCCTACGACCACCACCATTTATTGGATCTTGGAATTCTGATGGTACGATCGGTTATGGAGTTAAAAAAAAGATCTCAAGAAAGAAAACAGCCAAAGGCCTCGTACTTCCAGGGACAATCCTAAAACGTCCATATTACGGAATGCGTTAAGACCATTGAGCAACATCGATATCGATCAAATAATGAAAAAACTAAAGATTGCTAACTACATTGGTGCTTACAGTAAAGATATGCTACCTGATAGGATCAACAATGATGGGTGCGTAGTAATCAATATTCAAGACTATTTTGAAGGCGACGGTAGTCACTGGATTGCTGTATATAACAATCATGATAATAAATACGTCGAACACTTCGATTCATTCGGCCTATTGCCAGCAGAAGAAGTAATAAAGCTTATGGAAACAAGCAACAAACAAATAGAATACAATAGCTCGCAGATTCAAGATATGGATAGCATTATGTGTGGATATTACTGTATCTTCTATATTTTAGAACGCTCGCGAGGTCGAAAACCGATCGACATCTTGTTAGACTTCCAGTTCAAGCCATCTATGTTCAATGAATTGCTTATACAGCACTTCGCTTACGATATTATGTAACGATATTGTATACGAAATGACTAAGATATATTGTCTAAGACAAAAGAAACAAACTGAGACGAAAGATGAGCATATCGTAAAGACTCAAAATGGAAGGACTCGTCTGGTAGGTGCATGTGTAGAATGCGGAAGTCAAAAGTCGAAATTCGTGAAATCCACACAAGGCGGTAGCATGTTGCCTGGAGCACTAGCTATTTCAGCTGGAATCCCGATTCTTGCTGGAGCCGCTGCTCTATCAATGGTTCCAGGTAGTGGAAAGCTATTTTCGACACTTGCTAAGGGTGCTACACAGGCAATAGGTAAGAAGATAAGAAGCAAAGCTGCCGATTTCATCCAAAAAGAAGGTCAAACATTATTGAATCAAGCATCTAAGACAGTTCGCGGTGGTAGATTACAACATCCGATGAGTATGTATACTGACGTAACAGATCCAGCATCCGAATTCTATGATGATCATATGAAGACTATTAAGAAAGGAGGTAAGCTAGATATCCACAAAGCTATTGGAAAAATTCCACATGGTAAACATGGATTTACGTTGCCAGGGCACCACTACACAGGCCCATATAACGATTTATCGAAACAACTGAAGTACGACAATACTGGTAAAATATTAGAGATATACGATAAACCTACAGGTAAGACTGATGCTGTGAGTATGCAACACGATGTCGATTATTCTATCTGTGATGATGACGTTAAATGCAAGAATGAAGCTGATCGAAAAATGGTCAAATCGTTAGATTCTATTCCATGGAAGGATCGCCAATGGGGTCATGCCTTAGCAAGGAATGCTATCGCAACTAAAGCGAAACTTGGAATGGGTGCTAAGAAGCCAAAAAACGTAAGAAGCCGTCAAGTGAAGAAGCAAATTGGCAAGTAAAACTAGCGGATGAATTGCATAAACCAATAAGACGCAAATTCACTCGGCGGCGTGTTATAGCTAATCACATTGACGAAATATGGTGTTCTGATCTCGTCGAAATGCAACAGTTTAGCAAATGGAATAAGGGCTATCGATACCTTCTCATGGTTCTAGACGTCTTTAGCAAATATGGTTGGATCGTACCTTTGAAAGATAAGAAAGGCGAAACAGTTATGAAAGCTTTCCAAACTATCTTCGAGGAAGGAAGAATACCAAAATATCTATGGGTCGATAAGGGTAAGGAGTACTATAATAAGCATGTGAAAGAGCTATTGGACAAGCATAGTATACAAATGTATTCAACTGAGAATGAAGAAAAGTCTTCTGTTTGCGAGAGATGGAACCGTACGATAAAGACGAAGATGTGGAAACAATTTACTGTCCAAGGTAATACGCAGTATTTAGATATGCTGCCTAGAATATTGAAACAGTACAATAGTATGAAACATTCAAGCATCAAAATGCCTCCTATTGAAGCATCTAAGAAGAAGAACGAAGGAACTGTGTACTTTAATCTATATGGCAATATGGAGTCATTACAATCGAAACCAAAATTTAAGGTTAGCGATAAGGTTCGAATAAGCAAGTACAAGCGCAAGGTATTCGACAAAGGTTATACTCCGAATTGGACTGAAGAAGTGTTTACGATTGATAAAATCCAGTATACGAACCCTATTACTTACAAATTGAAGGACTTGAATGGTGAAGAAATACAAGGTTCTTTCTACGAACCTGAACTATCGAAAGCGGTTCAAGAAATCTTCAGAATCGATAAAGTCATTAGAAGGAACTACAAAAAGAAGCAGGCTTTAGTATCATGGAAAGGGTACAGCGACGAATTCAATAGTTGGATACCATTTAAGAATCTAGATGCGATATGAAAATAGTATAACGTAATTGCATAGCGATGAACGTAAATAAGATCGTAAACACCATTGACAAAATCGTTACTACTATAGCGAAGTTGGTAAATGCATTGAAACTGGCATTGAAGAAGAAGATTACTAGAACAACAACCGATGTCCAATTCGAATGAATAATTGCATTTCAAGTGATTGTCGTCGTTTCTAAGGCCATTCTATAAATTCCATTCGAAATGATTACCGCGTTTAAAACCATAAAAATATATCTCCACTATATAGTATATGGAGACACCTCGCAAATCGAGTGCAGCAAAGAAATCGTATAAACCTATAGTAATGACAAATCGCGATAGTCGAAAGCGATATATCAAGGAATGGAAAAAGCATCATAGGACGTACTATTGTAATGTATGCAATGAAGAGGCATCTCGAGCACATAAAAGCCGTCATGACAAGACGAAAAAGCATGCCTTGAACTGGATTAGTGGTATGAATATCTACATAGAGCATGCAACACGAAAAAACGAATCGAATAGGTCTGCAGATATCGAAATGATTAAACAACTATACGACGAAAGGCCAGCCCAGTTCATAGGATCGAAATACGAAAAGATGTACATTACTGCAATAAAATCGATTCAGAAAAGGAGTCTAGAAATTCGAAAAGAGACCAATAGGAAGTACGATGCATTGAAAAAGGCCATCGTATTGGAATTGAATAAAGTGAATTCAAAGAATGTGAAGCACTACGAAAAAATCGATGTATCACTAAAGGACATGCGAGGTAATATGATTGACAAAATGAATAGACAAGTCGTTAGCTCAACATTCATGGAGCTATTTGAAGAATGGCTTGAGACAACCAAATCGCCAACAAAGAGAAGTAGTGTCGTAATCAACATAGAGATGAATAAGACTGGTAGACTAAATGATGAAGAGACTAGATACCATGAGGATGATCACCTTGAGGTTGACGATAGAACACGACATGAGAGAGACGAATATGAAATCGAAAGTCAGTACATAATCAATGAGAATGTCAATGATGACATCGTTAGGAAATCATATGGTCCATATAACGTAGACATACCTACATTAAGCAATGAGAATATGTACATGTGGATGATGTACGTTCTGTTGAAACAAGGGTTCACGCAAATAAGTGGCGAAGTAATCTCGAAACTAGGATGCGACATAATATCCTTCAAGAAGAAATCGTTCATGAATCATCCTATGAATGCAATGCGATACGATACGTATTTCCTAAGTAAGCAACGAGAGATAACGAAACATGAAGAGCAATCATGCGTCCTAGACTTCATATGGGATCAATGCAGGATGAGAAAGGGATTCAAATCGTACAACTACGATAAGCTGAAAAAAGAATTATATTCATTCACAAATGACCAACCATCTGTCACAACAAAGGAGTTAATTGAATGGGCACGAGAGTGTCACCCAAACGTGAGTATTCATGCATTCAATGCCATGTGGAAGAAGTTCGTAACATACTGTAATAACGAGTGTCATACAGACATAATGCTTGTGTTCATGGTCAAAGATCACCATTGTTACGCAATTACAGATGAGAAGCTAAAATCAATTGCTAGTAAGGGCAACCCAAAATGCACAAACTTGATGAAATTCATGTCCGAAACAACGTGGACAACTCGACATGAGAACATAATGAAGATAGCCAAAATCGAAACGATCGACGTATATAACCATATAATGATTCTTCCAGAAGGTACAACTATGAGGACAGCAATTGAATCGTACATGAACTCATCGAACCTATACGTAGAATACCTTCACTATAGCAACAACGGAATGCTAGATGGCTTCATAGATCATCAAAGAAACATGTACATCCTGAATGAGGAATACGACAATCGAAAGTCAATTTGTGACAAACTATTCGATCTATACAAGACTAACGATTTCAAATGGTCAAATCAATCATATACGAGCATTGGGATTGCGATATTCAGACAAATCTCGGGATACATCAATGAGAGTAACTACAATGCAAGAAGTAGAAATATACTAGATGACTATTATCCACGAGCATTACAATACTGCACAACAGATGATATACCAGATGACGAAATGGCTAAGATCGTATCAATCGATATCTCAAAATCGTATCCCAGTATCCTCCTCAATAACACGTCTCCAATACCTCAATATACTATACATAACGTCATCGAGAAGTTCAATTGCAAAAGCGACTTGAATCAAATAGGTGAGTTCTATATTAATGAGACTGTCATAAGTAACTATGGAACTCCAATAAAGATCGAAGCTGGCTTCTATAGTAGTAACCTAGTATCATACTTAGTTGATGACTTAAACATGTCACTTTCACAGATTCGATTTAAGATAGTAACGAAAAGAGCCTTAAAACCACATACATTCAAACCACTATTAGAGTACACATTCAAGAATCTAAAAGAAAAGGACGCGAAGAAGATAACGAACTCATACATTGGCTACTTAGGTCGAAAATACGATATCGTAAATCACGGTTTTACATCGTCGGACTGGGATACGATGCTATGTTGCTGGACAAATGCATTAGTCGATAAGAAGAACGTAACGATAGATGAGTACAATGGCATATTCACGATTAGAGAGAAAACAGTTAGTCGAATCTTCAGCGATAATACGAGTATCAATAGATTTGTGGTGTCAGAAGCTATCCTAAAATGCCTTCAGCTAATAGAGACATGCCATGGTGATAATAGCAAACTCTATGGATGCAACACTGATGGGATATATATAACAAACCCAAGGATAAAATTCAAGCATAAGAACGACGTAAAGTTCAGTATAAAGAAGATAGGTAAAGCATACGTCACAGATTCAAAATTGACATACTTCGAAAAGCACTATAGAGAAAACTTGAATTACAACGACTATATAGCAAAAAAAGGTGAAGGCATCATATACAATGGCCAGGCTGGTTCAGGAAAAACAACGAAATTATGTAAAATGGTAATGAAGGCAACGAATCCTATAGTTTTATCATTCACAAATAAATCGATTGAGAACGTGAAGAATAGACTAACAAAGGAGGGGTTCAAAGACGACGTAAACGAATCTTGCCACACGTTTGACAGTTATTTCTGTGAGTGGAACAGTCGAGACATAAAGTCACTAGAAAGCAAGACGCTATTCATCGAAGAGTTTAGTATGGTACCAAATAAGTGGATGACAAAGATATACGAAGCATTCAATAAGTTCGATTTATTATTATACATGTATGGCGATTCGAACCAATGCGACTCGATAGAGAGTGGAAGTCAAATTCATCACAACTACATAGAATCGAAGTCAGTGAGAGAGATGTGTCCAACGATTCAAACATTAGAATACATCAAGACTTCATGTAGATACGATGAAAAGACGAATATCATGCTATCGAAGTTCCTGAAACATGGTAGAATATCAACGTACTTCAGTCCAATCGTCGATTGCTACAAGCACATTTGCTATCTCAATAAGACAAGAGAGAGAATCAATAAAGAGTGTTGCGAAAGGTATATCAAAGAGCATAGTGAGAATCCATCAGTGAAGATCGACTTCAAGTACAACGGTCAAGTCGAATCGTATGCCGTATGCAACGGGATGCCAGTAATTGCAACGAAAAACGTGAAGTTGAAGTCGAATGACATCAAGATATACAACACGATGGAGTTCGTAATAGAAGATATTGACGTGAATGGACAACGAATAAAGACCAACAACGAATGGCTACATACAAGCGAATTCAGAGAGTGCTTTCTAGTGTCGTTCTGCTCCACAGTGTACAAGTACCAGGGAGCGGACGTATCGGAATGCTACTGCATACATGACGTTAGTAGAATGGATAAGAAGCAATTGTATACATCATTAAGTCGAACAACTAGATTCGACCATATTCACATCGACAATAATGAACTAAATAAAACGTATTACAACAGGCGAGATCCTACATTAGAGCTAAGCAACGCGAAGTTCAACTCGCTCTATTCAGATGGCAAGATATACAAAGTATCATTCGATGATGGATCGATCTACATTGGATCGACATGCGAGGACATCCAGACACGGCTAAGATCACACTTGACATCAAAGACGAGCCAGGTATACAGAAATAGGGACAAGCATCCAATAATTGGGCTCATAGTGAATGCTCCATCAGACAGTCGGAAAACATTGGAAAAGATCGAAAATGCCTACATTAGAGAGCATTCGTTGAAGCATGGTGATAAACTAATCAACATCAAATGCAATCCATCGAATGTCAAGAAGGTCGAATACAAGGTCAAGATTGAGAGCGAAGGTCAACTAACCAAACGAATCGAAATGCTAAATGGGAAACTAACGATAAAAAATGATGAGAACAACAAGCTATACTACTTCGATACCAAGATAAATGGTAAGCGATACAAAACAATGAGTAGGTACGGAAAACGAAAATCAAATGAAGATGCAATGACATGCATAACTGAGCACAAGCAGAAACTAATAGATAAACTAACATTAGACTTCAGATAGATGGTATCACACTAATACGAAAGCGCGAAGTAAAGTAGTAGAAACAACAACCAAAAGGAAGTAGAAGAAACAGAAGAAACGTGTAATGAATCAATAGGATTTATCAAGATGATTTAGACCACCATGATAAATTCGATATATTCGATAGATCACGACACTAATCGATTACATTACCCTCCAAGGGCATGGCATTGCGCATATAGCGTCTAGCGACCTCTCTAAACACCAATATAATTCACGCAAGGCTAACCCCTTGATGGCGTTCTGCGACTGGAGAGATTTAGTGAATTGAGTGTGAGTTACGGATCATTACCCCATCCTACTCTAAACCACAGATTGAATAGCGTGTTGGTTGTTGTGGAGGGAGGAAAACTGGAGAAAAACCCTCAGAGGGCCACAGAGCCAGAGGTGAGAGGTGAATCACTTATCCACTGCACCACCCTGCAGCTTTCCTATAAAGCTTCTGTAAGAATAAAATGACTGTATGAACTTGAAGTGAGAGAAATGATAACTAATGTAATACATTCAACGAAGATCCAAAACAATGACAGGTAGCCCAAGCTTGCAATCTTATAAGCGATTACAAGAGAATGTGTGGTAATTTTACTATTATTTCATTGGCAGTTTAGTCTCGAATCAGGGCACACCGCAGCAGGGTTAGCCTCATTCTGAAGTTAAACATTGACATAAATACCAGCGAGAAGTCTGGTGGGCTATTCACAACTCTGCATATTGTTGTAGTTTCGCGTTTTGCACTTTCTCACTGGTATTTAAGAATGTTAAACTTCAGAATGCGGCTAACCCTGCGTACATGTGTGTGTAGTCATTGCATTCAGCAGTAATTTTCGAATACGAAACTGGACTATTACATTTATTTAGTTGTCATTTCTCTCACTTCATACAGTCATTTTATTCTTACAGAAGTTTTATAGGGGAACTGGGATGACGCAGTGGTTAAGCACTTCGCCTCTTACCTCTGCAGCCCTCTTGACCCTCCACAACCAACACGCTATTCTATCTGTGGTTTAGTCGGGACCTGACTTTTATCAGCCCCTATGGTTGTTTCAGATCTTGTTAGAAATTCAGAGTTTTTGAAGATATTAGCTTATTCTGTAGATATTCTGTAGATACTGTAAGTTATATAATTTAATAACGACTAAAGCTTGGTTGAGTTCATTATGTACAGCAAACCCCCTTATGTTTGTCTAATAAATGATGGTCTTAGTGTACATACATTAGTTTAGAAAATAATTAATCATTTCTTGATGAAAATATTATTCACTTGCATTACGTAACCACAAAGCCATGTACTTGGTAGCCTGGCCTTCTTCTGCTTTGTCCCAACCACGTTTCCAGGGATTCTCGGTCAAGATGGTTGCCCAAGCTTGGGCTACCTGTGGTTTCCAAACTCGGCAAGTGTTTTGTAACTCGGCTAGCCTGGGAAACCAGCAAACTCTTATCGCTCGATTCCCCCACTTGCGAAAGAGGCGTCTGGGCAATGAGGCAGAAAATTCCAAACTGATGACGTAGCAGATAGCCATTTCATGATGCATAAATTAGTTGCAATTCTCAGAATCCGAATACGTACAACAGAGTTCTTTTCGAGGTATACAACTACCAAGGCTGCTCGTTTGTTTGGCAGTGGATCACCGTCATGAACAACCATGAAATTCAAGCCTATTTAGCGTGTCATCGGTAGCTAGTCGTTCTTTCAGCTCAGTGGGCTAAAGTGAACAATCTGCACCGAAAAAAAGTGGTCGGTAAGTGGTCGGTAAGTGGTTGGTAAGTGGTCGGTAAGTGGTCGGAAAGTGGTCGGTAAGTGGTCGGTAAGTGGTCGGTAAGTGGTTGGTAAGTGGTCGGTAAAACTGTGTCGGTAAGTGGTTGGTAAGTGGTCGGTAACTTGCGAACTCGAAAATTACATGTTTGTCATCTCTTCACTAGGTCCAGTTGAAATAAAATACCATATAAGAACACTTCAAAGCTTCTAAAGATAGTTTCACAACACTTTAGTGTTCTTGCAACAATGAGGGCCAACAATAACATCGATAGTTCTTCACGAGCGTAAACCCAACGCCATTTTGTTTTGACCGCATGGCATCACTTGTCACGGTGGGCACAAACGACCATAAAAACGGCATCAGTTCTATATTTTAAAAAGTTTTCAATGCAGACGATTGAATTTTGGTAGAAGAATGTAGAATCGCAAAAGGAATATAACCTGATTTTTTAAGCTATGTTACTACCATCGTGACGTCACAATGACGTCATTTATCCATTTGTAATACGTTTCTTGCAACTGTTCATTGTCTCTAAAAACGAAATGTCGTATATTGTTAAAATCTACTCGTGATGAGAATGAAGGAATCGAAAACCCGATGTCGATTGGTTAAGGAAATCAAAAGTTATGAAAGTTTGAATTTTGTCCTTTTTCCCGCCAAAATTTGGCGGGAAATAAACACCACAAAAGCATTTATAAAAACATCGCTTCATTCAATTTTTAGAGTTGTAAATATTGTTGCATGACATTTTGTCCACTCATAAAACACGTTGGTGGCTAAAATCGTATGTTTTTCGAATTTTGATTTTTTGTCCATAACCGGCTTAAAATTGAAGTCATATTTTCAGAACGTCATTATGACGTCATACTTTTTTATGCATGCCCTTAGAAAAAAATCCTTTGAGTGATTTTCGAGTTTTAGTGATGAAATTCGCTAGTCTGGCACTCAAAACGCACATTATTTTCTTTTCCTGATTTTTTAACAATAGGCAGCCTTATTTAGGTATGACACCTGACGTCACTAAATATGACGTCATAGCAACAGTCATTCCTCTATAACTTTTGCTATAATAGTCGTAGAACGTTCAAATTTGCGCCAAAGGAATGTGTGTCATGAAGGCCCTTTGATGGTGTAGTCTGTTTGTAACATCCTTAAAGGGGGAATTTTACCAAAAAAGGAGGCATCACTTATGACGTCACAACAACGTCATCATACTAACATAAAACACCTAAAATATGTAGTTTCATTTTGTTAACAAGTCACCAAAATTTCTTCAAATTGAGACTATAAGTAAAGAAATGGTTTTAATTTTAATTATTTGTCCACGCTCACTGATGCTGATTTTGACGTACTTTATGCCCGACGTGTGTTACCAGTCCTAACGGAACTAAAGCTGCGCTAGTAGACTCGCAGTGCTTCTCCGTGTTTGTCGGTAAGTGGTCGGTAAGTGGTTGGTAAGTGGTTGGTAAGTGGTCGGTAAGTGGTCGGCCGACCACTTACCGACCACTTTTTTTCGGTGCAGATTGTTCACTTTAGCCAGCTCAGTGTGTAGGTTTTAATAATATGAAATTATAAACAACTATTACAGTACCAGTTTTTGATCACTTTCTTCTAAATATTTTGACAGTATGACATTTCGCTTTACTAGCCGCTGAAAGAACTATTCAAAGGAGCCACCGACAACACAGACACACTGTCATGCTAAATATGCTTGAATTTCACGTTTGTCCACTGCTCCTTGAAAAGAACTCTGTTGTTCGCATTCGGCTTCTGAGAATTGCAACTAATTTATGCATCGTGAAACAGCTATCTGCTACGTCATCAGTATGGAATTTTCTGCCTCATTGCCCAGACGTCTCTTTCGTGAGTGGGGGATTGAACGATAAGAGTTGGCTGGTTTCCCAGGCTAGCAGAGTTACAAAACACTTTCCAAGTTGGAAACCACAGGTAGCCCAAGCAATAACTCAGCAAGAGTTTTGTAATCGGTCAGGCACATGTTCTCTAATCGGGCAAGTGTTCTCTAATCCAGGGAAGTGTTTGCAACTCTCGAGGCATTTTGTGTAACTCAGCAAGTGTTTTGTAATCTGGGAGGTGTTTCATGTAATCTGGGAAGTCCTTTGCAACTCAGCAAGTGTTTTGTCCCTGGTACGAGTCACCGTATGTTTTCCCTTATTTTATATTGTGTATGTTAATTGTGGCTCAATATTAATTCTGGTGCAATTATTTTTGCACCAGGTGCATTTGAAAATGAGATGCTGATTGGCTGAGAGGTGAGTGGTGATTCACAGTGGAATCATCGCTGCATGCTATGTGCACTATGTACAACTTAGACAAATATCAACAAAAGTAACAAATTATCAAGTAATTAATGGCACGATTCAAGTAAAATCACATGCCTGACTCTGGCAGTAATTCCACTGAGAATTGCACTTCTTGAAAAACCAGCTCTCTTTTCTCAACATGCAATTCTCCGTGGAATTACCTCGTCATGCTGCATGGATTTTACTATATAATTATATATACATATTATTATATATACATATATATAAATATATTCTACAGGTCAAATTTAGTTTCAGGTCAAATTTTTTTCAGAAGGCCTTGAGGGTAGGGAACTTGAAAAAATATCAGCAACACCATCCCATAATAACTTTTGATTAAATTGTTTCTGTTATAATTATTTATATTGAACAAAGTGTGCCATAATTTCTGCAAATTGCTGTATACATATATCTGGGTATATACTGATTTTAAATGACTGTAATAAGATGTATTTATTATGCAACTAAGATGTAATTTTACCATATTATGTAAAACAATGGTACTAGTGACTTAATTACCAGTAGCTCTAAACATCCAGAATTAGTGAGCAATTGGGTTTACTCAGGTTACTGTTAGGGTTTGGATTAGTTCACAGGTCCATCAAATCGATTTATAATAGTGTTAGGAATGAGTTTGCTTGGAGTGGGGTGTTAACTGGCCCTGTGCATGGAAACGAAAAAGTAAATATAACTGTTGATAATGTTTTGAGTTATTTATGTGTATTGATCATTGATAACCAAACCTGGGTCAATTTGACCTTGCTAGGTTAAATTGACTCAGGGTCAATTTGACCTGCAACATATATATTCAAGCTCAAAGCATATTTGGTACATGATACAATGTATATACATAATGTACATACCTCCTGTAATTCCCCCTCTGAATCCTCCTGTGATGATCCCCATGTATCCTCCTCTGACAATGTATCCTTAATGATCGAAGCATAATTTTTGAAGAACAATGATTTTTTTTAAGATTTAAGTACTCAGGCCTCAAGAAGCAGATATGAAATAATTGGTGTTACTTAATACTTTAAAATGACAATGAAATGAAACAATCAATACAGCTTTTTATTTTATTTTATTAAATTCTAGGTGTCACTTAGCCATTTTGTACAATTAAAAATCAATTTGGATAGCACAAACAATTCTATTTTGTATCAAAGGCAGGCATAATTGCCAAAATCAGGCATTAAAGATATGCTAATCACAGGTGTGATGTCACTGGGTCTGCACATTTATATATTTCACAAAAGTAAAAATTATGGCTGACTGCAAGGCTTCTATTAGACAAATTATGGCCATCTTCAAGGTTTCTCAAAGCAAGACATATTTAAATTGAAAATTGGCCCAAAAATGCACTTATTTTGCGGTATTTAACCCTTTTCCCTCCTGCACCACCCTATAACCGCCCAATATGAAGGATGTACCTGGAGAAAATTATTGCACCAAACCTAGACATGCTGGAAATACGACGTTATGGTATTATTTCAAGGGATGAATGACTTCAAAGCCACAGCTATAACGGGGATCACTTGACTCTCTCACTTTGGAGAAAAACTCATTTGTTTTGGAGATTTTTGTTAATTTTTCACTTTTCACGAATTTTGAGGAGCTGAAAATCGGCTCAAAAAGCCCTTCCCATTCGCACTTGAAATCAAAAGCAAATACAAAATCACCACTCAGTCATTACAGTACCTTGTTTAATCTTTCCAACCAGCAGGTTTGTTTGCATAAAACGCACCAAACGACTGTGAACCATGCCGATGTTTACACTGCATTTCACTCAACCACATTTACCTGCTCCCACCTCCAATTGCATGCTGGGTAATCAACAAAAAAAATCACAAGTGGACCCCCCTCTGGGACTCCGATAGGGTTTTCTTCAAAGTGACAAAAACACATCCTAATAGGTTGAGCAGGGAGAAAAGATGACCAATTGCAAAATGTCAAGGATTTCAGTGGAGAATTATTTCATGTGTCTCAATAATCCCTGGTGCAAAACCTGGACAGGATCCTGTAGGATCCTGTAGGATCCTGTAGGATCCTGTAGGATCCTGTAGGATCCTACACAGGGACAGGATCCTGCTAGGATCCTGAACAGGAACAGGATCCTATTCAGGATCCTATGTAGGAACATAATCCTGAATAGGATCCTATGTAGGAATAGGATCCTGAATAGGATTCTACATAGGACCATAATCCTGAATAGGATCCTATGTAGGAATAGGATCCTGAATAGGATTCTACATAGGAACATAATCCTGAATAGGATCCTATGTAGGAACAGAATCCTGAATAGGATCTTATGTAGGAACAGGATCTTGAATAAATATGATCCTGAAAAGGATCCTATGTAGGATCCTATACAGGATCCTGAGTAGGATCCTAGATAGGAACCTCGTCTTGAATAGGATCCTACATAGGATCCTATACAGGATCCTAAATAGGATCCCACATAGGAAAGCGCTCTTGAATAGGATCCTAAAAATTAATTAGGATCCTACATAGGATCCTATACAGGATCCTGAGTAGGATCCTGAGTAGGATCCTACATAGGAACAGCATCTTGAATTAGGATCCTATATCAGGATCCTACATATACATGTAGAAAAATGCAGCTCTTAATTGAATAGGATCCTACATATAAATATGAATAAGAATCCAAGTAGCATATCTTATAGGAATTGAATCCTATGACAAAGGAAATTCTTGAAAAATTATATAATATTTCTAGGAACAGAATTTTTGATGACCCCACCCCTCCAATAATTTCCCCTCTAGCTTAGTATGCTCCCCCCCCCCCCCCTAATTTTCTGCTTGAAAATTGGGGTCCCATCTCCTTTTTCCACCATCCAGCCCCCCTCCCCCTGTAATTAATGACCAGTTCCTGATGTTAATTGTTGTTGAGAGAATAAAAAAACTCTAACATTAACAATCTTCTCCTGGTTGTTTTAACCTAAAGATTATGATATTACTCACCAATTTGGCTGGCTTGTCCAAAAAGAAAATTCCCATTGTTTAATTAAGCAAAATATTTTCATCCAGCCCCTTAAAAGTGTGCTTTCATTGAGAAATTCGAATATAAACATGGCCGGACACAAAGTTCCATTTTAACCACAGGCAGTCCAAGCTATTGATTTAGGAATGTATGGGATTTTTTTAGAAAAAATCTGAAACTGTAGTAAAACAAGAAAAAACAGTCATGAAATATTACCTGTGTGTTAAGAAGTTGTTCCTGTTCATCACTGTTGTGTTTAATTTTGGTTTGAGGCAATTCTATAAACGTTTTGGCTTGGGCTGCCTGTGCTTCGACCGAGTGGCCTAGAACCAAGTCTATACCCATATTTGGTAACAGTTGTACATTTCAAATAGCAAGACTAAGAGGCCATTTTGTTGCTGGAGTTTTAAACTCGCTTTAATAGAAGGTCATTTCAACAGCATTTCAATGCCAATATTCACCAGATGAAAGATAATAATAACTGCTCCAAGTGAGAGGCAGTTTCAGTTCTGTAAAGAGACTAAGATGAATTCCTGAAGAAATCTGTGCAGTACTAGGTGAGCGGAAGTTTATGAGCAACATGAACAAATTAACGGGTCTTTCTAGGTGTATCAATGTAACGTCCTGAAATTCAGGACAATGAACAACTCTATTGTTTTCTTTCGTTCTTTGTATTTCAGGGTATTGTTTTGCTGTAGTTCATTGTATTCTGGGGTTAGGGTTCTTTGTATTTCAAGGTATTGTTTTGCTGTAGTTCATTGTCGTTGATACACCTAGAAAGAGCCGGTTCGTTCCGAACACACTGAAAGTTGCTATCTATAGCCTTTAATAGCGATACTTACTGTGACGTCACACAGGCCAGTCACGCCACATTTGTTGCTTTCTGTGGTTGGCAGAAACGAAGCGTGAACCCAGTCAGATGCTTATAAAATATCACAGGTCGGTGCTTTATATTCATCGCCAAATTACTTTCTTGTTCTTCCAAAATGCAAGCAAGCCCTTTCATCGAAGCTTATAATGATTGCTCTTAACTTATAAGTCTTATAAAGGAATTAAGATTTGGAAGCAGAATTGAGACTTTAGATGTATTTTGTGAGGCCTAAATCGCTAGTTCCCATACAAGTCATACAAACACGCGGGTTTTTTTGCCAACCACATTATATATGCAAATATATGAATGACGTCAGTGTTTACAAACAGTAAGTATCGCTATAGTTGGAGCCCTGCACTTAGTGTACTTGAATATATTCAAGATATATTTGAAGAAACTATTTATGAAAGCTTCAAGAGGTCAAGTGTAGTTTATGATTGCAATTGAAATTTCTTGAAGAGTTGAGATGGACTTAGCTTCATTGAGATTCACTGTACCAGTAATAATTAATTCAAACATTTTACCTTTTTGGAACAACAAAACTCACATGATCATGTCCCGGGTCTTGTTAATCCCTTTTCGAATTTTATCATTCTAAAATGTTTGATGTTGGTGTGCTTCTCAATACCCTATTCAATACAATCACCCACAAAACCGAAGTCATTTTGGTAGAAACAGAAGTGGGATGTAGAAACATATTTGTCAGTTTCCGGTTGGCAAACCGCACGGGACTTTATACACCACAGTACTCATCTAAAATCGTATTTCTTATTGTGGTTAATTGTTTTTTACAGGCTTTGGATTAAAGATGAAGGACCAAAGTTTTTAACCCTTTCAGCCCCAAAAGTGACATCCAAATTCTTTTCTCTATACATTTGGATACATTTTGATCAACTCCAAATACTCATGATCTGCCTACTTCCCTTTGATCACACTTGGGGCTAAAGGGTTAATTCTTGAAATCATCACCAACAATGAATGCTAATCAGGGATAAGTTGACTGCCAAGTAGTGAGTGAAGATCAGAATCATTTGTTATTAAAACTGTATACATGTACATGTAGTTTGTAAAACCTATAGCTATATGACGTAATAAACTAAAAGTTAAAACGTTAGAATGGCATGGAACATTCATTATTAACTCTGTTACTTTTTGCCTAAACCTACATGTAAGCTCAGGTTTTCAATAACATTTGAAGTACATGTAAGTGACAAAACTTGAAGAGTAGGCGGTGAGCATCGAGCGCCATTGGTGCAAATATCGAATTTTTGGGGAATTTTTCAATCAAAGTAGGTGGCGATTTCATGTAAAATACCCGGCGAGATTCGCCGGCTGCCGGCTTCTATTGAAAACCCTGAAGCTAGGTTTTAAAGGGTCTATGTCAAGGTGTTACACCTGTATATAGTCATTCTCTTCACGTACAATTTGTTTGTCATTTTTGCTTTCATTTTAACCACTCCACATACATCTATTTGCACTTAGGTTCCTCAGTTCATTTCAAAATCGCTGAAAATAACTGTTTTCTCCAAAATCTAATATTTTTCACAAAAAAAGGAGATCAATACAAATGACCACCATGACACAATCCCTTTAAACTCTAACCTTTAGTACACATATTATTTTTCACATAAAACCATTAGAAGTCTGTACTTATGCAGGTATAATTTATAAATCGATCAGTTTTAATTAATTTTTGAGAGCAATTTGAGCATGTTTTAAGAATCTATCTAGTCAGATTCAAAAGCTCAAATTTCATCTCAGAAGTCACTGAAGTCCAGTTAAGGTGATAGAATTCCTACATTTTCCATGAGATGCAGTTTTTGTTACATATTAATAAGTCTCAACTCTCTAATTTTGATTCACTAAGCAATAACTTCTTTATAGTGTGGCCTGAAGGGAGTCCAATAAAATGTAAGGTTTTTAGAGATGAGGTCTTACCCTCTAATTTAAGTGACATTAACTTTGATTAGTAAATAGTCAGACCATTAAGACTCTTAGACTAGTAAAATATGACATTTTTGAATTGGACTACATGTATAAAGTTGAACTACACGTACATGTACAGTTTGTAAATGAATAGTTTTAACTTATTTATGGAAATAGGAGTATTTTACTGTCTGGTGATTGTAATGATACATGTAACTCACTTACATGCATGTTTCTATTAAACTATACATAGAGTTTAAAACAATTACTGTGTTATTTTCATGTTTATATGACAACTACATGTATGGTACAATTTGGGTGTAAGGATCCTACAGGAATAGCCCAGGATGCTACAGGGAATAAGCCCAGGATCCTACAGGGAATAGCCCAGGATCCTACAGGAATGGTCCAGGATCCTGCAGGAATGGTCCAGGATCCTGCAGGAATGGTCCAGGATCCTGCAGGAATGGTCCTGGATCCTGCAGGAATGGTCCAGGATCCTGCAGGAATGGTCCAGGATCCTGCAGGAATGGTCCAGGATCCTGCAGGAATGGTCCAGGATCCTGCAGGAAGGTCCAGGATCCTTCACAGGATCCTGTTAGGATCCTGTAGGATCCTGTTAGGATCCTGTAGGATCCTGTTAGGATCCTGTAGGATCCTGTAGGATCCTGTACAAGATCCTGTAGGATCCTATTTAAGATCTTGTACAGGATCCTATGTAGGATCCTGAATAGGATCCTCTAGGATCCTGCCCAGGATCCTGTCCAGGTTTTGCACCAGGGAAAGCAGAAACACAACAGAAAAATCCTGTGAAACCCCTCGCAAGGCCTACTAAAAGCAAACCAAGTACTTTTCAGCTGTCCTCAGACTTAATGATGTCCTCTAGCTCTCTTGCAGTGGCTTTTTTCTCCAAAACAAGAGCCCATCTGGGCTTTCACTCGGGCCACATGAGATTGAAGATGAAATACACTTTCATTTGAAATCCTTTTAGTAATAATCGAAGGGAAGAATTATTAGGTGAATTTAGCAGTCTTTAGGAGTGGCCGGTAGCGCGGTGACATTCATTCTCTGCTAGTATATATATGTAATTTAATATTTTTTCTTGTGTCTGTAAATTAAAGAAGTTGACCTCTACTTTAATAAAACTTATTCATGTACCGCATGCTTACAATTTAGTCTGCTGTTCTCCAGGTGTCTCAAATGTATGTTTATATTTGTCCCATATTATAAGTTGTATCCTGTCCACCTATGATGGAGCTATCACTATATTTCTCTACTGTTCATTCTACCCTGCGGCTCTTTATCGGAGGTCGCGTCCATATTGACCAGTATTTATTAACTGAAATGCCCTCCTTCCCAAAACTGGTCTGCTCATTATATTACAGAACTATAAAGGGAACTGTTGGAAGCCTTTAATTTCTCGAACCAAAACCTTGGCCATGAGAGGATTCTTGCTTAAGTTGACCTTGAGAGTTGAATATTGCTTCGCTCATCATAAATTATTCTGTGCTCAGTGTTTATTTCTCCAGGGTATTTCTGGCTTCGTTTTGGCGAGCGACGTCTACAGATCACGGTGTTTGCGTTAGTATGTATTATGACAGAGATTAAAAATTATGAAATGTGGCATAAAACCTACGAAACGTACCTCAAACAAGAATACCGTCCGATGACAAAATCTATAAGCGCCACGAGATCAACAAATCGACAAAGAAATGCAGATATAAACATGCAATGATTTCAACCTCACCGTACCTTAATTCAGAATATCCTGAGCCTGTTGGAAGGCTTTCGTACGGTGAAGTTAAATAAAACATTAAACTGCTTACATTTGAGAGATGGGACTCCAAATTTGAGAGAAATTTCCATCTTGATTTACTGTATTAAATTATGTAAATAAATTAACCTGGAGAGTGTTACGTGACCAGCACAGTGCAATCTGATTGGTGGTGAACTTGAAATTTAATACATGGAACGAAAGAAAAAATAACCACATGGGTCAAAAGTCAAAATTTTGTTGCACCAAACAAAAAAACTAAAAATAATAACCGCTTGCATTTTAAGACAGGCAGCCCGAGTAATTACCGGTAGAGCACATTTCATTGGAAACCCTACCGAAGAAGCCATACCTACCGTCAACGAGTGCACAGAATTCTCCCAAATGGCATCGTGGGAAACGTTTGAGCCCTTGGCTTAAAAAGTCAGCAGTATTTTACTGCCCCGGGCTAGCCAACCTTGAACTGAGGGGGGAGGGTTGAGTTAGCACTCAGGATTTCACCAACTGAGCCAAACATGTCCAGTAGGGAAAGTGTTAAGGAGATGAATATAAATGTGATTATCATAACTTTAACAGCATAAAATTGTTGCCTGATTTTAGCAATTCCGCCTGACTTTGATACGAAAAAAATAATGTTCACACTCTACTTGTAAATTGATTGTTAATTGCATAAAATGACTAAGAGAAGCCTAGAATTTAATAAAATAAAATAAAAACGGATCAATTCTTTTCACTTCATTAGCACTTTAAAATGTAGATTTATTTTATTTTGCAATTGCTGCATAAGATTTTAGTTTATATTATGCTGCATCCTAATCAGCTTAATATTGGGATTTCAATGCATAATTAAGCATAACTGTGGTCAAAATATTTTTCCACATGGATTTTGGGACAGGCCAATCGCAAAATATTTTTGTGGCAGCTGCATGCTTATAAATAATAATTTTAGCACTTAAAAAAAAAAGTTACTTACATGATTTACACAATTAAGTATGTTTGTATATGTTGCAGGTAACTTTTGATTACAGGTTATAATTGTTAAACTAGGTTACATTTTTTGAGCTACATGTAGCTGTTCTGCTAACTGTGTATGAGTTTTCTTGTATTTTGTGTTGTTCAGGAAAAGGAAACGCTGTGTCACTAGCTCTAATTAAATTAACACCCTAAATTAGTGACTAGATGTAGCTCAAACACACTAAATTTAAAGGAGCAGTGTCACGGTACTGCGCATGTCACAGTCTCCAGACATTGAATTGACAGCTGCATTGTGTAACATCCAATGAGAATCAATCAAAATAATTTGCAGGAAACGCCAGACTGTTCGGGTGTTAGCCGTATTCACAGATTGTAGTTATGCACAGTATATGGCGAGATTTACAAGGATTTTATTCTTCCTACATCCAAGGTAAACAACATTGAGTAAAGAATGGTATCTATATTTCATAACTTGCTTGTATTTTTTGCTGTTTCCAGTCGGAAACAGTCCGAATTTGACCAAAGTGAAACAAGCTGCTCGCGTCCGTAGATATATATTTCTTCGTTGTGCACTTTTGACATGAAATAATTCTCCAAATGGCACCATTGTTTTATTTCTACATAACTAATAACACAGTTCTCCGCTGTAAAAAATATAGAACATTCTATGGACGATTTCTTGTCTTAAAGTTTGGAAACGTAACACATACATTTGCGCTAAAAAGTTCAGTACTTTCGGACTACGAGTGGCTGTTTACTAGTTTGCACTATCGGCTGTTATGGACTGGAAACTTACTTTCACAGCTTAATACTCATGTCGATTGGTCAGAAAGATATCTTGTTTAAGATTCTATGGTTCTTTCGGCATCAGGAATTTTTTAAATGGGAGTTTTCGTACAGTATTTCAAGCTATGCTGTAGCGCGAGTTTAGTACGTAGTCACAAATGTCCGTGAAACTAATAGCACGTTAGATCATTATTATCAGTTTGCTCTATGGGTTCTCATGTATTCAATAATCACTTCTGGAGCTTCATATGTATGTTGTTTGGTCACAAGGATTTCCTCTTTCAGTTTTCCCCGTTAGTTTGGACATTAGGGATTTATTCTTGGAGATTTCGTACAGTTTAGCGACTGTGTGTCGAAAGTTGAAAAGTTCGCTTGTCATCAAAGTGCGTAAAACTGTCACAAGCGGTTTCATAGCAGTTCGATGTTTGACTCTCATGTAGTCGATGATAACTTATATAGCTTCATATGTATGTCGATTGCTCACAAGGATTTCCTCTTTCAGTTTTCCCCGTTAGTTTGGACATTAGGAATTTATTCTTGGAGATTTCGTACAGTTTAGCGACCGTGTTCGAAAGTAGAAAAGTTCGCTTGTCACGAAGTGCGTGAATACTGACAAGCGGTTTCATAGCAGATCAGTCGATGTTTGCAGACTCTCACGTAGTCGATCATATCTTCTATAGCTTCATATGTATGTCGATTGCTCACAAGGCTATCGTGTTAGAGTTCATGAGGTTTTTTTGCCAGCAAATAAAGGTTTTATCTAACTTTTCGTACAGTCTTTGCACTCCGGTCATTTCATATAATTTCAGCCTCGTTTCTAAGCCGTAGATATATATTTCTTCGTATCGCTGTTGAAAACCGCCATATCATTATAATACGACTTGAAAAGTTGCCATGTGTTTCGTGAACTCTACTGGACATCCAAACCCTCTTCGCTTCTGGTTGGAATGCCAAAAAGTTTCCAATTTCTTGCGTTTTTCGGCTGCTGTATTCAGAGTACTGAGTGGCCGTTTTCCCCGCCGGTAAGCATCACTTATGCTTTTTTGTTTTAGTTGTGTTGCAGTCTCAACGACTAATTTTGAATAAACAAATAACTAAAACTTATTTAAGCACATCTTACATTTCCATAAATGACCAAAGGAGGCAAGGATGAGTTCAAAAAGAACACTGATGAAGTCGATTTAAAAATCGATATTTCACCCCTCTGAGAACTTCGTTCCGGGCCGGAACGTAATTCTAAAATCATCAGATTTTCACACATGCGCAGTACCGTGACACTGCGACTTTAAGTCACACTACATTAGTGACTAGCTCTAAACACAATACATTTAAGTGACTAGCTCTAAACACCCTAAATTGAAGTGGCTAGCTCTAAACACCCTAAATTAGTGACTGGCCATTTACTTCAGGGATGCTAGAAATGAACTTTTATACATGCATACAAATGTGTGGTTCCAGAAAATATCCATAACCCCATCACAGAGATAATTTGATATAAGACCCTCCACCCCTCTGGAATTTCCTATTTTCCCCCATACAAACTCTGTAATTTTGTGGTCCCTATGACCCCTCCTCCCCTCTGGAAATTTCCAATTCCCTCTGTGGTAGGGGTATGGATATTTTCTGGAATTACACAATTAATGTATGCGTGTGGTTAAATTCTCATTTTGTTCACAGGGAATCCCTAATCGATGCTAGAATATGGGAATAACAATCGATTAATCGATACATTAGTTTTGATGTGGTGTGTTATCTGTGGTTCATTTGCTGTGCAAACATGGTTGCAGGTGAATTTATCGTAGTATGTCAGAATTGTACATACATTGTAAGCAGCCTAAAAATTGGACAATAAAATTATCTGGCTGTGAAACGAACCCATAAAACAAACTTCTATTTGAAGTTGGTATTAGTCTTGTTCTCTGGTGGAGTCATTTAAAGCAAATTTGACAAATTTTAACTCCCTCTTTCTTCACCGTGACTGCTTTCTCCATCTTTGAAGGAACAGTGGAGAACTGATGACCCACGTGTATCCAGAGCAGTGTTGAATCTGATTGGTCGACCCTGTCACATGTTGAGTCAACTCGAAGACGCTATATTCTAGTAGTACATAATATAAAATATTATCCTGATGATTTATTGGGCCAGAAAGAAGTTCATCCCCTCACCAAATTTAAGTATACTTCAAATGTACTTAAAGTATACTTTTCAACACTTTTTTGTAGACTAAGTACATTTTAAGTATACTTGTAACATACTTTCTACACAAAGTATATTCTGAGTATACTTGTTAAAATGTACTTCATATGTACTTGTCACAAGCAAGTACAATTGAAGTATACTTCAAATGTACTTAGGTTTCTAAGTATATTCTGAGTACACTTTTAAAATGTACTTCATATGTACTTATCACAAGCAAGTACAATTCAAGTATACTTCAAATGTACTCAGGTTTCAAAGTATATTCTGAGTACACTTTTAAAATATACTTTGTATGTATTTATCACAAGCAAATACAATTCAATAGTCTCTCTGCATGCCAATTAACCATGCAAGAAGCACATGCAGGAACGTCTATTTATTATGCCACAGGATGAACGCGAACGCGGAACTCCGAACTGTTTGTTGATCTCCCACTTGAATTCAAAGAATTCGATCAAGCTCCTAACAATCGCGTTCCTCCGACTCTGGGAAGTTTAATTTGTTTGAGGATTTCTTGTTTTGTCGCCATTTAACTTTTGGCTTCATCCATGTTTTTATTCAAAAGCAGCGCACATGGATGTCACTTTGACATTGGCGAACGGACAACTTTGTTTATAACTTATTAAAGATTAACCTTTGGCAGCATCCAGGTATTAATATACGTTCGTTACAAAACACGACGCGGATAATGCCAGGTATCATGTTCGGTAACCAATCCGAACACGGATGCACGCTTTCAATTAATTTGGCGCTCAAATCTTCAAGTATAATATTTCTCTTCAACCGTACGTACGATCACGTGAAGTCTGTTTGCTGCAAACTCTCTGTCTTTTGCTATGGTTTTAGCGTTATCAAACTCTATTTCTTTAATAACAATCTCCAGGATTCCTCGATAATCGAAGGTAAGTTTTCGCTCAGAAAAGCACGTTGATTACAACCGCGATTTCAGTGTTACGTGCATCCGCGTAAAACAATATGTTATCGATTCAGTACTCGAAGTCTATTCAGTAATATGAAAGAGCACTAAATTATTTGATTCAGTACCTCAAAACCAGGATAAACAAGTGAGCCTGTTTACAAAGCATGTCTGTCGAATAGTTTCCTAGCTATTGAAATCGGTTGTACTAATAGCTACTAGTTATAAGTATATACTCGGTTCGCACCTGGTTATGCAAGTTTTAATATTTTCAAGTCGTTCATATATCTCGATCGCCCTTGCCCTTGCCCATTTCTCTTTGCCTTTACTGGCTCACATGTAAACGACTAATAATACTCTGTAGTTAAATATAACATAGCTCGGTTGTTGAAACTACAATGTTCGTGTAGCAGATTCACAAATAAACATCCAGGAAATTAACGTGCATCCTTCTGTTTTCCTCTTCCTCACTTTGGCCCTTAACTTCGGCTTATTAAAGAGAGACCAGACTACATATGTAGGAGTATATATATTAGAGAGTGGGGCTTATAATTTGTACGGCATGTGTGTATTAATCAGAGGATATTTCTTATGAGTGGGACAAACGACGGCATGTCTGTAACCGCGTGCTGTGCTGTACGTACTGAGCTCTGTGATCTGATTGGATCAGCAAGACAAAAACAATTGGAAACCATTTCAACGTACGCTAACCGTGCTGTATTCACCTGCAGTGTGGTATATACTAAAACAATTATTCACCTCAGTGTTGGTGAATAGTGGTGGATATTCGGCTCGGTAAATATCCACCACAGACTATTCACCTCCACTTCGGTGAATAATTGTTAATTATTTTTTCACACCATTTTTCACATCTTCAAAACATGTCACAGCTAGGTGTTTCACACAAATTTCACATGATATATCCCAGTACAGTTAATATAGATATAGTAATATTAATAAATATTAATATTATTGTTACTATAATTCACATGTAATTTCACAGAAATATGTATTTTCACATCCTTGTCTCCCTGCATTTGGTAAATGTAGTTGATTTCACTTCCCAATTTCACATATACATGTATGTCACATGATGTGCTCCAGTAGTGTTAATTGAAGTTGTGTCCTGTACATTAATATACTTTAAGTATACTTCAAGTACATGTTTTACCAAAGTATACTTCAAGTATACTTTACAAGTATACTTTAAGTATACTTATCATCCCATCAACTTTGTTTACTTTAGTCCAAAAACACCACTACTTTAAGTATACTTTTTATCAAGCAAGTATACTTCAAGTATACTTTACAATAAGGTTTCTAGAAAGCTAGTACAATTAAGGTATACTTTAACACTACATTAAGTATACTTCAAGTATACTTCAAGTATATACTTTATGTATGTTTCAAGTATACTTCAAATATACTTCAATTTGATGAGGGTCGTCATCATTATCCTGTATTTGTTGTCCAACACTATAAAAAGAGAGTGCACTATTAATTATCACTACATGTCCATTGTACACAGCAACTACCCATTTGTCCACTCTCTGATGGGCTACCTTTTATCGTCAATCAGACAAAATACTGCAAGTGCATGCATGTGCAACTGAAAAAGGATGCCGTAGAATGGTTTTGTACATGTTTCCATTGTCTATTGATGTAATTAACAAGAAACCTTATGGATCCACGGCTATTTTGATTTTATCATAATTTATTACAAAATCATCATAAATAATAGCTAGTACATATAAACATAAAAACCTAACTTTAAGTTTGCTAATGTTATACAGTAGGACCCCGCTATCTCGAACTCCCAAGGGAAACAAAAAATTGTTTGAGTTGGCGAGGGTTCGAGTTAGCGGGGTAAATTTTACAGTAAAACAGTGACAAAATAAAACAAATGGATATCACAACTTGTTCGAGATAGTGGGGTTTTCGAGATAACCGAGTTTGAGGTTCTACTGTATGTATAAATGGCTAGAGTTCAGTGATTGGGATATCCACAGGCAGCCCAAGCTCTAATCTAGCTAATACTGACCGCGTTTGTATGGGAATTTTAACGAGCTAGAAATACGAAAGAATTAATGAATAAAATGTCTTACCTTGCTTCCATAGTGTATTACTTGCTGTCTGTGTGGTAACAGGGTTGATATGAAGCGATTTTAGCGAGTTTTCATTTTCTCTGCTCCCCTTACTAAGAGAAAGACAGACAGCAAGTAATACACTATGGAAGCAAGGTAAGACATTTTATTCATTAATTCTTTCGTATTTCTAGCTCGTTAAAATTCCCATACAAACGCTGTCAGTATTAGCTAGATTAGAGCTTGGGCTGCCTGTGGGATATCTAGTATAATTATGTAAACAATTAACTCAAAAATCATTGTTTGCGTCTTTTATTTAGGGCATGTTTACAAGGAATGGGGTTACCGTACCCTTGAGTGCTGGGTCATTTTCTCTTATTTTTAGAGATGTGTATACAAGCAGGCGGGACAACTCAACTCAGGTGCTATGTTTTGCCTTTGTAAACGGTTTGCTAGGGTAACCCGCCTGGAAGGATCAACTTTATTCTGGAGTTCTCTAACAATTACATTGAAGTAGGTAAGATAACAACATCTTAGGATACTAAGGACAGCTGCAATAAAGGGCACCACAGAAAGAAGAATCAATGTTAGTACACCAAAACCCGCCAAAACTCTACAGTCTACTCGTGTCCGCCATGTTGTTCTCTTAAGGTTGATATATGAATGATTTTGGCGGTGGCCGCGAGCCTAGCGTTTCGCATGTACAATCACAGGTCATGATCAGTAAATTAAATCAAAATCAATTCCATAGATCTGTTTGAACCGGATAAGAGTAATATTAGTAGCATATGTTTTCATTCATTAGTATGACATTTTTATATAAGAAACGGCTTTCCAAATGAAGAATATATTTGTAATAGACTTGTTGAGTTGACCCGGGCATTCTGACTAGGCCAGGGTAACCCTAAGGCCTACTCTGGGTCCTTAGGTCGCCTTATGTCGCCCAATGTCGCCCTATATCGCCCAATGTCGCCTTATATCGCCCAATATCGCCCAATATCGCCCTATATTGGCTTATGATATAATATGAAATTACACATTTAGCTTAAATAACTGGTTATTATAAAACTATATTTAGACTGTAAGTGTTTTTGTTTTTAATAATTATTAATGAATACAAATTTATGTATCTCTACACCTACATTGTATATCAGTTGTAGTGACTAAACCTTACCGCCTCCCACCCCCGAGGTCCCACTGCCCTTACATACCTTACCCCAGTAAATTTCACAATTGCTCTTCATAGTTGAGAACCCCATAAGGTACACATTTGCCTATACGACCGACGAAAAATAACTGTAACTAATTATGTTAATGTATCTATACACAGCTAATGATAATCTAAACAAGGATCTATACCATAAAAGGGATTTGCTCTACCTCTTTCACACTTGAAAAAAATAGGTACCCGAGGGATTGGTATTGGGAAAGGTATTGGGATGATTGGAAGTGTACATGTATTGTCATGGTTGTGTTCATTATAGGTAGGGGTTATTGGATGCTAGGGTATTCTCAGACAGGTTTAGTGCAATGTACATAAGATGACATGCAGGACAATTAAAGGAAGGGCTAGCTGCACTAGGTAACTGTTTCACTGAGCAGGTTGTGAACATAAATAACAAAAAAAATAGTAATATGCACATTCAAATCCTGTCCGGTTGTTTGCTGACAGCATCAGAGAAATCCTCGCTTTGTGATTGGATTACGCGTGCCATACGGAATTCTCAATCTGTGTCGGCCTATTGTTCTACTGCAATATAATGGAGATGTGAACGAACAAGTATCGATCCAGAAAGGTTCCTTGGGATTGCTAATGCTTTTCTTCAACTCTGTTGCATTGTCCAGTGCACAAGTTCATTAGACTCCAAAATTAAGCTGTACATAAAGTTATTTTTAGCATGGATAATCAAATTTCCTCTGTATTTGCTACCCATGTTGTAGTTCAGTGCCCTTTAGTACTTACATAATCATACTTTTATGAATAGTGAACATATCAAGGTAATTATTATAATTTATCCAACATGTCTGCCAAAATCCTCCTTGCTCATTATTTATCACTAGTTGAAGTTTATAACACACACATCTCTACCTCAAGTTAAAATGAATGAAAGCCAGGAATTTTATAACATAATAGGAATAGCTATGAGTAGGAGACAAAAAATTAAAATCTTGAATAAATTGACAATGACATGTCGACTGCAGTATACTGTATGTGGAAATATGCATCTACCTGAAATTGTCCGGTTGCATCCAAATCGATGATGGCTTCATTTTTGGGGCCCTAGTTCTTTTGCAACTTGCGTTTAGAACTTCGTGCTTTTACGTGAAGTAAATGGTTCCAGTACAACTACATGTACAGTAGACTATCCGCTGGTCAAGAAAGCCGTGGGCAACTTTGAAAAAGCCTAGGTACTTCATATATGGTCAATTATTGCGTCTTCTTTATTTAAAACAGACTTGCACCATATAGAAGACATATAATAGACCATATATGAAGTACCTACCATTTTAGTGGAAGTCGATCGCTGAACTGGTTTATAAAGCAAAGTGCTGGCTCACCAAGATCAATTATGGAGGCGTTGGGAATTTGTACGACTTTTGCACAAACGTTTCTGGTATTTTCCATGACACAAATGAAGGTAACAATTCCAACTTCCTTGTGTAAACTTGTTATGTCATTTGTTCTTATAATTTACAAAACCAACGCATCCTTTCTTAATTTTACAAGATATAAGAAGCTTAAATATATAAATAAAGCTACATTGTATAAATTTGTGTCTTTGCCTTTGCCTTTGGCTTTGAAACCTATCTAAACTCAAATTCATAAGTGTTTTTTTTATCGGTACATAGTATTAAGTTATTACAACAATAAATGCATGCATTCAGAGTACTCAACTCTCAAGCTTTATTTTTGTCTCGAAATCAAATAAAGTAACTTATTATTAAAGAAGCTTAAGACTTAATATTCTTACACAATATTTAAGTTGTTATTCCACACCTGCCCACCCCTGTTCCAACATATGTGGTCAGCTATGCAAATGCCCCATGTTTGTGATTGGTTCATTGATGTTTTCTGGTTTTATGACACTCAGCTGAAAACTGCTCTAAAACCAAAACCAACTTAATTATTTTTTAGAGCAGTTTTCAATTGAGTGTCATAAAACTAAAGCCAAAGTACTTACAGAACCAATCACAGGAGCAAGTGAAAATGCAATTAGCCAATCAGGAACTGAAGTAATTCATGATTGGTTTTACTTTCAAGAGTCAGTCACAAGGAAAAGCAAATGCAATCGTGGATAACTCTCACTAGACGGCGTGATTGCATTTGGTTTTAGTTTAGAACTTTATTGGCTGATAATTAAATACAAAACATTTCTCACAGCCAATAGAAAATATAAGCAAATGCAAAACCAAACCAATTACCGGTACTTATTGTTTTCAACACTCAATTGAAAACAGCTCTATTAAAGAGCCATTAATGGGGGCATTTAAAGTAAAAACAAATGAGTCACTAACCCAATTGGTCAATGTTAAAACATTTGAAATTTAATATCTTAAAATCTCAAAATTGCTGCATGTTACCATGGGTTAAAAATATTACACACATTAGTTTATGTGTTATACATGTAGTCAATATGTACCTGTTCATGTTTATTTAATTTAAATTTTATATGGAAAACATGCATACTGGCATTTTTGATTAAAATTAATCTTTCTAATTGAAATGCTTTCAATCAAAAACTCACAAGTAGTAGTAGTATTTTAGATATACATTACAATGTATGGTCAATGAATGTCACCTTATGTATGTGACATGGTAAAAGCCACACTGTCACCTTATTTTACAAACTAATGTTGCCCTACATTGCCTTCTATCACCAAATGTTGCCTTGTATATTGCCTAATGTCGCCTTATAATGCCCAATGTCGCCTTATAATGCCCAATGTCGCCTTATAATGCCCAATGTTGCCTAATATTTCATTGTTTTTTGTAAAAAAATGCTTATGTCGCCTTAAGTCGCTCAATGTCGCACTTCATCGCGGCGACCTAAGGACCCAGAGTAGGCCTACCCTACGTTTAATACTGAATCATTTTGCTTGTAAACCCGGGCTATCTTTGACCCTAGTGCTAGGGTAACCCTTGTAAACGGGCCCTAAGTTTCTCGGCCAGGTCTGCCTGAGTCCTAGCATTTCGCAAAACGGAACGAAGTTTTAATAATTTTTGCGGCTAAACTGCAGAATACAAGTAACGCCACTGGCACTGCACTCACTCGCCGAGTGAGTGCCACTGAAAAAGATAACTTGAAAACTTCGCTAAATTCTCCATTAAGATATAGTTCAGGTGTATAATTATGTTATTCAGGCTATATAAAGTAAGGTTTCAAACCGTAAACAAAGAAATCCAAACACGTTCAATTGGTTTCGTTCAATTTGGCTGCCTTCAAGGCTTCATAATTTCATAATTTTTCAAGCGCGTGCATGCTCTCCGAACTTACCTCAATTACTTGTCGTTCATGCCTCATGGTAAACTTCCGACTCTTCTTCTTCGATAAACATCCTTTCAGGCTCGCTGTCGAGTTCATCGTTACTGTTATGTTTTTCAATGAAGGCGAAAACTTCATCCACGTTGTTCTTGATCACTTTTAAGACCGAAGCCGACCGACGCCATTATTTTACATCGCCAAATTTTCAAGCTTTCAATCGTTGCCCGATTTTGATAAACTGGGCACTGTTGGCTAAGAATGCTGTCACCTTGATTTTCCAACATATTTCCATCCCCTGGAAATTTATATTTCCATGGGTTGGAAATACGTTGGAAATAAGTTGGAAATATGTTGGAAATATGTTGGAAATATGTTGGAAAGTTGTTGGAATTATGTTGGAAATTTGATGGAAATATGTTGGAAATATGTTGGAAATATGTTGGAAATATGTTGGAAATAAGTTGGAAATATGTTGGAAATATGTTGGAAATAACGATCTGCTTGACGAGTATTACTTGCAATAATTTTAGAACTGGAAACCGTAAAAACAAAACAAAAATCTTCGTTTGCAATAAACCCTCATAAAATTCTGCAAGTAAATGTGTGACAACATGCGTTATTTTGTTTTGTTTTTGGAAGACATAATTTCCAACCCTTGGAAGTTGCAACTTCCAACCCTTGGAAATTGAAACTTCCAGTAAATTTCCAACATTTAAAATTTCCAACCCTTGGAAATTTTGTTGGAACTTCTAATTTCCAACATATTTCCAACCCATGGAAGAGGTCTAGATTTTCCAGTGAAGAGGGAATATGGAATTAGCAACAGGCGAGACTTCGACTTTTTGATTCTCGTAAAGGAACTTTTATTGACCAAAAATACATGAATCTTTAAGGCGCAACGTAATACATTCGATCTGCGCTGTCTGAACATATCTAATGCACAAAAAAGTAAGCGAAATAGAATCTCGGGTTAAATATATCCAAACACGTTCGAACTTGAACGGGGTCAAAAAGCACTATTAGACATACAATTTCTCAGCTGATAATCAATTCAAGTGAATGACAGGAGAGATTGATTTCGTCCAAAAGTAAATAAATTTGAAACGTATTGGAAATATGTTGGGAAAATGTTGGAAAGTTGTTGCGTATCAAGCTAAACGACCCCTTGACCGGCTAAATACCAGACATACTTCTTCCTTATACGGAAAGGAGCTTTCAGCCGGCTCGGGATCCCGTTTCGTCCTATTGTCCCACGTGTTTGCATGATTGTGTGTGGTTAATTGATAGCTTTTCATAATTAACACATCTGTCAGTAACAATATTCTTTACAATCGCAAAGAGATCAATTTGGTGAACTTTCTGATCTTATATTTCATGTATTTACTATATTTTACAAAGAGAGGATATTGGTAAAATCTGTCAACGCTTGTCTGCTAATCCGATTTGTCGCCGGTTGAGCGCTCTTGGTATTTAGAATACAGAATTATGTTGGAAATTTAATGGAAATATACGTTGGAAGTACGTTGGAAATAAGGTGGAAATAGTTTGGAAATATGTTGGAGATAACGATCTGCTTGACGAGTATTATACTTGCAATAATTTTAGAACTGGAAACCGCAAAGACAAAACAGAAATCTTCGTTTGCAATAAACCCTCATAAAATTCTGCAAGTAAATATTATCAGCGGATGCTCATTGACCCCGCCCTTCGGACTTGTGGCTCTAGCTCTATTGAAAGGACTAACGACTAGAGATAATCATACATTAGAGCGGTTTTCAGTTGAGTGTAGTAAAACCAAACGCAAATTACCCACAGCTAGCCAATCATAGGAGCGAGTAATCAAAAGTAACTCATAAATGGCTTCCCTGTGAGCCAATGACAAACCAAAGCAAAACCAAAACCAATTTGCGTTTGGTTTTACTTTGGATTCTGATTGGTTGGTTTACTTTCTCAGCCAATAGGAGAGCTTAGTAAACGCAAAACCAAAACACTTTCGACACTCAATTGAAATCTGCTCTAGCAAAGTGCGTTCGTCATGTTTTTTTGTGTGTGTGAAAAATAAAGTGGGCTTCCGGTGCTAACACGAAATTTATATCCTTCCGATGCTTCAAAATTGCAGCTACTGTGTTTTTAGCGTTTAGTAAATGTGTGACAACTTCGCGTGATTTTGTTTTGTTTTTGGAAGACATAATTTCCAACCCTTGGAAATTGAAACTTCCAGTAAATTTCCAACATTTAAAATTTCCAACCCTTGAAAATTTTGTTGGAAATTCTAATTTCCAACATATTTCCAACCCATGGAAGAGGTCTAGATTTTCCAGTGAGCTAACCTACTTTGAGCGTACAATATTCCCTACAACATATATATCTGTTGCAAGGGGTCAAATAACTATTACTTGAGAATCTAATCTAATCTAAATATATACTGCCATATATAGCTAAAGTTAATCCCGGCAGAAGCTTAGAGCATTTTAAATGTATTACAAAGAAAAGAAAATATGCAAATCATTTATGTAAGTATTTTGATCTAAGTACATTTTTTTTATCTCACGTATCTCAATAACTAACAAAGCCTAAGCAATTAGACTTATATTAAAGTTGCATGTACATCAAGTTCAAATCTATACGTGAACATGAGCTCTTCTTACAAATGAAGTTTTACAATTAAGTGAATTATTGCGAGTGCTGAAAGTTCTATAGTGTTCGGTATAGTATAGTGAAAACGCGGTTTGAAATTGAGCATGTAGCATTTAATAAGCACTAGCTAGCAAAAGAGCGGATTACATTATTTTGTGCCAAAAGTATAAATAGATGAAGACAGTATTAAATGTTTGTCTCCTCTGTTTATTATGAAACACATTGACATGGCGAAATTATGCAATTACAGTCTTTCAATCGCTGTATTTACTTCCTTTATTGCCGTTCCCATACAAACTGAAACAAGAAATTTGTTTAATCCCAGTCTGATACACAAGGCAGGTTTTTCACCTGATTGTGGTTCCATAAAGGCCAGCAGCATAGTAAAAATGGTGGCATGTTTGTTTCTGACGTGATATTATTATATTCACGGCGGTACCGGGGTGGCGCACTGGTTAAGCGCTTCGCCTCTCACCTCTGTGACCCGCGTTCCATTCCCGTTCGCGGCGCCACATGGGAGTTGAGTTTGTTGGTATTTCGCCCTTGCTCTAAGGGTTTTTCTCCGGATTCTCCGGTTTTCCTCCCTCCAATAAAACAACACGCTAAATTCCAATTCGATCTGAGGATTAGCCGGGTCCTGACTTTGATCAGCCACTATGATTGTTTCAGGTCTTGTTAGAAAAGTTTAGGGTACCAGGTTCGAGTTTCCTGACGATGCGTTATTGCTGCCGCAGCGAGCGAGCCTGAAGCGAGCGAGCAAGGCGGCAGTACTAATTTGTGTAGTGGAGTCGTTTTTATTGCCGCATTGCCAGAGCAGTGCATTGTGGTCATGCGTAAGGACACATAAAGGATATGCGCGGTATTTGATCACACATGGCTTTCTTTTCGTTTGGATGTGAAGGTGTGTATATTTTACTGCTTTTATTTTGCATCTTCATGTGGCCCTTATTCTTACTTAGAATTTGTTCAGTGTTATTGTCATCCTACAGCGAGTGTAAATAAATTGTGATCGCCTTCGTTTGTGATTTTACCACCTTTCCTTCAGTGCTCCTCACTGATTAGTCTCGTATTTTGTTGTGAAGTTTACCTACCCACAAAATGGGTTCTGTATCTTGATGATCATGATAATCATGCTAAGTTGACGACTCCGCTCATCACTGGAGTCGTTTAGTTCGTATAGTTTGGGGCGGAGATATTTTCTTTTATTATCTTCGATAACGTCAAATCTATATACAGTAGTTACAATTTGAAAAGTGACAGCGGGGTTCAAAATACACACGTTTGCATATCTCAAAAACAGGTGATTTCCGGTTTAGACGCTTCATCGGACTCCAATATGTGCATGCCTGTTTCCGGAGAACAGCAGGGTTTTTTTTGCTGGGAATCCTAAGAAAATGTCGGGAATTGGTAGATTAATATTCAGGGAATTTACCGAGAAATCATTGATATATCGGGACAAACTGAAAATAAATCGGGACAACCTTTAAGAAAACACGCCACAGCTCAAACAGGCTTCAGGCACGGATAGCCCCAAAGCTACACAGTAGATTCATCACACCTGGATATGCTTAGGGGCGTTAAGGCATGGGTCTCCAATATGGCCGCCGCAAATCAAGAGGGGGTGGTCTATCTCTTTGTGCTTGTGAGATGTAATCTTGACACTTTGACAGATTTGATAAAGTCACACCCTCAACACATTTTTCTGACAGTTTCCATGGAAACGTGTAATGTGACCTTTGAACTTTAATTTTAAGAAAAATTGGGAAAAGTCTCCTGGAGGTCGGTAAAAGTTGTTGATATAGTAGATATTTTCATGCAAATGAATCAAGGTTAGTGCACACTTCGGTGCTCCAATTTGAAAAGTTGGTTATTATTGAAATGTTTGTTAATTCGGTGGAAACTTGAGGATATCAAATTTCACACTTGCCTTAAATTGCATTCCCCTTAAAATAACCAACTTTTCAAATTGGAGCAGGAACGTGTGCACTAACCTTGATTCACTTGCATGAAAATATCCACTATATTAACAACTTTTACCGACCTCCAGGAGGCTTTTGTCGATTTTCCTTAAAATATATTCATATTCACTGATAGAATTTGCGCTATAAAAATGAATACCTCTACCTTTACTCTATTAAAAAAATATCTCCTTACAACATTCCCCGAAAAGAATAACTGATTTAAAGACGTTTTTGGCAGGATATTTAAGCCATAAGACATAATGCATTCAAGGAATAGAGGACTTGAACTGGGTGTTTTTGTCGCCGAATGTGTACGAGAAAACATGATTCCTGCAGCACGAAGATTTTTAAAAGACCCTTTCAGCTTGCCTGTTAGTTGCTGCATGTTAGACCACGTGAATTTTCCCTTGAGTAATGTTTTTTTTTGTATCCCAAGAGGAAATGTGCCAATTTCTATAACTGGAAAACAAAGCACTGTTTAAAGTACCACTGACAGAGCGGAAAAACGGAGCGCATGCGCATTAGCCACTTCATTAAAGGTGAATCAAGATGGCCGCCGAGCGGGAGTGGATTGTAGCTCTTTTTCAAGGACCTCTCACAGCTCAAGAAATACCACGATTACTTTATTACTTCACACCATGGACTGATGTTCTTCAGTGACTTCTCTGAGCCCAAATAATACATAATCCAGACCACAGAAAGAACGCTACAATTGCTCGTTCAACTCTGTCTTCAAGAAAAACGAACCATTTCGAAATGTTCATATGCGACTGGAAAAACGCCAAAAATAAGGAAACTTGTGAATATATAAGGTTTATACTTCGGCAGAGAACTAAGGAGGTAATGGGTTTCAACATATAAAATACCATATTCGAGATTTTCATACCATTTTTCAAACGAAGCATTTGAAGTTACAGTAGTGACTAGACTGTCTACAGCAGTAGAAATCCTGGAACGACGATCATTACCAAAGACTGTAAGTAAAGCTACAGAGTTATTGTCAGGAAATTATACAATATTTCATTTGATTTGGTTATTATGTTATTACATCGGCATTTTGATGAATTAGTTGACTGTTTTACCAATGTAAAGAAAACGAATTTTAATTTAATATTTTATAATTGCTCTGTTTTCAGAAAGCCAACAATAAACATAGTTGTAATCGAATGCCTTTGGCAAAGTAGTTTTGTGTTTATCTAATTTTGTTCATGTTTGAAGACTGGGTTGAAGACTGGTTTTGTAAGAGAGGTGCATCACAGGTTGGTGTATGAAATCATGAGAGCCTGCATGTGGACTTTCTCACCGAAGCTTTAATGCATTGTTTGCTTTTATACACATTTTATGCAGATCAAGCAAAGAAGCAGTACCTCTGGTCTTGTTTATTTTCCTGTAAAATAGTAAAACGTGATTCTCTCCCCAATTCACTCAGTGTTTGTTTGCTGTTTGGAATATCTGGACCGAAATAGTAAAGGAGCACCTGGTTATAGACATGTATATTCAGATTACTTTTGAAATACAGACTTAAAACACCATTATATTTCTCTTTATCTCAATTCTTCCCAAACAAAAGCAAAGTCAGGCAAATACAGCAAACTATGAAAACAAATACAAACGTATACAGTTTTCATCTATATAATTTCTCATTATTTGAGACTATAAGAGTTTTAAACCTATTTATTTTTACTGTAAAAAAAATGACAATTATCTGGTTCCATATTTTAACAGCATTGGAAGGAACACATCTATATGGAATTAAGACTAAAAAAAATGTATACTTTTCAGCACCATCACTTCTCTTCATCTTTATTCTCCACCAAAAACAAGAACATTTATAAATGTATCTATGAAACATTAAAAATAAGTTATTTTCTTAAAATATGCAAACACTATTCTATAAAATTTAATTTAAGAGGCAAATCATGTATGTGTTGGTGTTGTAACTAAAATTTTGAGTGAGGAAGGGTAACATTGTAAGTGTTGATTGAAAGAATGTGATAGTTGATTCAGTTTAATATGTGGGCTTGATAATGTATTTGGGAAAGAAAAATCATGATGGCTATATATGGAGGTTAATTCCGATGAGGTTTCATTCATGATACTAACATTAACAATCAGATACATGTACAAAACATGACATAAAATAACTAATTGACTAATAATGATTATCAATACTAACAATCTCTGCTCACACATACAGTGTACATTGCATGTTAATGTTAACTCAAATGACAAGGGTTTTTAATTTTTTAAAGTTACATTTTTGACAAAATTATAATACTAGCTATCAAAATACTAATATAATAAATTACATATGTATGTATGTTGTATCTGAACCTTAAATTCAGAAAGAGTTTCCCATCTCAGAGCATCCCTGAGCTTTAGGTCATAGGCAGACCAGTCCTAGCCATTTAAAAAGGGTCTGCTTAATACAGAATGCACACTTAGCATTTTAAAAGTTAATTATGTTTAAAAAAATTGATTTTAAATGAACATGCATGATCATAAGCAGAGTCATTCTTAGCATTGATATCATTATTATAATAGAACTATTATTAATTATTTATTTAATAATACACACTGTCTGATTGTTATTATTGTTGTTATTATTATTATAAAATGGAAACCATTGGAAACATTTGCTTCTTTCCAACATACTTCCCCCTCATTGCTTTCCTTTCCCAAATTAATTGTGCTTATACAGACTGGACTATCTCATTCATTCACTGGGAACCTAACCCTTCCCCCTCCTACCTCAAAATTATCCAATAAAAAGCTGACCCTCTTCCTGCCTTGATATGATTTATTAGGTGCATTAGCATATACACATGATTCAGCTCTGAAATAAGTTCACATAAAGTAATATATAAGCACTTGACAAAGCCACAATTCACAGTTAACCTTTAAAATAATTTCACAAAATTCATACAAATTTCATTTTAAAAATCAAGTTTAGAAAACATGTTACTTATTATTATTGACATATGTTTCTTAGATTAGCCTTTCACATAATTTCAGAAAATAATATTCACTTAATGTTCACACACTTCTTAAAATAAGTATATTACAGGTGTACAGAAAATGGGGCCATACAGGAAATGGTCACTATAATTATCAGGGGTTTCGAAATAACCTGGCTACAGCCAGTGCTCCAGCACTAGCATGTATCTAAATTGCACTTAGCCTGAAATAGCTGTATATACATGTATAGCCAGCTACACATACTATATTTGTATCTTAACATACATTTCTTACTGAAGGCATATTCACAGAGCTCTACTTTCAAAGTCCAAGCCTCTGCATTATGCTAATTATGTAGTTTCTGTGAAACTCCAAAGTAAAGAGGCTCATGAAAGAGGAAGCTACCACGTTTTTCAAAGAAATTAACAATTAATTTTATTATATGTAATTGCTTATGGATTCCTGTACAAATATGTATTAGTAACCATTAGGCAAATGAAAAAAGAGAGATTATACACATTGTTAGAATATTTAAGGCTTAACTTTTGTGGAAAGTTATTGCATCCTGTGTTAGCAAGTACATAACCAAAAAGCTAAGTAGATAATTCTGCTGCATGTTAACAACATTAAAGCAAATACTTTTTAAAAATCTTTGTAGTCCTTCCTCTGATACAATTAAAAACAGGTTTTAACAATTTTAAAACACTCAAATAAAGTATACATGAAAAATGTAAATTTGTTCTCATACATGTGCAAAGTTTGCTATGGAGGCTATTTATATCTCTTTCAATGATCCTACACAAGTCATGTATTTGTCTCACTTTGCTTGTGCTTGGGGAGAATAAAGTGAAGATTAGGAGAAGTGATGGTGCTTGAAGAGTTTCCATTTCTCAAGTAGTCGACTACACAATCAAACATGCTCCTTTGCTGTTTAGTCCAGATATTCAAAAACATCAAGTAAACACTGATGGAGCTGGGAAGGGAAAGGTATACTATTGCAGGCTTTCTTTTTTCTGGGAAAACAACAAGTACTGTTTCGTGTAAAGCACAAAGCTTTCGTGTAAAACACAAAGCTTGGGCGAGAATGTCCACATGTAGGCTCTTCATTTCAAGTAGTACACCAACCACCATACCTCCCTTTATACAGAAACGCACAAAAGTCCCACACAACATAATTAAGCGTCTGCACCCACTTCTAACATGAACAAAATTAAATGAACACAAAACTACTTTGCCAAAGGCATTCGATTACAACTGTTTTATTGTTGCCTTTCTGATAACAGAACAATTATAACATACATTTTTTACATGTGATGTATATATAATACTTCATTTTAAAACAAAATTAAAATTCGTTTTCTTTAGATTTGGTAAATCAGTCAACTAATTCGTCAAAATGACGATGTAATACCATAATATTCGAATCAAGTGAAATATTGTATAATTTCCTGATAATAGCTCTGTAGCTTTACTTACAGTCTTTGGTGATGATCGTCGTTCCAGGATTTCTACTGCTGTAGACAGTCTAGTCACTACTGTAACTTCAAATGCTTCGTTTGAAAAATGGTATGAAAATCTCGAATATGGTGTTTTATATGTTGAAACCCATTACCTCCTTAGTTCTCTACCGAAGTATAAACCTTATATATTCACAAGTTTCCTTATTTTTGGCGTTTTTCCAGTCGCATATGAACATTTCGAAATGGTTCGTTTTTCTTGAAGACAGTGTTGAACGAGCAATTGTAGCGTTCTTTCAGTGAACTGGATTATGTATTATTTGGGCTCAGAGAAGTCACTGAAGAATATCAGTTCATGGTGTGAAATAATAAAGTAATCGTGGTATTTCTTGAGCTGTGAGAGGTCCTTGAAAAAGAGCTACAATCCACTCCCGCTCGGCGGCCATCTTGATTCACTTTTAATGAAGTGGCTAATGCGCACGCGCTCCGTTTTTCCGCTCTGTCAGTACCACTACGATCAAATTTTGAGATAGTGATATTTTTGCGTATTAGTAAAGTAAAGCTGCTATATTTTTCCAACCCACACCGTTTTTTTTAAATGACAACGGGAAGTCTTTTTTTTGGTGGCCTAAATCTTGAGTTTTTATGTCCGCCATTACCCGAACCCCTTCCGTGACAGAGCCATTGCAGAGCAAATTTCCAGCGGCCGTGACGTCATCTTCTCAACACAGCAACATGCGGGGCTACGTTTCACACAAACTTTCGCACGAACTTATAAGTAAAGTAGATATTTATACTATTTTTTCCAAAAAGGAAAGAACGAAGTTTTGAATGGAAATACGCATTTACAAGAGCGACGCGTTGAGAAGATGACGTCACGACAGCAAACCGCTTGTCGAAAATCTCGAAGTATTTGGAACACACTTCAGTAATGGCGGACGTGATTTCGACAGCAAATTCTCTGCCAAATTTGGTCCTTTGGTAATATTTTCAATGATTTGGTTATTTTCGACACTGTGTGTCGTAGTAGAAGACAAAAAAGTAGAAAAGAAAATGGTCCAATTTCGTCGTAGTGGCACTTTAAGAGAACTATCTGGAGAACTATCACGTGGTCTTAAATGGGGCAACAAACAGGCAAGCTGAAGGGGTCTATCGAATTGAATGACATTTATTTTCGCCAAACTCGGCAATGCAAGGTCTTCTGCATGAGAAATTTTGAAATTTGTTTCTGTGAAAAATCAACAAGTTTGATTTCACAACTGTCTCACGTGAGTTCGTTCTTAAAGTGGTAAGGAGAAAGCTAAAATATGAATAAACCAAGACTGGGCTTATTATGTTGTGACTTCGTCGCCGACAAAAGACAGTAGGAGTGTTGTTTTCCCTCTCTATTACTCTATCTCGATTCCAACCTCGTGCCCAGGGTCTTCTCGGTCAGATACAAGATGGCGGCTTCTGCGAGAGAAGACCAGGCCTAGTAATTAAAGGTTGAACTATGACGTATTCTGATTGGCTCTTCGCTTATGACGCAAAGGTCGTTCTAACAAGCTTTTTATTGGCCAAACGGATTGAGACCAACAGAGATGATTTGTATGCAGTTTAATTTTCTCAAATTGTATCAATAAAACAATGTTAAATAATCTTAATCACATTGTGTAGGTAGAGCAATAGATGAAGTATATTACTGGGTAGTTTTCTGGTAAGTTCCATCAGTGGGAAAGCCAGGAGAAAGTCATTAAACCTCACATGTGATATCGGGTGCTTCGCTTCAATGCTAACGGAAAATTAACCGCTTTTTTAATTCTCTTTTATTTAGCTTGGAAACATCCTGGTAGTATTGTGATTCCCTTCCAAGCTCTTTTATCAAGTAAATTCCATGGCCATTTCGAGCCGTTCAGTAGACCTGTTTTCACTGCATCGTACGCCTCGTGGACATACCGTTAATCGCATCTCGCTCACTCCGGAGTGGGATACCTATGGTTTGTATCATGTGATAAAAGGTACCCCATTGCCAGTTTGGCTGATCATCTATGCCCACATCACGTGATTAAAATATCCAGGATTTATAAGTTTCCTGTAATCCGCGAATAAATATCTCGGCCGGATGGTTAAAAAATTTGATAGGCTTCATGTTGGAGTCGGTCGTGAAGACGTTGTATTTTTGTCAAACTTTCTGTCAATGTTTGGTGAAGACATTCTTCCTTGTCGTTTATCATTTTTATTATTATATTAACAATCGCATCCCATCACCACAGAGAGATGGCAATAGCGCTGCGCACAGTTTCTAAAATTAGATTGTCTGACACGAGACCCCCCGCAAGGGTCAGACAAACATGGCGCGAAATACAGTGCTTGTATGGGAATCAGATGCCAAATAATTTCCGTAAAATCGAGTGTCTCAAATATTCAATGTCAGCAAACTTAAGATACCAGGTAAAAGATTAACTGATCAAAATTTGAGGGATGTAGCTGTGCTGGGTTAGCGTGCAATCGTGTTTTCAGTTTTCTATACCTTTGTAAATTTTCCTGCGGACTTTGACTCGTTGTTTTAAACAGCCGAAATGTATGGAAACTGAAAACACAATTGCACGCTTCTCAGTATAACTACATCCCTCAAATTTTGATCAGTTAATCTCTTACCTGGTATCTAAAGTTTGCAGGCAGTGAATAGTTCAGAAATTCGATTTTACGGAAATTATTTGGCATCGGATTCCCATAGAAACACTGTATTTCGCGCCATCTGTGCACCTCGCTTGATAAGATTGCCGTTTGTCGCTTTGTTTCAATCCTCTGTATTTTAGGCAACGTTTAAGCTGTTTGAGAGTACAATCATCAGGTTCTCTTTCGGAATATAATGCAGGAAAGCCGTCATTTTTGGTAGAATAGTCAGACGACGAACTGAAGTGCTGGTCAATTCTTGTAAATTCTAACGCGAAAAGTGGTTTGTTTGTCTGAGTCATGCGGGGGTATTAATGTTCGTGACGTCACTCACGCGCAGCGCTATTGAATGTTTATGTCTATAAAAACGGCTTCCAGCTAATCAGCGCGCAAGTTTCGTCTGGGTTATTTTATAATTCTAGTTATATCCATGCATGCGGTTAAATCGATTTTTTTTTATTATTATTTAAACAATATTTGGGCTTTACGTTTGCCTCAAGAGCTCTAAGCTCCTCCTGGGGGCTCACGTGAATTAATTTATACAATGTTGACCACAAAGAAGCACAGAACAAACACAACGAGATAGGAAATAGAAATAGATAGAAACTAAGATAACACATTACATCTCTTAATTAAAACGTCCAGATTGGCATATGAAAGTCATTACGGCAATAAAGATAAGAGCATTAGCTTTGAAATTCAAAATTGTTAAACCGTTCAGTAAAACATCTACTCTTTTAGATAAATTAAGTGATGACCAGGATATTTCGATATTTCGATATTTCGATATTTCGATATTTCGATATTTCGGGTATGTTTGTGTGTCTGTACCTTTTGCCCCATACCCCCACCCCGTTTATTGGCAAAAGCGAGAATCGAACGTAAATTCGTGGCTGACTGGCTTGTCCAACAAGGCCGGCTACAAAAGCTTGTGGGTGTATTTAAAGGTCATATTGTGAACTGCTTGGTTGAACTATTTTAAAAAGTCAAGCCCGTATTCATTTCACTCTGATTCAAAAACTCGTACTCGGGGATAGCCTGCGTCGCATCCGAACTCAATCCCGGTTAAGTCCGTCTGCGAAAAAGCGACGGAAAGCTTATTCTAGACCCCCATCAGCGTACCGTGATTTCAGTACGCGTTCTGATTGGCTTTTAAAAATGCTTTTTCTTACACGTCTTCTGACTGGCTATTTTGAAATGTAAATTAGTTGCAAGTCGCACTGGTGACTAGTCTCCTTCGCAACCGTTCTTAGGATAGTCACGCCATGCGCTAGTTCCACTAACGGCTGCTCACACCATAATAAAAAACGGCTAAGAACAATATATACGGAGCTATTTGAACCGATTCTACATCCATATTTTCAAGTTTAGACTCAGTCTATATTTCCACTAACGATTTCCTGCCAGACAAGAGTTCTGGGAACTGAATCCTGATTGGACATGCGGTTGAAATGGAATGTCTGGCTTGGTGTAAGCAGCCGTTAGTCACGACCCTAAGAACGACTAACTGGTGATATGCTGTTGACAGTTGAATAGCCAGTTGGGAGACGTGTAATAAAAATAATTTTTAAAAGCCACTCAGAACGCGTACTCAGATCAAGGTACGCTGCTGGGGGTCTAGAGCAAGGTTTCCGTCGCTGGTTCGCAGACGGACTTAACCGGGGTTCAGTTCGGATGCGACGCAGGCTAACTCGGGGAAGGTATATGGATGTGCCCTGGGTGGGACATTTGTCTTATATCTTTGGCTCCACCCCTGGGGAATTTGAAATTTAAAAAATAATGTCTAATGCCCATGGTCAACCCCGGAGAGGCATTGTTAGAATTAACTAATGCCCGGGGTCAGGCCACGGAGGGGGTGGGCATTGTTGAAATTGACTGGTGCATTAAGCACATGACATTTTCCCACACAATGCATTGCACCTAGTACCTGTGAGCATTATTGCTCATTTACCTCTCGACTGCAAACTGTGAACAATAATTTTTATCTCGTATTTTGTTAGCAGTGCACGCTTGGCACAAATGACCCTAAAATCTATCACTTTTTGTGGGATGATGAAGACCGACGACCTAAACAAAATCCGATGATTCGATCTAACGTAGACATCTTGATGACGTCACAGTTACGTCATGTATCCATTTATAATAGGTTTCTCGATGTTTTCAATTACCTTGAACATCAGTAAATTTTATATTTTCGATTTTCCATCATGTCGACAACAAAGAAACCGAAAATCCGAGTTCGATTCGTTAAGAGGGAGAAAAGTTATTAAATTTTGAATTTTGGTAATTTTCCCGCAAAGATTTCGCGGGAAATATTCAATACAGAATAACTTCTTCATTCATCTTAATTAGAGTTTAAAATATTTGTTGACGAAAATCTAGCAATCAAAAGTGTAAATCGGTACCCACAACCGTATGTTTTTAGAATTTTCAATTTTTGAGAGGAAATACTTTAAAATTCCCAGTGAAAAAGAGGAAACGTCATTATGACGTCATATATTTTTGAAAACGTCTTTTAAAAATAACTATTCAAGTATTTTTCGGGTTTTAAAGAGGAACTGTACTTACTGTACACTGAATAGCCGCAATATGGTCTTTTTTATGTTTATTCAATTTAGAAAGCATGACTGATGTCAGACCCATGACGTCAGAAAATGTGACGTCACAGGAAACTTCAGTTCTTAATAACTCAGCAAATATTTATCGTAGAGACTTTAAAATTGCGACAATCTAAAACACATATTTATGTTGTTGTGATAACATGCTTTATTTCAAACGTATAGGTAACGCAGAATTTGACCTTAAAATGAGTCGTTCGTTATGACGTCACACCAACGTCAATATACAAACATGTTTGATCCTAAAGACGTTATTTCATTTTAATATTAACATACGAAAATTTCGTTAAATTTGACAGCGAATTAAACAAGATGTGCTGGTTTATATATTTTTGGCTCGCTTTTAGTGATCGATTTTGAGGTAACTTATGCCAGGCGTGGTGTGCTTCATCTAGAACTATTCCGTTTGAATGCACAGTTAAACTAGTAATAGACGGTATGACCTTGGGCAAGTTCTGTTCTAATTCAATTGATTAACATATAATTGTCTACCGCAAAGAAATTCGTTTGATTGATCGTAAAATATACCCCTCCTCTTGTCGTTTGCCACAGGAAGCCCAAAATAGAGATGCTTGCAGAGGAGGCTAGTAAAACAACTTTAAATCAACTGGGAACTGAATCCTGATTGGACATGCGGTTGAAATGGAATGTCTGGCTTGGTGTAAGCAGCCGTTAGTCACGACCCTAAGAACGACTAACTGGTGATATGCTGTTGACAGTTGAATAGCCAGTTGGGAGACGTGTAATAAAAATAATTTTTAAAAGCCACTCAGAACGCGTACTCAGATCAAGGTACGCTGCTGGGGGTCTAGAGCAAGGTTTCCGTCGCTGGTTCGCAGACGGACTTAACCGGGGTTCAGTTCGGATGCGACGCAGGCTAACTCGGGGAAGGTATATGGATGTGCCCTGGGTGGGACATTTGTCTTATATCTTTGGCTCCACCCCTGGGGAATTTGAAATTTAAAAAATAATGTCTAATGCCCATGGTCAACCCCGGAGAGGCATTGTTAGAATTAACTAATGCCCGGGGTCAGGCCACGGAGGGGGTGGGCATTGTTGAAATTGACTGGTGCATTAAGCACATGACATTTTCCCACACAATGCATTGCACCTAGTACCTGTGAGCATTATTGCTCATTTACCTCTCGACTGCAAACTGTGAACGTAACAATAATTTTTATCTCGTATTTTGTTAGCAGTGCACGCTTGGCACAAATGACCCTAAAATCTATCACTTTTTGTGGGATGATGAAGACCGACGACCTAAACAAAATCCGATGATTCGATCTAACGTAGACATCTTGATGACGTCACAGTTACGTCATGTATCCATTTATAATAGGTTTCTCGATGTTTTCAATTACCTTGAACATCAGTAAATTTTATATTTTCGATTTTCCATCATGTCGACAACAAAGAAACCGAAAATCCGAGTTCGATTCGTTAAGAGGGAGAAAAGTTATTAAATTTTGAATTTTGGTAATTTTCCCGCAAAGATTTCGCGGGAAATATTCAATACAGAATAACTTCTTCATTCATCTTAATTAGAGTTTAAAATATTTGTTGACGAAAATCTAGCAATCAAAAGTGTAAATCGGTACCCACAACCGTATGTTTTTAGAATTTTCAATTTTTGAGAGGAAATACTTTAAAATTCCCAGTGAAAAAGAGGAAACGTCATTATGACGTCATATATTTTTGAAAACGTCTTTTAAAAATAACTATTCAAGTATTTTTCGGGTTTTAAAGAGGAACTGTACTTACTGTACACTGAATAGCCGCAATATGGTCTTTTTTATGTTTATTCAATTTAGAAAGCATGACTGATGTCAGACCCATGACGTCAGAAAATGTGACGTCACAGGAAACTTCAGTTCTTAATAACTCAGCAAATATTTATCGTAGAGACTTTAAAATTGCGACAATCTAAAACACATATTTATGTTGTTGTGATAACATGCTTTATTTCAAACGTATAGGTAACGCAGAATTTGACCTTAAAATGAGTCGTTCGTTATGACGTCACACCAACGTCAATATACAAACATGTTTGATCCTAAAGACGTTATTTCATTTTAATATTAACATACGAAAATTTCGTTAAATTTGACAGCGAATTAAACAAGATGTGCTGGTTTATATATTTTTGGCTCGCTTTTAGTGATCGATTTTGAGGTAACTTATGCCAGGCGTGGTGTGCTTCATCTAGAACTATTCCGTTTGAATGCACAGTTAAACTAGTAATAGACGGTATGACCTTGGGCAAGTTCTATTCTAATTCAATTGATTAACATATAATTGTCTACCGCAAAGAAATTCGTTTGATTGATCGTAAAATATACCCCTCCTCTTGTCGTTTGCCACAGGAAGCCCAAAATAGAGATGCTTGCAGAGGAGGCTAGTAAAACAACTTTAAATCAACGTTCAAATATTTATGTTTCAATTATCGTTACGATATTCCATAGCACCTCAGTTTCCCCAGTGTACGATACCCCTTTTCATGCGAATCATCCAAGTCGCCGAATCTCATTTGACGAACAGGAAGAGTCGCCTTATCAGTAAGCAGACCTTCATCACTTCTCATTGTTCGATCATTCTTGTCACAATTACAGCCTTTCGATGTATCAGCACACGAGTTGGTCATACCACCACTGCGCACTTGCCGCTGCCTGGAGTCGCACCGCCCCAGTAGTTCATCCTGTAACCGTCGCGTGATACCCACCAGGCATAACCATCAGCAATAAACATTGTCTCAAAGCATTCCCACTTAATAAACTGCTCACATGTGAGGGGACATATTTGTAAGCTGTGCTAACTGGGTCAGACTGCCACCCTTGTATGTGACGTCACGAGAGTAGGAACCCTGATTTTTATGACTTGGATTATGTGGCACCGCCCCAGTAGTTCATTTTGTTACCGTCATGTGATACCCACCAGGTATTTCCACTGAGATATGATTCATAACATTCCCACTTGATAAACTTCTCACAGTGAGAGGACACATGTGTTAGCTGTGCTAACTGAGTCAGACCGACACCCTGGTATGTGACGTCACGAGAGGAGGATCCTGGACTTCCATGACTTGGATTATGCGGCACCAGTGTTCTGGCCTCGCTGTCATGGCTGATCACCCTCACCCCCACCCCTCCATTGTCAGTCATATCACAGTACACCGTGAACGGAAGCTGATTTCCTGTACTGTCAGCGTCGATGACGTAATTTCCGTTTGGTGCATCACGACGCTGCATTTTAATAGTACTGCATGACCTCTTATCTGTAAAACAGATCAATTGTATGTTGTGAATAACATTTATGAATTAATTTGAAGGGTATTACGGTAAAACATATCAAATCGTACATTAAAAATATTATATTCCAAGTATTTTTAAGTAACAAAAGCTTACTGCTTTAATCAATAGTTAATACACCATATTGATGGATGGCATGCCATCGCAGTTAACAGTAGTCAGGAAAATGATTATGTTCTAATAATGAAGTTTCTGCTGGAGGAAAGCGGTGGGAATCATAGGAAAAGGGAATGCACCAAAGGTTTGTTATTATGTATCTGAAATTCCCTCCTATAGATTTCTTGTTTTTGACTGTCTAATGGATCATGTGGATTCCATTGCTGGGTAGAGATAATACGCTCGTTGTTCCACTTGAGCTTTTAACATGTTATGATGTAATCTAATAGTGGTACATATATTGGATAAACGTATGCAATTTGTTAAATGATAAAAAACAATTGCCTGTTGAACCTACTGGGTACATGCAGACAATTTACTACCTTCAAAAACAGGCAAATAGTTGGCGATATTAAAGTAAAGGAGGATAAACAAACTGAGGGTACACGACGAAAAGTATTACCTCATCAGGTCAGTCTTGTCAATTCCTACTAGAGTCTATGTAAACTGTTTACGTGAATATTTATATGGTAACAAAGTTGTTTTTGTCCCTAAAAGATACGGACAAAATCAGCAGGGTTTAAAAAGGAATTATGATTTTGCCTTCTAAAAGTACGAAAATATAGCTACGCAATGAATGATGACAAAGCACAACGGAGGAGAAACCATTGCTGTAAATGACTTTACAATTAATAGAATATAAACAATATTACACCCAAAAAGGTATTCGGGATGCGTAAATAACTCGTACGACTAATAGTTACATATCTGAGAAATTTTACCTAAAAGGAGCGCCGAGAATGGCCTAGGTATATTGCCAATAAAGCACTAGAAGAGCGTAAAATACAACTTTTAATAACAAGTTAAAAAATATGTGATGTTCGGGTGAGGGCCAAAGAGATATGTGATGCGGTGAGGGCCAAAGCTAAGAGTGTTGTAGATCATCTCCTATAAATACCAGTCTGGTGTAAAAGTACGATAGATAACTAGTTCTTGTAAAAACTAGTGTTGGTCTGCGTCGGAGGGGAAGATAAACACTGGTATATAATCAACTAAAGTCGATTGAGGTATGCTAACTGCCGTAGAAAGCGAGTAGCAGCTGACGTTTCGAGCGCTAGCCCTTCGTCTTTTTTGCTCTGACGAAGGGCTAGCGCTCGATACGTCAGCTGCTACTCGCTTTTCACAGCGGTTAGCATACCTCAATCGACTTTAGTTGATTATATACTGGTGTAAAAGTAGACGTTTGCTGTAAAAGGTACTTGCTGTCAAAAGCCCTTTTTTTGAGAGCTAGCGATACTCTGTATTTCTTAGCCGAAATACACACACAGTGACATCAACGGCAATAACAGGAAATGCAAAACCGAACTATAATATCGCGAGAGCTTTTAAGGGCAAACTTAATTGGTGCAATCGAATATAGATGATCTTACCTGTTTTGATCACTCTTACTATTGTTTTTATCGTGATCACCTTTAATGCATTCCTTGCTGCGCATGTATATGTTCCGTCATTCTTCAAACTAAGGTCTCTCAGTTCAAGAGAATCATTCGGGTGAATTGTGTAACAGCCCTTCTTAATGCTAGCTACCAGTGTCCAGTCAATGCCATATGCATTTTGAGCTGAGCATGGAAGCAAGAATGTTCCTCCAGAAAATAACGTCACTGAAGATCTAGAAGGTGGAGTAGCAGTGAATCTCAAAGGACTCACAACTGTTAACTGTACAGTAGCAATGTCCGTGGCCAGAAGGTTCTTAGCCTTACATGCATGTACGTCCCTGAGTCGTTCACAATTGCGTTATTTATTGATAGGATCCCTTGTGAGATTGTGTGCCGTCCAATGGGTAAGTTCCCCCAAGCCTTGAACCACTTGATCACTGGAGTTGGTTTACCATTTGCTTTGCACGTCAGCGTGACTTGTTGTCCCTGCTCTCTTATGGTTGATACTGAAACAATCTTGGATCCAACTAGAATTAAATTCAGAAGTCAAAGGTATGTGAGTCTGTAGATGGTAATCAAGTTGATAGCAACCAAGGGCAAATAACTGCATGTCAACAAGTAGTCTCAGCAATCAAACCTTTTAGAAACATCGATAAAAATATATTTCAATTAGCCATTTCGGAGTCGAGGAAGGGACTGCGACCGAGTGTCAATTATTAATCTGATTGCGAAATGAACCTCGTCACAAGAAAGATCACACTAAAATTAGTAGATTTACCGAATTTGAGGAAGATTGGTTGGATAATAACAATGTACCGTCCTACAAAGCCACACCTCTCTTATTTTTGCGATTTTTGAAAGCTTGCCACTGATCCAGTTCGTATTTATCTGAACATTCTCAAACTCGGTTTACTGTGATCGAGTGTGATTTGACACTCGGTCTCAGTCTCTTCCTCAACTCCGAGATGGCTAATATGTAGGCAATGATTTGTTTCGTATTTCTGACAAGTTCCAAATAGCTTTCGAATTCATATTTGGTTTTGAACTGTAGACACCAAAGATCCTCCTTGCCCTCTCCCCAGATACTGGCGTTTAATAGTGGAAAAAGAGAACAGCGTGAAATAAACAATATATGGTGTCTTCTACAATAAACCGTCGTTGACATAGACTTGTAGCAGCGATTACTTTGGGAAAAAGATAGACGTATGATCTAGGCACTCTACTCATTTGTTAGTAAGTTCCTCCGGAGGTTGGTGGTGATATGTTGGGGATTGATGGTGGTTGACCAGTTTTTGTGGCCCCATGGGGTCGAGGATGTTACTTGATATGCTTCAAGTACATGTACTTTCAAATTGCATGGAAGAGGTGGGGATTTGGCTCGAGCCAGCCCAGTTCGTCTGTGGTGGCGATCGTAAGGTATTAGTTTAGCGGTTTTTTCCCCATTTCTATACAACAAATGCCATGTAGCATGGAGAAATACAGTATTTATTTCAGCAACTGGATCATCAAAGTTCCAGTGTGACTTGCTCAAAAATTGCAGCTGTACTGTTTGTGCCGGACACCAGATGAAGTAAGTGTAATGATTGCATGTGACAATCCAGGCTTTCATTGTGTTAGCCTACAGGAGGGATAGCAGCCTAAGGGAAAGTGGTTCTGCCCCACTTGCGAGCAAACTAGTTTTTCAAAGTCTTTCAAATGTCCATCCACGCTAATTTGCGAACGTACAGGCATGTCGCAGGCTACATGTACATCCACACCCGTATTTTGTGTTATGTTTTATTAAACACGAGAACTTTGAACAATCAAGCCTCAGATAGCATATTCACGTTAGTTTTAGTACCTTGTACTATTAGATCAGCGTGTGCAGTTGCTCCTCCCATGATACTCCGCGCCGTACATTGATATCTGCCCTCGTCTGCCGCCTTCACACCTCTGATCAACAGACCTCCACTTGTATCAACAGCATGCCGACCAGGTGGCAAAGTTGATTTTATCTTAACCCAAGTCACTCGCGAGGCATTGGGTTGCCTTTAGCTCCACAGAAGAAAGACACCACGTCGCTTTCATTTACCACGACGGACTTTGGAGGGACTAATATCAAAGTTGCAGAGACTGTCTCACCCGGGTCTCCCTTGTGTCCTTGTGGTCCAATGGGCCCTCTAGGGCCTGCTGGTCCATGTTTTCCATTTGGCCCACGGGGTCCCATAGGCCCCATATGGCCCTTCGTTCCAGGCCGTCCACGAGGTCCTAGTCTTCCTCTTTTCTCCCGTGTTCGTCTTGGCCCTCGAAGGAACATCTTGTGATTCTTGGCACATATTTGGGTCTTGATCATGTAATTAACGTGATTCTGTATCTCTGCGTGAATCACGTCCATATTAGGTGTTTGTGTCAACGTCGTCCTTGTATTGTTTCAGCCTATCTGGTGCTGAGCTGCTGACAAACAATTCACAGAATGTTTTAATGTTGAAAAAACCCAGTTTATTTATCCATTCTTACCATAACAACACTTACAATTCACCCATATTCATTGAATTGGTTTATCCGATGGTTTATCGGTTTTCTTTGAAGCTAGCCCTTCCCCACTCTCTCGGCTATATTGGTGAATCGTAACACAAATAGGAGGTATTACATGGCTGCGCAGAGATAGGGAATTTATCTTCGAGTGTTTAGCTTAATTGATAACTTATGAGTGAGCGCAGTGAACGAGTGAGTTATCAAGTTAAACAGGAACATGTAAATTCAGGCAGCCATGTAATACATGAAAACCGTCCGATGAGTACCCTTGGTTCCAGAGGCTCTCCCAAGGTCTCCCAAGGCCGCGAAGGAGTGGAGAGTGACTCTCTAGAAACTCTGTTTGGAATGGTTGACTCTGGTAGATTATAAGACGAAAATAGAAAACATAGGTCACATGTTCTAGCCTATTCTAGGAACCATTTCTCGCCATTTATCTCCTCTCCAGTGGGATAAAGTCAACCATTCCGGAGAAATTCTCTTTTCCCATAACCGGAAATCAATATTTCGAAGCAAAAATCTGGGGAAAAAACCAATGACTTCCGTCACCCCATTTTAATTTCGAATTATCAGCCTTAAGATCACGTGACCTTGAAACATGATTTCATATATAAACGACAAAAATAGCGAATTGGAGTGTTTCATCAGAACATCTTCAACCAGGAATGTTTAAATGCCCCAGGAAACAATGTAACATGTGCTTTCATTAAAACTGCCACAATCATTTCAGGACCCAAAGGTTCTTTTAAAGTTACCGACCATTCTGAATGTACGTCTAGTAATGTTATTTATTGTGGCCTGCACACAACAAACTCTACATCGGAGAAACAGGGTGAAGATTAGGAGATCGATTCCGCGAACACTTGCTAGATATTAGGAGCTAAGAGTAAGAATCTCGCCAAACCAGTAGCTCGCCACTTTAATCTTCCTGACTATTATATTAATCACATCGCTATATGCGGCATTTCTCTTAATCAAGGTAGAGGTCACAGGTCACTTAACGATTTTTGTATTTTCCAATAATCTATTTTTTCCTTCCACTCCATTCCTGTAAATGCAATATCCGTGAGCAGTCTGAAAACGAGGTTACGTCATTTTCGCGATCCTCGTGGTCCTGGCGGCAGATGGAGCAGACGAGGTACAACTTGAGGTAGAACTTTAAGGGAGTAGGAAGAGTTAGATATTTATTAAATATAAAAAGGGTGTTCTATGTCCTAAGGAAACTATCTGAACAGTGGATTTACTTGGTATACTGAATATACTCTCGATCGCGCTTGTAAATTCGCAATCGTGCTTGTAAATTGCCCAACATTGCTTCTCTTTTATAATACTAATACTAATACTAATAGAATATTGCTATGATATCTGTATCAGTTGCTCCTGGTACTTAAAATTTTCAAGTAGACTAAATGTTAAGGTTTTCCGAGCAAAGTTGTAATTTCAATAAAAGGGAGTCCTTTCTCTCAGATCTGCTATAAACAGAGACATTTCATACGGCGATGAATACGTCGTTCTGTTTTCAACTGTAATAAATGTTAATGTTATGGATTTTCTTTTTAATGCTCCATGAAGTAAAGATAACACACAGCCTGTTAAAGTACGATCCATCGTCATACTTTGCTTACTCCTACCTCCACGCAAGAAATAGAAGACATCATTGTAGGGTTAAAGTCAGGGAAAGCTTGTGGCCCTTTTAGTATTCCCGTGCCATTACTCAAGCTACTTAACTCGGTCATCTCTAGACCTCTAGAAGTACTTTATAACTATTCTTTTTCCCATGGTGTTGTTCCTGAATCTTTTAAAATGGCTAGAGTCATTCCCATATTCAAAGCAGGATCTCATTTAACTGTATCAAACTATAGACCTATATCTTTATTATCCATATTTAATCAAATTTTAGAAAGACTATTGTACAATAGATTAATGAATTTCCTTACCAAGTTTAAATTAATTTATTCAAATCAATTTGGATTCCGTAGCAATCATTCCACAGAACATGCCTTACTATTAATAACCGATAAAATTCAAAGAGCAATCGAAGATGGTCAATACTCTTTTGGAATTTTTCTTGATCTCAGCAAGGCATTCGACACGGTGAATCACAACATTCTTCTTGCTAAATTACATAATTATGGTATCCGTGGAGTGGTACATGACTGGTTTGTTTCTTACCTGTCAAATAGACAGCAGTTTGTATCTATCGACAATCACACCTCCTCATATACCTCAATTTCATGTGGTGTCCCACTGGCTCCGTACTTGGACCCCTACTCTTCCTCTTATATATTAATTGTTGCTCCAAGTTATTTGATTTTCATCTTTTTGCTGACGACTCTAATTTATTTTTAGCAGATACTTCTCTTGATTCTCTTGAATCAAGGGTTAATGCTGAATTGAAAAATATTCACACCTGGTTGAGTTCAAACAAATTGTCATTAAATATTGATAAAACCAATTTTCTCATTTTTCACCCATTCCAGAAGAAAATACATAAATTTATCAACATTAGAATAAACAAGAAACCAATTGAACAGAAACACAGTATCAAATACCTTGGATTAATTATCGATTCAAATCTAAGCTGGAAAGAACATATTCGTCAACTATGCAAAAAGATATCTAGAGGCATTGGGATTTTGTCAAAACTTAGACACTACGTATCCAATTGTATCCTGACCCAACTTTACTACTGTCTCATTTATCCCTTTCTCACCTATGGTGTAATTATCTGGGCCAATACCTATGAAACTACTCTTAAATCTATAATAACTTTACAGAAGAAAGCCATAAGAATTATACATTTTGCCAAGTTTAATGACCATACGTCACCCCTTTTTAAGGACTCAAACATCTTGAAATTTATTGATATTATCTATTACTTCAACTGCGTCTTCCTTTTCAAATTTCATTCCAACTTGTTACCAGCCGTATTTAATACCTTTTTTCAAACAATCTCTTCAAGACACAAGTATAATACAAGGTTGGCATCAAGATCGTCGTATTGTATTCCTTCTGTACGAACTAACTTCGGAAAATTCAATATTCGATTCAAAGGTGCTACAATCTGGAACGATATTGATGATCTATTAAAATACTCTAGCTTTTTCTCATTTAAACGTTCAATTAAACATTGCAAAATCGACTCATACTAATAGCGTTTCTTCCTTCAGTCTCGTAGTTTGTTATTTGTTTATTTTTATTCTTGTTCTTTTTCTATACTTGTGTCTCAATGTGTGTATATGTGTGAGACTATAATATGCTACTTGTTCGACTCTACAATGTTAGAAAAATATTGTGTAACGCTACCTAGCTAGATTAGCTTTATATAGTTATTCTGAACAATCTCCCTTTCACTGTATATATAATAATTTGTGGTATTTAAATAAAGTTGTTGTTGTTGTAATTAATGACCAGGAGAGTGCAGAGGAACGGTCTAGGGAGGAGGGAGAAAGGGCTAAAAATAACTAGGGAGGCGGTAGAAATGTTCAGTAAAACTAGGGAGGAGGAAGAAATTGGGATCTACATTTATGCTCCAGGGAGAAATGTTTAAAACTCACTAGGGAGGAGGGAGAAAAATTCGAAAAAAATAGGGAGGGAGATTTCACTACCCGTTCCTCTCCACTCCCAGCATTGACTACTCTTTTTATCTTATTTAACACATATCTAACCCTCCCTACGCCCTTAAAGTTGTACCTCAAGTTGTACCTCATCTGCTCCATCTGCCGCCATGTTTGTGACCACGAGGATCGCGAAAATGACGTAACCTCGTTTTCAGACTGCTCACGGATAATGCATTTACAGGAATGGAGTGGAAGGAAAAAGAGATTATTGGAAAATACAAATATCGTTAAGTGACCTGTGACCTGTGACCTGTGGCATGTGACCTGTGACCTGTGACCTGTGACCTGCGTTTTGAACCAGCCGGAAACCGAGATTGTGACTAAAAAAGCGGGGAGTGAAACTGTGGTGCACGTGACGTCTATGAACCAATTGGAAACAAGAACTCGGTGTGTGTCTTCTCCTGATGCTCGTAGCAGTTTCCTAGGAAACGATAGAATTGTAGACAGGTTTGACATTTGAAAACCGCAGACCGACTGCCTTGTTGATTTCAAAGTCTAAATCGCTGGGAAAATGTTCAGTTTTCTCTCAAAGTATTTGAAGAACCGTTTTACAATCAAACGAGGAACAACCTACAAACGGGGAAAATCCTTTGAATTCAGCTGACCGGATATTTTTAATAGATTCTAATACTTCAGAAGTTTTCAATTATTGGCAGACGTTCTGTGATTTTGAAAATACTGCCGTAGCAATTAAATACAACCTTCAGCATATTAATTTGTCTCAAAATAAAATTTAACTTCGCAGTTTTTGGTCCCGAAACGTAGCTATCCTGAATCGTTTGATATCCTAGTCGTAAATAATCTGATTTTTAGACAACTTAAGGCAACTTAAGGCTGCTATAGTTGGCCTAGTCTATACAGCGCTGGTTGGACAAGAAGGGCCGCCATCTTCAACTGCCTTCGCACACAAAAAGGCCAGAAAATTTATTTATGCATGGTTTTCACCAAATAAAAACTCTCTGAAACATATACTAAATTTTGGCTTAAACATACGATTTTCGGCACAAAATAATTCACAACAGACTTTTGGTTAACCTCAAATTCTCCCACCTCCCTTCTAGTTTGTGTTGTGTTTACAGTACTTTGTTCAAATCCGTGCCTATATAGCAATAGCTCTTCATCCGTATGTAATTTACTGTACTTGGTTTAGGTACTCCCACCTACCTTCTAGCTTGTATTTTGTTTACAGTATCCGTGCCTAGCAACGGCCCCTGTGCCTAGCAATATGCTACGACAATCAAGCTACATAATTTTAACGGTTTCACTCCCCGCCTTTTCTATCCCCTTCGGGGCTCGCTCGGCACTGTAGTATCAGTGGGCTACCTGGTATACCAAGATGGCGGCCCGCATAACTGTTGAACTGTAGACCAGTAATCCGCTCACTAACCGCTCACAAATAAGTCATCCGATGATACATGGTATCAGAAGTGGGATTTAAAGAGGAAAGGAAAACTTTTGAGAAGAAATTTCCAGGAATACAGTAAAAGATGCCGGAAACTCCGCCGAGTACAATCCAACCACCATCGTTAACCAAGCGTCGTACCAAATCTCTCCTCCGGAAGAGTTTGACTTTACCAAGCCAAATGAATGGCCGAGATGGATCCGCAGGTACGAGAGGTTCCGCTCTGCGTCAGGGTTGAATACAAGAGACGAGAAAAGTCAGGTAAATGCCTTATTATACTCCATGGGAGATAAGAGTGATGACATTCTCGTAACTTTCGACCTGACAGCGGCACAGTTAAAGCTATACGAGCCTGTGAAAGAGAAATTTAACAGCCATTTCATCAAGCGAAGGAATATTATTTACGAAAGGGCAAAGTTTAATAAGAGGAAACAACAGATCGGAGAATCAGTGGACTCATTTATCACAGATTTGTATGGGCTAGCTGAACATTGCAAGTATGGAACACTCCACGACGAATTAATTCGTGATCGTTTTGTTGTTGGCCTACTGGATAAAAAGCTGTCTGAAAAGTTGCAGTTGAATCCCGAACTAACTCTAGACAAAGCTATTAATACTGCACGTCAGAGTGAGTCAGTCAAAACCCAGCAACCAGTCGTTCGAGGTGTGGGAACAAGTCAATCTGCAAGTGTTGAGGCCCTACAGAAAGGTAGCTTAATCCGAAGTCCAAAAGAGGATAGGATAAGGGACAAAGGCAGTTTAACAGACATGGCCCAAGTAAAAATAAAACAGCCAAAGATACAACCTGTGGAAGGTGTGGCAAAAGTCCAGCCCATAGTAAAGCCCAATGCAAAGCAAAGGATGCAGTGTGCCATCGATGTAAAAAGATAGGGCACTATGAAGCAGTATGCAAATCAGGCAAGATTGATGCCGTGCACGAGGAGGAGGACAGTTTCCTAGGATATGTGGACTCCGAAGAAGTGGACAGTCTAAGTGTAGATCCTTGGAAAGTTCAAGTATCAGTTAATGGAACTAAAATGGAGTTCAAGCTTGATACAGGGGCCGATGTTTCGGTAATTTCTGAATCGGCAGCCAAAAAGGTTCAAGCAAAACTGAACACTACCAACAGGACACTTAAAGGACCTAGTCAACAAAGTCTTGACGTCCGTGGATCATTCACTGCCCATCTTAAGGCAAACAATCAGGAAATTGTATAAGAGGTATACGTCGTAAGCGGCCTGAAAACTCCATTACTTGGGAGGCCAGCAATTGAAGCCCTTATATAACCTAGTGTCGGTTATACGGCCAGTAAATTCTTACGGTTGTGAGGTCCAATAAAATCACCCAAGATTATTCAAGGGACTAGGCAAACTTGAAGGCAAGTATCATATTCGGTTAATTGATAATACAGTACCCTATGCTGTAACCACACCAAGACGTATTGCTTTGCCACTTTTGCCTAAAGTTAAAGACAAACTTGAACAATTAGAACAACAAGGTGTAATCTCAAAAGTGGATAAGCCAACTGACTGGTGTGCTCCCATTGTTGTTGTACCTAAGAGTAGCGGAGACGTGAGATTATGCGTTGATCTAACAAAGCTGAACGAACAGGTCAAGCGAGAAAGGCACATGCTACCTTCAGTTGATCATGTGTTGGCACAGCTGAGTGGTGCTAAAGTGTTCACCAAGCTAGATGCGAATTCGGGATTTTACCAGATCGAACTAACTTAGGAGTCAGCCTTGTTGACAACATTCATTACTCCATTCGGCAGATTTTGCTATAACAGAATTTATCTTCGAGTGTTTAGCTTAATTGATAACTTATGAGTGAGCGCAGTGAACGAGTGAGTTATCAAGTTAAACAGGAACATGTAAATTCAGGCAGCCATGTAATACATGAAAACCGTCCGATGGGTACCCTTGATTCCAGAGGCTCTCCCAAGGTCTCCCAAGGCCGCGAAGGAATGGATAGTGACTCTCTAGAAACTCTGTTTGGAATGGTTGACTCTGGTAGATTGTAAGGCGAAAATAGAAAACATAGGTCACATGATCTAGCCTATTCAATTCTAGGAACCATTTCTCGCCATTTATCTCCTCTCCAGTGGGATAAAGTCAACCATTCCGGAGAAATTCTCTTTTCCCATAACCAACGGCAATTGATTGTGTTAATCAACTTGGTTAACAAATCAATATTGTCATGTTTTCTCTCAGCCATGGAATTAAGGTGTATGTGTCCCTTAGAAAATGTATTTACATGGGATTTTGTGTATGTTACCGTAATTAGAGAACATGAGCATGTTTCACCCGATCCGGTCCGATATCTGCAATATTTGTGCGGCCGTTAATTTGATATACCGGTCAAGAAGTGAAAGACTGTAGCTCCCACAATATTAAAGACTAAGCTTGTTTCCCTTTTGTTGCAGATGTTGAAGCTCCAGAGGAAGTGTGGCAAGAAGATCTCGCTGAACTCATGGAAGACTTTGCCATGCCACATGAGCACTATTTTCCTACTGATATGCAAGTAGATCAACCATGAAATTTCAAAGCGAAGTTCGTTAAATGGCTATGCACTTTTCTATGTATATGGAAAATCTGTTTTTTCCATTCCTGACAGGGCACTCGAGGCCATCCTTGCATTCCTATATGCTCTGTTTCAAGTACTTGAAGAATGTTTCATACCGGTTCAGCGTATCCTTTCACGATTCTTTCCAGTAATGCAAAAACTAAGAAATGAATCGGTCATCATTGTTACACCTAAACATAGGCAAATTCACCTCTAGTTAAACCCTTGAAAGAACGGCAACGGCCACCTGTCCACAATGCAACGGCCAGACGATTTCGTCCCGAGGTGGTAGTGGCCCGAGGTCACTTATTAGTTATTTCGCAGTTGAGGAACGGACTGGGACCGAGTGAGCAAAAGGAACTCTGATTAGAAAATAAACTTGAACATCATCACATGAAAGACCTAGTTTAGACCTAGGCCAAAAAAGGTAACTTAATTAATATAATTACAGAGCGAAGCGCAAATCTAAGACCACCATTAATTTATTCCCATGCTTCCGTGCACGTGCCACGTGCGAAACTATCCAATCACATGCAAGCGGCTCGTCATTTGTGGGCTCATTTGTTTATTTAACGAAACACTATTGTATAGTCTCGTATGTGGCACGTGCACGGAAGTATGCGAATAAACAAACGGTGTTCAAATATTTAATTTGCGCTTCGCGCTGTAAGTGTAGGCAGTCAACCACGTTGGATCGATGGCACTTACCTGGCATCCAAGATGGCCGCCCACACAAATCATCGCTTTGATGATTTTTTGCATATGTAATCTTTTTGTATTATCATTATCATCTGTTTTCGGCAGTGGTTTAACTGCAGTAGATCTTTGAGGCTCTGGAACCTTCAAAGAAACGATATTTGTACAGTTCATTTTAACGTTATTTCGAACAACCTCCATTCTGATTTATTCTGTACTTAAACTTCATCTCCGGCCCACAAGACCTCTTTTAAAAGCCGAATTATTTGATCAGTCTTGTTAGTTTGAGCTCAATTCAGAAAACAAAAATGGGGGCTCTAAATAAGAAACGCAAACAGCTATGCATGCATGTACATGTATGCATACAAACTGGCTCCACATCAGTTTTCGGCACATTTACTCTATTACGGAAACGTGAAACAAACTTGGAGTTTAAAGACAACTCTATTTTAAACTTCACGTTTAATTAGGATTTCCTTGAAAATTTAAAAAGCAGAAATATCAAGTTTCTTTTAAATTTACACACGCACAAAATAGGTGAACGTGAAAAATCTGAGCAATTAATTTCAGTCTAAAACGTTACATGCACAAGCAAATGTATGTAAAATCTTAACAGTAAATTTCTACAACGTTTACACGCAAAAGAAACGCGTGTAAACTACACGTATTCGGTGCGTTTTCTTAACTTCAGAAATGCAAACAAATTAGGTATTCCTTGCGTTTCATTACCAATAAATAAATTGTAAACTTGGCGTTTACATTAGGTTTTCATGAATATTTCAAACCAAAAATGTCAAGTTTCCGTCAAGTTTTCACAGACAGAAAACGTGTGAAAACATCAAGTTGCACTACGTTTTCTATTTGTAAATGTGAAACTCGATGTTTATTTGCATTAAATCTATGTAAACTTGTAAACATCAAGTTTACATCTGATTTCAACAACACTTAAAACTTGTGTAAACGCAAATTTTCATCCCGTGGGAGGTGTCCGTTACCGGAGGTTCGACTGTACTACAAATGTCAGAAACCTGTAGTCAAATCAGCCACTCCTAAATTATTACGTGGACTTAAAGTTGGAATGTAAATCGTCCCTACAACAAGAGTTACTCTCCGATCTTTCTCTGGATATTCTTGGAATTTCTGGAACTTGGCTCGCTCCGAACATTCTGGACAATGAAGTAAATATATAAGAGTATTCCATAATCCGTAGAGACCGCAAGGGAAGTAGTCTGGGGAACAAAAATTGCAAATTCCATACACGGGGAGAGAGAAAAGAGTCGGCTGTTTTCTCAAGCTAGTTCAATTCAATTCAATTTATTAACAAATACTACAAGGGCGAACGCACAGAACAAAGGCCAAAGCCAGAGGTTTAAGGTGGCTCGCCTGGATTTTCCAGGGACGCACCATACCCACTTTGAACGGCTGATACTCCACTGTCAGAGCACGGTCGGGCTAGCCACTTCACCCATTTACTAGAAATAGAATAAACTTTCCAAAAATGTAGGTTTGTTTGACATCGGTGTTACCATGGCAACACAGCGTCGACGTCATGTATTTTACATATCATCAATTTCTCGAAATCTAGACCTAAACTTTTAAAACGACCTAGTGTGCCTTGTAGTCTAAATGTAGGCCTTCAAGTCTGCAAAGTTTAAAAAAATTGTATGAGAGCGTTTTCGGAAAAAATTGGGTTGAATATTTTCATTCAAAAAATAAACAATTCGCCTTACTTCCTGTTTAGTCGTCGAGAACTGTGTTTTCCGGCCCGGTTCAAGCGATATTTTTAGCATATTTCATACCTGTGACATAGGAATACTTCCAATGAAAATTGCATTCCATTTGCTTTATTCGATTTCGGTTTATGAAATCATAAGTAATGTCATAAATATGCTCATTTTACTCAAAATAGTAACGTATTTGCTAAGGAAACTGTAATTCGAAAACTAGTCGATAAATATGTTTTTAAATCTTTTCACCTGAAATGCAACATGTACTCTCCGGACCCTGTAAATTTCAAGTGCATTGAATCACTTTAAAGGCGCAAAATAAAAACAAAAACATAGGGAACTTTTACATTCATCCACGCAAGCTTCATTGCTGTATCATTTTGTTTATAGCTTGTGCCTTTCCGAAATTTCTCTTTTGTTTAGATTCTACATACTTGTGTGCTTTTGAACTAACAAGTGTACCATGCACGCTTGCTACGCTTCGCTACTGCCAGAATGCTCGTGCAAATTCTGTTCTTAATACAATGACATGTAAATTAGCTAAACCATGAAGATTGGTAGTGCGGGATGATAATGTTGAATAAGTGTGTTTTTAGTAACCAGATCGGGAAAAAGTGACCGTGACGTCTAGACCACATTTTCTAAATATCAATTAAAAACGAAATTTTGTATTAGTGATATTATAAAACCTTTTGTAAATAAATATTATAAGTTATATATTATAGGAACCAATGGATCTCTGGTTGGCACATTAATGACAATGGAAGACGACACACGAAACATCGCTATAACTGGGTTACAACTGGCAGCGTGACTATCGTACTAAGAACAGAATTTGCACGAGCGTTCCGGCAGTAGCAAAGCGTGCATGGTAAACTTGTTAGTTCAAAAGCACACAAGTATGTAGAATCTAGACAAAAGAGAAATTTCAGAAAGACGCAAGCTATAAACAAAATGATACAGCAATGAAGCTTGCGTAGATGAATGTAAAAATTCCCTTTGTTTTTGTTTTTATTTCGCGCCCTTAAAATGATTCAATGCTCTTGAAATTTACAGGGACAGGGTAGTACATGTTGAATTTCAGGAGAAAAGATTTAAAAAAATATTTATCGACTAGTTTTCGAATTACAGCTTCCTTAGCAAATACGTTACTATTTTGAGTAAAATGAGCATATTTATGACATTACTTATGATTCCATAAACCGAAATCGAATAAAGCAAATGGAATGACATTTTCATGGTAAGTAGTCCTATGCCACATGTATGAAATATGCTAAAAACATCGCTTGAATCGGTCCGGAAAAGACAGTTCTCGACTACTAAACAGGAAGTAAGGCGAATTGTTATTTTTTTTAATGAAAATATTCAACCCATTTTTTTTCGAAAACTCTCTCATACAATTTTTTTAAACTTTGCAGTCTTGAAGGCCTACATTTAAACTATAAGACACACTAGGTCGTTTTAAAAGTTTAGGTCTAGATTTCGAGAAAATTGATGATATGTAAAATACATGACGTCAACGCTGTGTTACTATGGTAACACCGATGTCAAACAAACCTACATTTTTGGAAAGTTTGTTCTATCTCTAGTAAATGGGTGTAGTGTCTATCCCGACCGAGCTCTGACAGTGGAGTATCAGCCGTTCAAAGTGGATATGGTGCGTCCCTGGAAAATCCAGGCGAGCCACCTTAAATGGCTTATGGTCAGAAATTACACTATTTTTTTCACAAGATGGAAAGAAAATTAAAGTAGTAAATTAATAACAAACTCATGCACGTACACACACAAAATAGCTATAGTTTACAAATTTAATTTAACTTATAAATTTAAAATGAAAATTTAAGTGTGAAAATTCTGCAAAGAAACCAAGCTGCAAGACTCCGGTGGGTCGAAGTGACGTAAAAAACGTCACTTCGGTAAATCATGTAAACATGATGGCGGCGCCCAGGTCTTCGCGGGGCCAACTTTGAGGTGCTCGTTCTCAAAACGAAAAACATTTTATCAAATTTTAATATATTTTCGGAACAAAGGACATGGTAAAGTTTCTTTTGAGCCCAAATGTGTTTTTCACTCGGGTATACCTTTAAATCGTAATTAGAGTACGGAATATTTAAATATTTAAACGTTAAACGTTAACTGAAATGGCATATTATTTGTGTTGAGTGTTTCGTAGAGTTTGCTTCAGCTCCGCGGTTCAACAACCCTTCCAGTGCATTCTAGTTGCCACTCAATCTTGTGAAATGCTCAACAGTTTAGCTTTTTTTTTTCGCAGCTTCTTCTGAAGAACCTTCCTCTATATAAAACTTCGATTGGACGTTAAGTTAGGGCAATGTGCAGTCATCCAGTTTTTAATTCAATGCGCCTTTTACAGGAATGCAGTCACGTGGTTGTGCTGCATGGCAAAAAGATCTTACTTCATTTATCTAAATGCACTTGTACGAGATCGGTAGTGTTATTAGTAAAACCTACATTGTATTTGTAAATGCTATTTTTAATATCCAATCGATTGTCGATCTTTCTAAAACAGCGTTTTGAAGTTTGTTTGCCATGCAGCAAAGCCTTTCCCACTGGATCACAAGCGCAATTCCTTCGTTAATCAAGTATCATACAAGCACGTGACTGTTTCCTGCAAAGGACCTATTCCGAAACACTCGGCTAAAACTATGACGTCATTATCATGATTAGATAGCCTCATATGAATATGGACAACTGCCAATCAGAACTCACGTCCTGTCCAAACTATTTTATAAATATTGATATATGTCATGGTGCACATACTGACATAAAACCTGTTACATGGTGGTAAATGGATGTCCATATATCTGGTTGGGTCTGTCTTTATTCAGATTCCCAAACATCCTCCAATTAATAGTCTCTTCCGATTAGTTGCGAGAAGGTGCACAAGTTCAACATAAAGTTATAAATAACCCATCTTCTCGCTGGTATTAATGAATATTTAACATCAGAATGTGACTAACGTTGAGTAAATGCGTCTGTAGTCATCTCATCCAGCGGTAAATGCGAAATTGGACTATTGCTCTTTATAGATACTACCAACCCTCGGATTATATTAAGCTTCCTCGTGGACCTTATTCATAAAGGCATCAAAAGGAGGCCAGTTGACCAGGCTTGTCACAGGAGGAGAAAAAATACGTTCGAGGTCGGAAAATAACGTCCATTTCCTTGTGACACAACTGAACACAATAGTGCGGTACGACATAAATTAAAACATTTCTGAGCGACTACAATTTTGCGATCTCTGTGACAACTGGCCTCGCTCTGATACCATTGTTACCAGACTTCTCCCCGCGCGGCCATGAGATGTGAATAAGGAGCATGACGAAAGACAAAACAATATACTCCTGTTAGCAGAGTACGCCTTCCAGGTATACTGGAGATAATATCAGACAAGTTTGATGAACGATGGCAACGATTTGTGTGGATGAAAAAATACTGCTTTTAAGAGAAATTTAGAGGAGCTTGAATGAGTTCACTGTACCCTAAATCAAGGTCCTAGAATAAGCTTTTCAATAATCCACTTTCATCTTTGACATTCTCCGTCTTAAAGGTTTGAAAATCATATCAGAACATTCACATCAGTTGTATAATTTCTTCGATCTCAGGGTGTTATTTCGTAGTTTTGTTTTAAGGAAACGTAAAGGTTCTATATCGATTGACAGTTTAACGTTTAATGGCATCATTTGTTTAAAGATTACGACAGATATATCGAAGGCTTGTGGATGCTTAGATACACCACTAACAAACCAAAATGTACTTTCAGATAAAATGGACTAAAAAGATTGGGGTTTAGTTTTCATTTCACTGTTCTTCAAGGAGAGGCAAGATGTCCCAGTTCCCCACCATCTCACTCCTTTGCAATCAGTTTTATTCCCGAGATACTGACCATTGAGATTGGATAAATGGCAGTTGTAGTACCACCAAGCCCCGGTCCAATGACTTGCACAGTTCCCACCATGAGCGTCGTTATCCCTGTCTTTAGTAGAGAAGGCCATGTTATTGTGTGGACTAAGCGCGTCCCCAGCAGTACCTGAATACGAACTCACACTCAGTCTGTACTTCGACGCTTCATCGCCAACACTGAAATTTCCATATTTAGCATAAAACCTTGATCTTGACCAGTCTTCAACATTCACACGCAGTGTCATACCTGTTCTGGCCGTTAGTCGGTGTATGTTGTCGTTGCCCAACCAGAACTCGCCATTCAGGTTTCCAAATCCTGTTTTATATGAATTCCAGTTGAGGTAGAAGTTAACGGATCCATCTTGTCTTCTCTGGAAGACTGTCCATCCCCCTCCGTCTGTTACCATGTCACAGTACACTTGGAAGGAACCTCGACCATCAGGGTTCACTGTGTACACACCATTGCGTCTTTCTCCGGAAGTGTACAAGTCGGAACAATCCCGAACTGTTTTAAAGCAAAGTTTCTTTAGGAATTGTAACAGATCGATATATTAAATTCAGTAAAGGATCGTTTACAAAATTAATACGTCCATTGATTAAAATGTACTTGTGAAGAAAAGGTTTAATTTCAACTGAAGTACGACTAAAAATGGCGCATTTTTAATATTGCGATTCAAAAGACAACGAGGAGAATGCAAAATGTATTCAAGGCTGACGGAGAGAATTTGTATTTTGATTGGTATGACTGAGCACATTACCAAATAGAAACGAAAATAACAAAGAATGTTGATCGAAATATTTGATTGCCTTTTTAACACAATGTAACTGTAAGACAATGCCGTTACCGAGCATACGGTTGCAGTTGATTTTTCCATCTCCAGAGAATCCATTGTTACACCTGCAGATATATGAACCTGGTGTGTTGATACACTGAGCGTTGGCATGACAACCGTGAGCACCACCACACTCGTTAATATCTTCAAGACAAGACAATATAGTATAAACACAGATGACATAAAATAATCATTATAAGCAGAACATAACATGTCACTTTGTGCTGGAGGTCAATACAGAAATCAAAACGGTGCAATCTCAGGATTGCACTGAAAAAGAAAGAGTTATATCAGCTCTACAATAGGCACCATTTAGTAAATTGATGTGAAACCAGCGTACCCGTGCTATATTAGCACTTCAAGAACGCTTCCCTAGAAAACAGCTTCATTTTCCTAATTATTAAATACTCTTTTATTTATTGTTTTTAATCCAAGTTGACCATACCTTATACCCGGAGCTCCTGTCCCTAGAGAATTTGACGGAAATCTGCGCTGAAATTAAACGACTTTCACAAAGTAGAGATATTGATCAAAAAAACGTGTCTCAGTTCTCTGATATCTTATTCCGTCGCGAAAATAATCAACTGCAAAGATTTGGAAATATTTTTTTAGGACATGAAAGTATCTCGATCAAGTGCACAAAAAAAACACAAAAAACTGAGACACCCTTTTTGTCAACATATTGATCTAGCTATATGCCAATTTGCAATTGGATCTATTAAAATCTCGAAAAACAGGAACTCCGACTACATGCCATAGAACTTGCATTTATAACGCCTTGAAAAATGGTTTCAAAGGTTCCTCGCATTCCACTGAGGTTTCTTGGCACAATTAACTTATATGTCATTAAGAATGTCATTTTTCCAGTATTTGATGTTGAACAGTAGGTATAGTGAAACACGATGCCATGCTGTTTATGGAAGGCCGCGTGCGATTTTAATATATATCAAAGAAAAGGAACTATCACGTAAGTGATAAATACATAGCTACGTACATGTCGTAATGAATACGCTTTCCAACTACACGTTGCTACGTTGGAAAGCATCAAATGTTTAGAGTAGGCCCTTACCTGCACAGGATAGTCCATTTCCCACGTGACCACTATTACAACGGCAATTATATGAACCAATGGTGTTAGTGCACTGGGCGTTGACATGACAACGATGGGAGCCAGTCTGGCACTCATCAATATCTACGGATAGCAATGCAGTAGTTAATATATGAAGTATTTGAGTCGTCACTATTACAGCAACACATATATGAACCAAAGGTGTTAGTGCACTGGACATTGGCATGACAACGATGGGAGCCAGTCTGGCACTCATCAATATCTACGGATAGCAGTGCAGCAGTTAATGTATGAAGTCTCTGAGTGGCATTCCATCTGTTCAAAACTTTATAGTAAGCGCTTACCTGCACACGATAGTCCATTACCCGAGTGGCCACTATTACAGTGACACATATATGAACCAATGGTGTTAGTGCACTGGGCGTTGGCATGACAAAGATGGGAGCCAGCCTGACACTCGTCAATATCTACGGATAACAGTGCAGTAGTTAATGTATGAAGTCTCTGAGTGGCATTCCATCTATTCAAAATTCTATAGTAAGCGCTTACCTGCACACGATAGTCCATTACCCGAGTGGCCACTATTACAGCGACACATATATGAACCAATGGTGTTAGTACACTGGGCGTTGGCATGACAACGATGGGAGCCAGTCTGACACTCGTCAATATCTACGGTTAGCAGTGCAGTAGTTAATGTATGAAGTCTCTGAGTGGCATTCCATCTATTCAAAATTCTATAGTAAGCGCTTACCTGTACACGATAGTCCATTACCCGAGTGGCCACTATTACATCGACACATATATGAACCAATGGTGTTAGTACACTGGGCGTTGGCATGACAACGATGGGAGCCAGTCTGACACTCGTCAATATCTACGGTTAGCAGTGCAGTAGTTAATGTATGAAGTCTCTGAGTGGCATTCCATCTATTCAAAATTCTATAGTAAGCGCTTACCTGCACACGATAGTCCATTACCCGAGTGGCCACTATTACAGCGACACATATATGAACCAATGGTGTTAGTGCACTGGGCGTTGGCATGACAACGATGGGAGCCAGTCTGACACTCATCAATATCTACGGATAGCAATGCAGTATGAAGTATTTGAGTTGCCACTATTACAGCAACACATATATATGAACCAATGCTGTTAGTGCATGACAACTATGGGAATCTCATCAGTATTTTCGAAATACTTATTGTTGAAGTTATTAATGCTTTAGGAACAGTAATTTTATGCCTATAAAAAACCTATACCATGCACATGTTTGCTACTGTTCTTGAATTCAAAACGAAATTTAATTTGCGAAAATTGAAATTAGCTTCAAATAAATATTTCTGCATATATTTTTCAGAAAGTCGGGTTTCATTGCCCAAGGAAAGGCGTTTAAAATTAGGCAATATAACGCGCTTTCCATGTCTTAGTTCTCTTATATAAACACTCGGGATGTGTTGGGAGAACAAACGAAAATCACGAGCCGCTTGCTTTTATAAAATAACGAATAGGAAAAATACGAGAATAAATCTTACGCACGCACGATCAGAAGATCAATTCTCCTATCAGTCGTCAGAAATCGGCCGATGGTAAGTTTGCACAGCGCGGGAAATCCCCCACAAACTGAGAGAAACGAAGGCACTTCTCTCTGTTTGATGATAACCTCACTCTGTGGGAATTATGCTGCACAATGACCATAAGGCTATGGTTAACTGAGTTATGGGAGAATGAAGTAAGCTCGATGGCGCAAGAGAAGAAAATGGAGGCGGGAATGGGGAGGGTATAAACTAAAAAATACATAGGGAGAGCTAGCGAGATACGGACCTTACAGTTTCATAGAGAGGTACTAGGGTACACAAAGTGTGGTTACCGTACTGGCATAATTATGATTTGTAACCACGCTGAATTTCAAAAACAATGCAGTGCTTGCGGTGATCCTTCTATATACAGAGTGTGTAAAGCAAGAAAACCAAACGCCCATAAACGAAATATAAGTGAGAGCCAAGGAGGATTGAAAGAGCTTCCCATGATCCTTTGCAACCAAATATATTATTAAGAATGAAAAGTCCGAAGACTACAGCAAAGCTGATATACAACGTAAAATTCTAACACAAAGCACTACGGTTAGCTAGGCCTGACACGAAAATCGCTCGCACTAGATTGCAGCCATAGACAGCTGTTTCGTTCTTATTAGAACTCGTCAGTATGGCATAGCAAACAGTACGCGGGTTTCGGTGGCAATGCACTACCGACCCGGACTGCGCTAAGAAGCATCTAGTTACGAGCTCACAGAAAGGCTTGATTATCGGGTCACTCGTCATCACGTGTGGCGAAAAGCCAAAAACCAAGCAAATCTGAACTAAACGTGTCAGTGCTTTGCGAAAAATATAGTTATGCTGGCCAGACCAGCTTTGAAAATGATGACAATAGCAGGAATGATCGGATCTATATAAGATCTTACGGTACAATATATTATCAACGACAAAAATCACGTGACTTGCCATTTGAGATGGCTGGCGTTCGGATAAGACCGTTCTCTGCTAGTCCATTTGACACTCGCGAGCTTATTTATGACTATTTTATCTATTATATGGATCAAAGTACAAAGAAGTTCACCCCAGTACGAAGTTTTCCATGTCTGGAGGTTAATTTTCAATTTTCCAAACGAGTTGACTACCGAGTTTGCTGCCGGCAGAAGAGTTGACTACCGTCTACCGAGTTTCCTGCCGAGTTTTGTGCCGAGAGAGAAGCTACTGATTTTCCACTTTCAATATGTGTTTTTTACCAATATTATGTTCATGCATTTAAATATTAACACCTAAGGATAAATCAAACAGATTCCCCTTCACAAGTAGCAAAGATTTGCAAAATCATCGTGAGTGAACCGTGAATTCGCAGCGGTGGTTTTATTAAAATATCTGCGGTACGCAGTAAAGCTGATATTTGTTTTCTGCACGATTCGTATGGAATTTGTCGAGTAGTGTTCAATAGTTAACGCTGATTCAGTCATGCGTTTCCCATGTCGGTATAAATACCACGAACGTGTTAGCGTTCGTCCTTCGGGTCGCTACACTGTGAACGACTAACTACACTGAACGCGAGCTACTAAGGCGAAATTTACCTTTGTCGAGAGTTTAATTTCTTTACCATCATCTTGTATTTTAGTGTGGAGAGTTTGGTCATCTTGGAGCAACCTGTGTGAAAGCCTCTACTTCCGCTTTTCCTAAAGCGAATAAATGACTAGCCGACGAGGAACACGACGAAGTTGAGTATCAATTTATGAATTTGTTTAATTGCAGTGCTGGCGAATTTAGCCTTAAGGGTGCTATCGATTTTTGGGCCGATACGTTACAGGCCCCAGAATTCGTTTTGAATATGGTTGGCCAAGGCTATAGATTGCCATTTAGAATTTATCTAAGTCACTGTTTTTCGAGGAACAATATGTCAGCTCTTTCGCATCAAGATTTTGTGACACAAAAGCTTAACAATGGGTGTATAGTGGAACATGCCAATCCTCCTTTTTGTGTTAATCCTTTGACAGTTGCGGAGGGAAAAAAGCTCCGTCTAGTCATAGATTTGAGGCACGTTAACGAGTTCTTGGTAAAGCCTAAATTCAAGTATGAAGATTTGCGTTCATTGTCTCAGGTGCTGGACGAAGGTCAGTGGTTTTTCACTTGGGATTTGAAATCGGGGTATCATCACATAGATATTTGTGCCGAGCACCAGAAATATTTAGGATTTTCTTGGACCTTTAATAACGTGATTATATATTTCACATTCAGTGTGTTGCCTTTTGGCTTAAGTAGTGCTTGTTTTTGCTTTACTAAATTAATGCATCCCCTTGTTAAGAGATGGCGCTCTATGGGGCACATAAGCTGTATTTACCTTGATGACGGTTTCGGTAGCCAACCGGATAAGACATCCGCTATCGCAGCCAGCGAAATCCAAAGCAAAGAGCTTGGAAAATCAGGGCTACTATGCAATGAAGAAAAGTCTCACTGGGAACCGATGCAGATAGGGCAATGGCTTGGTTTTATTATAAATACAATCGCTATGACGTTTCAAGTACCTAAAAAGAAAATCTTCAAACTGAAACGGCTTCTATACATTACTAAATTTGTTGGCTATTGTACATACCGTGGTCTAGCTAAGATTGCCGATTTCTCGCCTGTTCACTCGTCAACTGTATTTCACTATTGAGACCAGATATTTTTGGGATGCAATCGTACGTTTATCTCCAAGTTTGCTGGAGGAGCTCCAGTTTTGGTACAGTAATATAGACTGTTTCAATGGGTATCCTATCCGACCTCCATTAATTTCATCTACAGTTGTGTTTTGCATTCGGCGGATATTGCGCAACCATCAATGGTGCTCCAGTTAGCGATATGTTGACAGCGGATGATATTGGTCGAAGTTCCACCTATCGCAAACTGAAGGCTATATATTATGTTTTCCTCGCCTACGTAAATATTTTACAAGGAAAAAAGGTCACAGTCTTCACAGATAATCAGAGCCCGGCTAGATTTTTCTCTGTTGGTAGCTCCAAGCAAGAATTACAGCGCATCGCCTTAGACATTTATAATGCCTGTTTACTTAATTGCATAGCGCTAGATGCTCAATGGATTCCGCGCGAGTCTAACGAAAAGGCAGATATCTTGAATCGTTTTATTGACAAGGACGATTGGTCTATCAATCCTGCAGTTTTCAAGTTAATCGACTCCAAATGGGATCCGCACACAGTGGACCGTTTCGCCTCCTATTATAATGCACAAACCGCGAGTTACAACTCGAAGTTTGCTTCACCGGGAAGTTGTGGCGTAGACGCTCTTGCGCAAGGCTGGAGCAGAGAGAATAATTGGATTTGTACCCCTATCAGCCTTATTGTTCCATCCGTTAGGAAACTCCAAGCTTGTCGAGTACGCAGTACTCTTATAATACCCGAGTGGCATTCGGGTTACTTTTGGCCGTATTTGCCTTACGTGAAAAACATTTTCGTATTGCCGAAAATTTTGGATCTCCTAATTGAAGGTCCCGGGTAGGTCGCAACATATGCGAAGAAGTCTGTATTCTCCGATAGTAGTAGAAGAGGGATGGAATTAGCCGTTTTTTTAGGGTGTTATGCTAATTTTTAGGGTGTTATGTTAATTTTTGGTGAGCGCTCGTTAATTCAATGACGTCACGGTTCTATTGTCTTTCCGCATGAATAAAGTGTGATGGTTTCTCATTATCTATTGTCTTAGACTCATGAATAAAGTGCGGCGCGCTCATGAATAAAGTGGTGCGTTCATGAATAAAATGCGGCGCTCTCATGAATAAAATGCGGCGCGCTCATGAATATCTATTGTTCCTTTGGATGAGATCATCGATCTATTCGGGCATGTTAGGGCAAAGCCTATTGTTTGGAACAGCTATAAAACCAGGAGCAATCGACCCTGAATACATTCGAAGTTGAATGAAAAAAGTAATAAATATCTTGCAATATCTAAACCCCTTTGTAGCGTAAATAGTATAAAGAACAAACTACTCGTGATAGGCTCTAAACTGTCTTTATTATTTTCCTTTACAATTAATAACTCATAAGATAATTGTATACAAAATCCACTGTGACTCATAAGATAAATTTTGCTATTGTCCTTAGGGATTAACGATAACTGAAGAGTCTATTGTTTGGAGGAAAACTCTTGTGATGCAAATTCTTCTCTAAAACTGAACTATAATTACCATACGAATATAAACAAACCACCAGATAATTAAACAAAGTTTATTCAATCTCAAAAACACCAATTTTAAAAACAGTTCGTTTTCCTTATCCTCGCGGAGTTGATAACTTTCTTATTTCTCAGTTCTTGGGTTGATATAATGTACCGTGTTACAAGATTACACTGATTTATGTTTCATTTTTTTTTTCTTGTTGACAAATACTACAGACAGTTGTGTTTTTACCGATGAGAGGAAAATTAATGACCTAGGTAGTCTGGTCTAGTCTAAAAACTATACTTCAGCTATCATTTTCTAGTCTAGTCTAGAAATTGAAATTAAAACGATGACAAGAGGAAGAATATTTTTAAGTACTGCTTAAAACACGAACAGCAGTGTTTTCTCAAGTTTAAAAATTCGAGGGCGAAGCCCGATAATTTTTAGACTTGAGAAAACACGTGCTGTGAGTGTTTTAAACGGCTTCAAAAACGCTTTAAGAATGCAATGAAAGAAGACGCACATTTCAAGGGAATGGTTACTTAATGAACCATTGAACCTTTGTATTCACAACGCCATGCAAAATATTCGAGTAATCACCGCCTGCAATTACGAATATCTCAAGGGAATGACATGAAGAAATTAGCATACTATGTTGTTTGAAGCGGCGTTTCGCAATGCAATAATAATCTGCACTTGAAGGATTTGGTGTCGTGGTTTACCTCGATAAAGTTCAAGACTTGAAAAGCGATGTGACTGACATGACGGCTTTGAGTTTGGTTTAATAATTGGAACTAAACAGTGGCTCGGTAAACAAGTAATGGTAGTTGGATAAATTCATTTTAAAAATATTATCTGTGTATCTCGGTAGTCTGCTGATATTAGTAAATTTAGTGCAAAATTTATTATCTAGGTACCTTATGTTCCGTGTACTTTTTGCTATCTTTGGGTCTTTATCAGTGAATTCTTAATTAGGATGAAACTTTATATAAAATTTCATGTTCATTAATATTCTTTATATAAAACGTTCATCCTAATTAGCAATTCAGTGAGAAAGCTGAAACTTCAATAGAAATTCCATTGTCTCAATCATTAACCCCGTTTCCCTCTGGGACAGAATTCAAATCCCTCCGCGGGCCTTTTAGAATGATGAGATTTTATCACGTATAAAGGAGCATGCACGTGACTGATTTGCTTCATCTGATTGGCCAAAATGCTCATTAATTATTCATGAGTTTTTGAAAGACATTTATTAATATAAATCGACTTAATAAAACTTATTTCTAAAAGGTACAAATGTATTATTCATCGCGGAATCACTCTGTTCCGGAATAGGTTGTTTTTGGAATTGTTTATTCAACAAGAATTTTCGGTGGTGAATTGCAGCCTCGGTCGCTTCTTGCCATCCATAATCTTCCGTGTTCATCAAGTTTTGCTTTGTTTCCAAGATTTTTCGGAAATCAGGATCTTGTCTTAAGCTGTGAATCCCTTTCATATCTTCTAACAACACTTATCTTAGGTCTTTTCTATAGGTAGGAACCAAAGCGTTACTGGCTTTGATGTCAGCAACTTCATGACTATCCCCATTGTGTTCATACTTTTGAACCAACGCTTCCCAATCTTCCTGGTGCCGTTCTTTAGCTTCGTTTCGAATTCTTTCCCAAACATCCTCTTCTCCGTCATAACTTTCATCAGTGGAGTCCGTGCTCTCCTGAGAATCAGAGCTTTGATAAGAATCTTCAGTCATTTCATCATCTGAGTTGGAACAATTAGCATCCATCGTTTATATCTTTACTTTTCAAGGATCGGGAGTATAATGTCAGACCCTTAAAAGTTTCCAACTTTATAGAAAACAAATTGGCGTGGTCACTACGTTTAGGTCTCTCAGTTAGACCAACATTATAAGCAGGAACCCTGACCAACATATTTTCCATTATCAACAACTGGATTTACATTCCGCGACAAAAACTTTCTTTTTTGAAGTTTCGCTTCTTGTAAATATGGTTTACGTTCTTGAGTTGATAATCTATGAACTTGTACCAAGTGGTTGGATAATTTAACAAGATACTTTGATCCACAATTAGGTACAGGGCAGTTTTTCAAAGTCCGATTTTCCATGTTCACTCGTTGAAAGTTAGTATCAAATAGCACAAATCTACTTGATCGTCCCTTTTATCCCCTTTCGTCCCTTTTGTCGCCTCTTTGAAATAAAAAAAGTGACATAAAAAAAATAAAAAAGCGGGACGAGAGGCGACAAAAGGGATGAAAGAGATGAATGGAGATAACTCTATCCGAACGTGAACACATCTCTTGTCAGTAGGCCCTCTCGTCCCTTTTGTCGCCTCTTGTCCCTCTTTTTTTCGTTTTGAAATTTAAAAAGTGGCATAAAAAAAAGAAAAAAGCGGGACAAGAGGCGACAAAAGGGACGAACGGGATGAACGGAGATAACGATATCTGAATGTGAACACGTCTCTTGTCAGTAGGCCCTCTCAGACAAGACTTTCAGAAATATCTGTCTCCGTTTTTTGACGACATTAGTGAGTTTGGGTTACATAGTATTAAGGCCGGAGCAGCTTCCAATCCCGGCTGCAGAGCAATTGACGGGTGATTTATTGGACACGCACGCAGGGTGGAGAAGAGCATCCACTAAGTCTAGATACATTAAGTACTCCAAAGACGATCTGCTGCAAGTTTCCAAATCGTTAGGTATTTAATTTTCTTCTTTCGTTGGGGGAGAGGAGAACGTGTCTTGGCCCCAACCCAGGTTTCCTCCTTAAAAAAGGTTTTTTTCCTGGCTTCCATGGCACGCCTCGTAAAGTTTTTGGAATTCTGCTAAGTATATGTTTTGGAGTTTAATTCTAGTTAATCAAGGCTGATTACTCTTTACATATTGTCAAAGTTCATTCTGAATGATGTCTCATCTAATGATTAGAGAATTTACATTCATTGGAATGATTTGTAATTATGGGCTAGTCATGATCTAGCAGGTTGTATCGATGTTAGCCGAATTAAGGCTTGCTTTCATTGTAAACTTTAAATAATAAATAATAAATGTGCAGTCGTTCAACGACCCATATGCAATATTCACAATGTATAACGTGTTTGTGTGGTGTATGTGTATGAAATTCCAGGGTATAGAGCAGAAGAGAATATCCGTTTCGCGCCAAATTTTAACGGCTAATGCAGACGTGATTACTCCAGCAGAACGTGAGTACATTAGAATACATTTGAATACTGAGTATTGTTTAACACTTGAATAAGATATCTGATACATAAAATATCTAAGGTATTCAGTGATTTAGGAAGAAACTTTAATTCATAAGAAGGTCAGTCACCTTGAACTTTGAACAATGGACGCTATTATGAATTCAAGCATAACAAAACGACTTCGCATGAATTAATGCAACGACAGTTGTCTGGTATAAACATTGTACCACGTAATATGAATAATAAAGAGACGATTGGTATATAAAATATTATCCTTCAATTCCTAAAAGAGAAGAAAATCGTTTGTAATAGAAGGGGATTTTTTCGCGAACCTCTCCTTTCAAACTCTGTTACTTGTAAAAATACCATGTGAGCGCTCAAAGTACCAAGGGAAGCCTTTTCAATCCTCCTTGAGTGAGAGCTATCAGACAAGAGTGAATATTAATGAAATCAATGTGTATGGACAAATGGTCCGTAATAAGTCGCATAAAACATAGAATAGCTTATACTAATATACCACCTGTGAAAAGCTAGGAATGTTAAACGGAACTAGCAAGCTATGATGGAGCAAAAGTAAAGAGGTACAACTAGTGAGTTACCCCAATGAAAGGCCTCCCCCGAAGCTATCCTTTACCACTTGATCGTCCATAATGTCGCGTAGCGGTTCTGTACGAGTTCTGCACACGACAAGAATAATGCGAGATTTCTTTAGTATTTTAGCGCATTCCCATGCTTCCCGATATCTCAAATTCGCATTCGCATTGCTCCCAGTGATAATAAGTGTGGAGTTGTCAAATCCGAGTTAAGTCTGACTCCGCGTCAAATAACCGATCGAGTCACTGGAATATCACTCATTTTTCTTTGTTTTTTTCTTCCTTCGATTCGTTAGGCTGACTTCAGTTTGGTATTCTTCTCGTACATGGTTGTTCTCGTTTGCAAAGCCTTTCAAAGAAAATTCCAACAGCTACCGTTCGCTGAAGAAAAGGTATGAAATCTCGCCAATTAAGCACGCACCGCAGTCCTATATATGTGATCCTAATGTCCACCAATCTCAAATGAATCATGATATGAATATATTTCAATCATGGTTAAAAGCAAATCAATTAAAGTGCATATGAAGGCTGGCCAGTTAAACGTTTTTTGGAAAGCTTATACCTTGTACGTATCAGGATTTTTTTTTAACAAAATCTGAGAATAAAACTTAACCGTTTTATCAGGAAATTATTTTTTTAAATTATGTATTTCCGAGCTTGTTGGGGCCTGGAGAGAGAGAGAGGATGTGACGTCACCTCGGGAAGTCTTATTTGTGAAAGTGTGTGAATTGCGAAGCGAGCTGAAGTTTGCTGTCGGTAGCCACTTATTTTCCATTTTCAGCCCGCAATTTTTCAGAATTATCGAGAATTTATAGCCTACCCTCAGAGAAAAATGTCACTTCGAGTCTGAAGAAAGTAAAAAAACTCAGAACTTGACTTTGGAGATGACTTTGTCTTGGAAGTCGAACGGTGGAGGTCATCTAGCTGTACCGTGTACGACTCGCACTCGCAGTTCAAGTGAATCATGCGCAGATCAGATGAGCCAATTGCAGACGAAGAATGGATCCAGGAATATAATACGAGGCAACAGAAGAGACATGACAGGGAAAGAGATTTCCAAAGGCGACTAGTGGGTACCGAAAACATTCGACCATGGTAAAATTGGGCCGCTCCAAGTCCAAGCAAAAAGCTTAATTTATCACACTTATGAAATATTGCCGATTTTTAGTTTTCACTTTAGCCTGTTCAGGGCAGCTTGAAAATAGAAAACATGAGCTAAATGTAATATTTATAGCGATCTCGCCATCTTATCTCCGAATGAGTTGTTGTGTAACTTGCGAATTTATAGTAGAGAAAAGTTAGTGTTAAACTTTGTTTTCGCTGCTCGAAAAGCTATTCTATCGCGAACTCTTCCTGCCGACTCGCCTTCACCTCAAACTCATTCTCTGCAGCATTAAAAATTAGCAGTTCTCACTTAAAAATTATCTTTCAAGAAGCTCTGTTCTTTGAGTCCAACAATCTCCTTATCATCCTCTCATCTACATAGAAAGCCATATTAAACTGCAGTTGTTTAGCTTATTCAAGCCGATAAAAGTTGAACAACAGCAAACACTCAAACCAGTGCTTGCATCCTTTATTCTATATATTTGAAAAGCCGTTAATCTTACGAAATGTCTTTTTAATGAATGACAACATGTGCTACTAATATTATTCTTCAACTTTTCTTTCATTTTGACCGTCTCAAACTGACAGATCATCTGTGAAAGTAATTTTGGTTCTACTTTATATTATTTGGTAAACTGATTTGTTTTCGCGCTTTGTGTTTTACCCTGTGTTTACAAAGTGGCGAGGATTCTCCGAGTCTACACTTCTGACTGCAGTGTTGAAGTTGAACGCGTGAAAACCTTTATGAGACTCAAACTTGACATTTTGAATGACATTCTTTGAAACTTCTGGGTTTTTAAATTTATAATAATAACTAATTTGCAATTACATTGGACTTGTAACTGACAAACAAACGCCAAAATGACGGATAAACTGAGTCAACTTTGCAGTGACAAAATACACGACGAATTCGTGTATTGCCTCAAAATATCCTTTAGAAATTTGTATACTAACACTTATGACCTACCTATAAACGGAACTTTCTGATGTCATGAAATGGCTTTAAAATCCTTATTTGTTTGCTATTTTTGGAGCAGAAGTGCCACGTGCGCGAGCTGAAGCCTGAACAGGCTTTTATTGACGTCATATTTTCAATATGTCACTTGATGGTATTTGCCAAATATCTGCTGGATTGAATATTTGAGGTTCATCATAAAAGTTGCTACTATTACTATTCTAAGCACGATTAGCTTGTAGTCACGTAAGGAGGAAAGCATGACTACCTGCATGTCTACTTTACTTACCTGTCACACATGTACGCCCACTAAAACATGCAGCGCATGCGCAGACGTAGTCGTGTTTGTTGAAAAACATAACACATGATGTGGTATAAATGTACACAAGAAGACTGTAAAACACAACGTAACAGCATATCATATTAATTATGGTATAAATGTAGACAACGGAGACTGAAAAACACAACATAACAATGTATCATATGATATAAATGTACACAAGAAGACTGAAAACACAGCGTAACAACTTATCATATGTTATAAATATACCGAAGAAGACTGAAACACAACATAACCTATTATTATTAGTTTATAATTCCATTTTTCTCAGTTTCCAATTGTTAATGTATTGTTTAAACGGTTTACAACCGTAAAAATGATTGAAATTATCATTGTTTCTCATCTCATTGCTTCCTTATTGCTGTCTGGGATCTTAAAATATACCAAACAAATGAAGCCCCATTTTATATTCTTTACACAAGGATCTTGTTTTTCTTAATTGTTCTCAACAAAATAAGTGTAACGGAAAGAATAGGGAAACCAAAATGGCAAAGAATATTAAATTCGTAACTCTAAAATGCATGGTATGTTGAATTATGTGCACACAATTCGTTGCTCACGAATTAGATAGGACACCATTGACTGTAAACGGTTTTCAATCGTGATCTTTATGTGTTAATCGTCCTTTTGGTATCGCCGGTTAATCGCATACTTACCTTGATACTAAAGTGCACATATCCCTTGTCAGGTACGAAGTGCTTAGAGTTGTTGTACTTATCAGTTGACATCAACTCACAAACATGGCGGTCATCTTTCGCTGGGGTAACCTTTAGATTCATGGAGTAGCACCATGGCTCGTCCAGACAAGCAGACATGCAATCTATGTCTTCGTAGACAAGTTGGGATGTCTGAAGCAACTTTGCCAAATTGAGTGGCAAGAAGAGGTGGGAACTTTGATGGGACACGAAGTTTATGTAGTAAAAGCTATCCTTCGTATCTCGATGATGGGTATTTAGTATTTTTTTGGAGACTGCAGATTTTTGTATAAAGATCCACATAATAAAAGCCAGGGAAACAACTGTTCGTATTGTCATATTCGTCTCTCCAATGAAGCCACTTGAAAGCTAAGAAAAAAGTAGTATGCTAGTATTTAGTTGTCACTAGTATGCTAGTGTTTTAACTCTCTCCCCTTCTCTCCCTTCCTATATGAGTAAAGATACAAAAATGTAGGTCATTCATAATGCATAGCAAATAATGTGCGTCATTGCCTTCTATCCCTTCCATTCATAACGCATAGCAAATAATGTGCGTCTTCCTTCATTTCTAGCTATATGAATTGCTCCAATATTCAGCTGTGAAATATTATTCTCAATACTTAGGTAATGAGTTTTTTTTTGCTTAACAAATTAACACTGAAGCACATATATATTCTCGGAGTTTTTAAAGTATGTCGAATTTTATGTGCAAAAGAGGCAGTTATTATCATTATCATGTAAATGATAAATATATTTTATTAGTATATACCACACCAGTGAATATCACTTTTCGCGCTCTCGGATTGGCTACTCAAATATATATAGTGAATATGATTTCATATTCACCTCCTAGCGAAGCAGCGATCACCTCGCGCGAGTTTTTGTCCATTTGACAAAACTATTTGGTGCTGGCTATTCACCTGCAGTGTGATATATACTAAGCGGCTCGGTAAATATCCACCACTATTCACCTCCACTTCGGTGAATAATTGTTAATTAGTCAGCAAACCAGCTAATATATCGTTTGCATGTGACGTCATCAAAATTCTAAAATTTAAACTATAAGATCTATAAAGCTGTTCTTTTAACATGATTTAGATATCGGTATTCTCGGTATTCTTCGATAATTTTACGTTGATTCGTTTTTGAGTTACAGTATTTTGAGTTTAGTGGTAACCCAGTTCAGCGTTTCCTAAATGTCACGAAAACCATATATTTCGGCCAATTTAAAATGTCATACTTGACTACACCTTTGAAAGTGATATCTAAAGTGCTTTGAAGTGAACGATACTCATATTGATGGAGAAAACAGCTTGATTTGTAGATTACGGTTTCGACGGCCAACATCTTGGTGTACCAAAGTTGGACAGCAACATGTTCGCCGCATTCTAATTACACTAAATTGTTCGAATATTATTTGCCTAACAGTCCGGTTACGAAGTACTCTACTGCTCCAAAATTTCTGTCATTTCTATATTTTTACATGCTCTATACACGACATTTAAAATATTTTACTAATATCAGTTTTTTTTCTTGAGGCAATTTTGTTTAATGACGTCAGTGCAAACTATCTATACAGTTGTCATATGTCTTTAGGCGAGAGAATGCAAAGTGCGTATGACTATTTCATTATAATTATAATTTGTATATTATATAAACCGGCAAAAAACTGCAATTTACAGACAAGCGGGAAACCAGTTTGTTTTTACTACCGCACTAGTGCGTTCGTTCTCTGCATATTTATGTGATAATGGCGTAACAATTACTGTCATTATTATTTTGGTGCTATATTATTATTTACCTCTTATAGCTCACTTCTAAAGATGAAAAGTCTTGTTGAAAAATAATGTTCTCGCGAATTTGTTTATCTAAAAGGGCCATTTTAATTTTTTGGGTGGTTTTTACCAAACGGGTCGTACTCTATTATGTGATTAATATTATTCACTTAGCAAACTACCTGTTTAAGTGTCAGTTGGTAATGTCATATTGGAACTAGAACACATCTTAGTCAATAATGATATTATTCTTTAAATAATCACAATATTTTCTTCATTAGAAAGGCTGAAAGAACGGGAGTAGCTACAGCCCGGCGTGTGTAGTATACTAATCGTAGTAAACCGATGAATACTTGATAAAGTTTGTGTAATGTTTATAATTGTTTTAACTGATCGATCAGTTGTCCAAACATGGCTAATTGGGTAATGCATTTCACTTAAAGTGTCTATATTGAAATGGATATGGTATCATTTTAGCATTATGCTATAAAACTGCTTTAAACTAAGGGCGTGTTCGATTGACCGTATTCCGGTATAAGAATAGATGGAATAATCTCTGGAAATTACTGGTTCAGACACATTTTGCACTGTTAGCTACTAAAGTTTGCTGAAATATGATATTCAGGATACATTTTGTATTCCATGGACTAAAAATTACCGAAATAAGCGATTTGTAGTTATCATTCTGTGTATTCTTATTCCGGAATAATGTCAATCGAACGCATCCTAAGTAATGATTCATGTAAGAACGATAGCACCAACGGCAAAGGAATGCAGTGAGGTGTTAATGTTGTATTGTTAAAACTCTTGATTTGATTCGTTTAAACATAAAAATCGGCCAAAAAGGAAACTATACGTTTCATTTTTTCTGATTTTATTAAAGTTTGATGAAATTATATACATGGTGGTTCCATATGTCGTTTATAAATAAAATCGTATGAGAGGAAACTGATCAAATGTGCCAGTTTCGTAGCTTTTGTGTTTGGCAATTCCTCAGTATTGGTTGGAAAAAGACTTCCTCATTAAAATGGAATGAAACAAGTACTTTCAGCAACTTTATTTCATAATATATAAAATACAATCTTAGGGGAGATATTATTCTTCAGTTGCCAAACTATATATAAGTCTACGTATTTTCATAATTATTCGATTATTGCGTTCGACGAAGGAGAACTCATCCTAATCTTGTGGTGGACTCCCTGTGGTCATGCGTGGGTTACCTGTGCTTTCCCAGGCGAAAGAAAATGTAATTTCTGACGGTTGAGCGACACAGGAGCGATATAGTCAGAAATTGATATTCTGCCGGCACGGTAGAGAGGTATGGATACCAGTCTATAGCATTATGGGTAATGCTTCTAGCATATATAATGTTTCGAGCGGGAAAAGTAGTCATTCTAGGCCAGTCAGCTCCACGTTGGTTCAAATTATTTTTTTCTCTTCATCCATGTCGTCGGTTTCTAAAGAAGTAGCAGATCTTATTCAGTCTACTGTATCTAAAAACAACGAAGAGCTTATATCTAGGTTCTCTTTAGTACTTGCTAGTTCAGTAGAACAGTTAAAGAGATCCAATTCAGAGGCTAATGAACCCCGGGTAATGAACTACAGATTAGGGAAATCAAAAGACTCAAATCTAATGATCATAAGGTCTTTAAGCGCAAAGGAAACGAGATTCAGTATAAGTTTAATTCCAAATTGCAAGATACGCTACAAGACGCCAGTTATCATGTAGAAGCCAAAGCTTTTCACAAAGCTAAAGAATGCCTAGCTGAAGGTACGTCTCTACTACAAGAAAGGCAAAAACACGTGCTTTTAGCAGATAAATCGGATTTCGGTTGGAATACGGTCAGCGAATACCAGCAACACGAGCTTGCCACCGACGAAGAGGACGCCAAACGAATTCGGAGAGCAGAGGAAAGGGCAGAGAAAGCCGTCAAAGCCGAACGCGCTAAGAAGTCAAGGAAGACCATCCTTCCCTTCAGTCCCCGCCGGGTTGTACAGATATCCTACAACGTCCAATAAGCAAGCGTTTGCCCCAGAATTGCCACGTTCTTTCAGACCAACAAACAGCACAGTTTCAAGATCGGGCAGTTGTTTTGCCTGCGGCATGTTTGGTCATTGGAGAGTGAATTGCCCCTTTACAAGATTCGGTTATCAGACTGGTGAGAAATGACCGGAGGAAAATAGAGGTAAGACAAACCAGTATAGTTCTCACGAGCCGGTGATCTGTATTTTGACTTTAACGCTTCACAGAATCTGGAATCTCTTTCTCAAGATTTGGAACAAAATTTTGAGTATGAAGCCAATTTACATTGTAAATCAGTTAAAGGAAACTTAAGGAGTGCCGCAAGTGAGTGGGTTTCTATTCAAGCTAATGACTTTATTGTTAGTACAATAAAGGACGGTTACAGGATTCCGTTCATTCATGCTCCACCGCCTTTTGAGCGTAAAACAACAGATCAGCGTTACTGCATACCGAGTTTTTAGATGAAGCGCTTACTGACGGAACTGTTGTTGGACAATCGTGTAGAAGAAGTTTTCTCTAAGCCGTCTATTATCAATCCGTTGTCAGTTTCACGTTCAAGCATCAGGAAAAAAGAGGCTTATCCTGGATCTTAGGCACACTAACCTATACGTTTTCAAGCAGAAATTCAAGTGTTTTTTTTCTTTTTCACATTTGATTTAAAGTCCGGGTACCATCATCTTGACATTTTTCCCGAACATCGTAGGTTTCTCTCTTTTTCTTGTAACTTACACAGTAAATATCCAAGATTTTTTCAATTCACAGTGTTACCTTTTGGTCTTTCCTCAGCACCATACATATTCACTAAACTCCTCAGGCCTGCGGTATCTGCGTGGAGGGCGCAAGGGATTCCTATCGTGGTATACTTAGACGACGGTATCGGCGCTGCCAGCTCTGAGAAAACCGCCGCTAATTACAGTTCCATCGTGCGATCAACGCTATTAAAACTGGGGTTTATTATTAACGACGAGAAGTCGGTCTGGGTGCCTTCTACAGTAATTTTCTGGTTAGGTTGTGTTATAGACTCAGAAACAGGGATTATATGTGCCTCTGAGAGAAGGATAAATAAGCTTCAGGCACACTTGGAAGAAATTTGTTCTCAATTTGGTAATCAAGAGGTTAATCCCGCCGTGAAGGTTAAGTTCCTCGCTTCAATAGTGGGCCAAATTATTTCTCTTACTGTTTGCTGTGGAAACGTGACTAGAATTATGTCGAGATACTTACATTTTGTTATTAATGATAGAAGTAATTGGGAATCCATGATCATAGTTGATTATACAGCTCAATACGAGCTCAAGTTCTGGGAAAGAAACTTGAAATCTATTAATGGCACAACGTTTTGGGGGTTGGTTTGCATTCCCGTCAAAGTTGTTTATTCAGATGCTTCTGATTCTGGATGTGGTGCTTACGTTGAGTTTTCAGGCAAACTGGTCCGAGGTGGAAGCCAGCAAATCATCTACATGGAGGGAACTCTTTACAGTCAAATTAGCATTGGCATAATTTATACAAGACTCAAGGAATCGAACATCGCCTGGTATTCGGATAATCAGAATGTTGTCAGTATCATTCAGTGCGGTAGTAAGAACAGAGAATTACAAGATATTGCTCGGGATATCTTTCTCCTTTCTTCCAAGCACAATGTTGTTATATCTCCTCATTGGATCCCCAGAGACGCTAACAGTGTAGCGGATGCCATTAGCAGGGTTGTTGATTATGATGATTACTCAGTCACGGATGAGGTTTTTCTATATTTGAATAGATTGTGGGGTTCTCATTCTTTAGATCGATTTGCATGTTACTACAACACTAAAACCCCCAGGTTTAATTCTAGATATTTTCAGCCAGGTACTGAGGCAGTAGACGCTTTTTCTCAGAACTGGCATCACGAAATGAATTGGCTAGTACCTCCAATCAGCGTAGTGGGTGGGTGGTTGGTGTGGCACACTTTCGGAATAAATTATCTCGGCCGGGAAACTGGTACGTAACTACACGATGCTCGCTTCGACTTTTGGTGCATGGTTTCGGTGCATGGTTTCTTTGACTTATTTTCCCCATTCTTGAAAATGCAGTGATGTTTAAAAAGTTCGCAAGGACGATTTATCAATGCCCAAGCCCAAGGAAAGTGTTTACTACTTCTGGAGGATTGGCAAAGTCTGATGTCCGAACTATATCAAGTCAACCATGGTGTGTTTCAGTTGTAGGCACAGTTGAAGACGAATATGTTCTGTAGACGAGTCGAATGAGAACTCGGCCATAATTTTGTGCTGATCAAACTATCGACAAACCGAGTGAATTTGCGATCGAATATTCCGTTGGCCGTTGGATTTCTCGCTATATTGGATTGTGGTTTTCGATGAATAGATACGAAAGCTACAAACATCAAGATACTATATATAAATATAATCATACCTGAAGAGAAATATGTAACAGGTTGTATGCCAACACATGTGTGCATCTTGCGTTTTTTTTTTTGCGTTTATGCATGTGAACACTGCATTTAGGCAAATTAAGAGTTGATCTGTAATCACACTTGGAGTTGGATAAGGACTCAAGGAACTTTTAAAAATATCAACAGAAGGTGAGGGAAATTTAAAGTGTTTACAGTACGTGCATGTACACTAATAATAATAATAAAATTTATATAGCGCACATGATCCGAAAGTTCTAAGGCGCTTTACAGGAATATATATGTATATAACAATAATAAATCTAAATTATAATTAAGACATTAAGATATACATTAAAAAGAAATTAAAAATATATATTAAAAATATACATTAGGAATATATCTTAAAAATAACTATAGCTGGACTAAATGGGATAGGTCTGACGGAATAGATAGGTCTTAAGATTACTTTTAAATGACATTAGATCGGTCTCAAGTGTCCAGGTAATCCATTCCATAGTTTTGGAGCGCAAACAGAAAGCTCTGTCGCCATAAGTTTTGGAACTCGACCAGGGAACTCGAAGAAAGCAATGAGAGGACGATCTTAATGATCGTGCAGGAACATATCTCACGAGTAAGTCAGTAATATACTTAGGCGCTAGCCCATTGAGTGCTTTAAACGACAGTAACAAAATCTTAAAGACAATACGTTGAGTAACAGGTAGCCAGTGACGTTCTATTAGTAACGGAGTTACATGGTCATATTTCCTTTTGCAAAATATAAGTCGGGCAGCACGGTTCTGTATAAGTTGAAGTCTATGAGTAAGGCATTGAGGAAGACCATATAGTAATGAGTTACAATTATCAAGTTTACAAGTAATAAAAGCATGAACTAAAGTCTTAGTACTGTCAACAGATAGGTATTTACGAATGCGAGATATATTACGAACATGGAAAAAAGAAGACCTGCATATAGCCGTTACTTGAGATTCAAAGTTCATACAGTTGTCGAAAATTACGCCAATATTCCTAGCTGAGTCTGAAGCCCTGATCTGGTCACTACCAACATCGAATGGAGGAAGCTGCAACCTGGGACGATGTTGAGACCCGATGATAAGTAGCTCAGTCTTGTCAGAATTGAGTTTTAGTTTATTGGAAGACATCCAGTCACTAACATCCCTTATACAAGCTTCGATTCTAGAAACAGTTGACGCCTCAGGTGTATTACAGTCAAACGAAAAATAAAGTTGCGAGTCATCTGCATAAAAATGGAAGAGCATGTCATGTTTCCTAACAATGTCTCCTAAGGGTAAGGTATAAAGCAGATATAAGATCGGCCCAAGCACTGATCAATGGCAAATACAAATATAATGTGTGCATGATATGTTGACATTGATCAGAAATTATTTTGCAATAACAATGGACACTCAATATTCCGCTGTAGACAGCCTTGACCTCATTTGAAGAATAATTTTAATGCTCTGGACTGGAGTGTAGTTTATACATATGGGTATATAGTTCTACACAGGAATATAATCACCAACATTAGTCAGTATAGATCGATTGAGCTTGTACATTTGTTGCCCATTTCAGATCATGTGACAGCTCGCCAGAGGATTCAGTGCTTTGTTTTCCAATTAGAGAAATTTGTATATTTCCTCTTGGGATACAGAAAAAAAAGGGAAAAGGGAAAAGTCAGGGGACCTGAATTGGGACAACAAATGTACAAGCTAAATTGGTCTATTGTGGAGCCAGCCTTGGTCATCTGAATGATATACACCGAATGGTTAAACTATTAATGTGCATTATATCTGTTGAATTTGATAAAACTTTCCTCAAGATCCACATTGATTTCCAGTCATTTGATTACCTATATACATGTATTTAACTACACAAGTTCATCCCCTTGAATAACTTAAGTCAAGACATTCAAAACTGTTCACATTTATTTAAAGACAGACATTTTTGATCAGGATATTAATAGTTTATACACACAGTCCACCACTGTAGCAATAAAGGGTGGTCATTTTCATTTGTGTCACCACAGGGAGCCCAGTCCTTTCTCGTACACAAATATATGTCGAACGCACTTTGATAATCTATGATTACTTCTAGTTTACAAAATAGTTAGAATGTGGAATAGCAGTAACGAATTTCGTACTATTTCTTCCCCGGTTATTTTCAAGTCTAGAATAGACAAATTTGCGTTATCATCAATGGCACATAAGGGTCGACCATTTGACAAGGGGGGCGTGGGTGTTCTTGTCTGTGCTCGATTTTTTTTTCTTTAGCAGTGTTGTTGCACGAATTTTTTTTTGCGAAAAAAGCGGAGCCAGAACAAAGCTTTTCCGCTTGCAGGATATTTTTTTCAACACCGTTGGCTTGCAGGATATTTTTTTTCAAAAACACCCACCTCCCCCCCCCCCCCCCCTCAAAAGTCAAATAGTCGGCCCCTAATGATATTAACATGCGTGTCACATAGATATGTTTCACCTTAGCAAGCGCGATAGTTAGAAATACTTTACATTTCAGTACTATTATTGATTATTGTTATTGTTGTTGATACTATTATAGTATTATTAATATTACTAACCAAACACGTTTCATGGCACTACCCAACACACGCTATGACGTAGCTAGCGTCTAATACGCATGCTCACATCTTATTACCGGTAGAGTGGCAACCATGTACAGCTGTTTCGTCCTTGTTAGGACTCATCAGCATGGCATAGCCCCAAAGACCGTCAGCCTCACTTTAGATCATAGGCCTCAGAATCTGGTTACTCTAGCGGCGAGCTCGAAAGCTGCTTTAAATCCCAGCCACCACGCTACACGTGTGGGAGCTAGAGATGTGAACAAGCGCTATAGCAATGTGGATCTCTCCGAAGAGGATCTGGTAGTGCAAAATGGAAATGGCATGGCCAAATCCGAAATTATAAACCAAACACGTTGCATGGCACTACCCAACACACGCTATGATGTAGCTAGCGTCTAATACGCATGCTCACATCTTATTACCGGTAGAGTGGCAACCATGTACAGCTGTTTCGTCCTTGTTAGGACTCATCAGCATGGCATAGCCCCCAAGACCGTCAGCCTCACTTTAGATCATAGGCCTCAGAATCTGGTTACTCTAACGGCGAGCTCACCACATTGCTATAGCGCTTGTTCACATCTCTAGCTCCCACACGTGTAGCGTGGTGGCTGGGGTTTAAAGCAGCTCTCTTATCAGATCTAAAAACGCTCCAGGTCCAGCACAGCGCCAGCCGCGTTAAAGACTGTTAATTGCTCCGTTTGCCGAAATGGTTGTCATATATTAATCAAAAGGCCACACGAATGCGACTTATGGTTTCACGCAAGATTTGTGAATATTGATAACAAAGAATATTCTGATCTGTCAAGTCCTCTGGTAAACTAGTTCTGCCAACTGAAAATTGCTTGTTTCCTGGACTTGACAATTCTTTCATTGGGACCTAACGTAGCTATCCGCTTACGGGAGGTGTCTACTTACAGGGGGTTGATAGTAAGGGGTAGGAAGTGGCAGCCAACTGTGGAATTGTAAATCACATGCATTAAACGGGTATCTAGGTTCGATGTAAGGTTCATAGCTCAAATGTGTTGTCTTTTTACTAAGCTGACCTTGATTTAGCTAGAATTCAAATATAAAACTGCATGCATTTGAAAAAAATAACTTCAATCTCTTTGGGCCGTCCGCTTAAGAGAGCTTAATTTTGGTTATTTTTGTTCATGCGGACCTAGAGATAGGTGTCCGCGTCCGCTTACGAGAGGTGTCCGCTTACAGGAGGTGGCAAATGTAGTGTTTTATTATAGAAATGGTTGGGACTGCGGAATTGTGTCCCCTTACGGGAGGTGTCCGTTAGCGGAGGTTCGGCTGTACTACAAATGTCAGCAACCTGTAGTCAAATTTGCCTGCCTACAACATCCCCTACCTGAGGGAGAACGGCGATTTCATCATTTCTGTTTCTCCCCATGTAGGGTGGTCTGCGACTCAGAACCCAAAACCGTGTCCGTGACGTCACTTCCAAATTTTTGGTAATTAGCTATTTATGCATAACGAAGTCAAAACAAGATGGAGACTGAAATGAGATTTCGAAGTGTAAAGTCCGTCGCAGAGGAAATTCCTCTCAAATTTGGAATCCCATCTCTCAAATGTGAACAGCTTAGTGTTTTATGTAACTTTATTCGTGGGAAAGATGTGTTCGTGAGCCTTTCAATAGGCTCGGGAAGGTCACTGATATTTTCAACTGGCGGCCCCTTCAAAGTTCAGGCTTTTGGAAGCAAAATGCATTAGTCATTGAAGTTACTCCGCTTTTTGCCCTCATGAAAGATCAAGTTGAAACGCTTACATAGTCATGGATTTAAGGTGAATATTTGAGCAGGGATTTTAATTGTCTGAACATAGATTTTAACCGATTCACTCATTCAGCTCCATCGGTGCAACAGTCAATTAAAACTCCCCAAAAAAGAAGAAAAAAGCAGTCTAAAACTTGAATATTGATTAATAAATGTAATGATGTGACTTGATTGGCCTGTATGTGCTCTTTAATAATGACTTAATAAATATTTTTTGTATTATAATTCGTGTCTAAATGCCTTGTTTACACAACAAGCATAATGTGTTTGGTGTGCGTACCATTTTTTTTTGGCAAGATACGATAGCCATTATTTTTGTCATGTAGATGGAATGTTCTGGGTACAGGTACTGCTTGTCAGCTATTTACATGCAACTGTATTTTTTTTTAAGTAACATTATTCAAAGTCAGTTCACGTGGAGTTCTAACTTATATATATATATTTTTTTTCGAGAAGACATACAGGCCGTCGACAGGACTGTAGTTTAAGTTAGAACTATGTGTGTTCAGTTACCATGTTGGTGGTTGATACCCAAATATAATTATTGCAACAAAAAATATAAGAAAGTGCAAAAACTTTGATATTAGAATTTGATCTAGAGCAGAACTAGCCATCTCATGTATGCACCACTTGCAAATCTCATTTATTTATTATAAACTTCCCTTTTAGCAGGGATTCAACTGCGCAAATTACATGGTTACCATGGCAATCGGTAACGAGTCAACAGTGACACTAACAAACTCATCATGCATGTGAACTATACAAGTCGTATTTTATCAAAAGCAAAAACAGAGAATGGGATGCAGGTTAATTGCCCCATGCATAGTAAAACACTCTCCTCTCACTGCTCATATGAGTTAGGTTTATCATTATCCAATTCTCTGGTTTTCCTCCCTCTGTAAACATCAACATGTGAGTTGAGTTTTGTATATGTGCAAAACAGTTAATGTAGTGAGTAGTGTGAAAGGAGTAAAAAAGAAGGTCCACAGCTGTAAGTTGCAATAATCAGCCTATAGTTACTATAACATAAAATAATGGTTTATTTATTTTATTTAGAAAAATAATTTGTTTATGTCGCACCACCTTAATCAATATATATCTATTTCAGTATCTGCATGGCATCGTTTCAGTGACATGTATAAGTTGGTAATGACATTTATTTTAGCTGGGAAAATTGAAGGAAAAGCTTAAAGTGCCCCTAACCCTTTTTTCATTTTTTATACATATGAATCATTGAAAGTTTTGAGTACTTCTGCAAAGAAATTTTTGGCTTACAGAGAATACGCTATGCTCTAGGCTTGTTTGAAATGGTCAAAGTTTGACCTCTCCTGAACCATTACCAGGTATAAAACTCATCAATTCATTGCCTTAATGTTCTTTTCTTTTCATAAAGACTAATTCACTCTATTCCCACCCATTGCATGAGTTGATCAGTCACACAACTTGTTCTCCTGATTCTGTTTAAATGCATTATAAGGGCATTGAGAACCTGGGCGAATACTCCCAGGAATTTTGTGTGGGAATTCTGAAAATAGTTTAGGAACATGTATGTCAGGTCAAAGGCTGTTGCACGAAGGGAATCTTTTTTCATGATGGGTACTGGTACCCCCTGGTTGGGGTGTGGCACACATATTTCAAAACCCGGACCCAATTTCAGACCAAAATATGATTGTCCCTCCCTTAGCTTAATGCTTAATTGAAAGGATGTGCAATATTTTCCTTTTCCTGCACACAGTTAGTTAAAATCTATGTTCAGACAATTAAAATCCCTGCTCAAATATTCACCTTAAATCCATGACTATGTAAGCGTTTCACTTGATCTTTCATGAGGGCAAAAAGCGGATTAACTTCAATGACTAATGCATTTTTCTTCCAAAAGCCCGAACCTGGCCGTGAGTTGGTTTGAAGGGGCCGCCAGTTGAAAATATCAGTGACCTTCCCGAGCCTACTGAAAGGCTCACGAACACATCTTTCCCACGAATAAAGTTACATAAAACACTAAGCTGTTCACATTTGACAGATGGGATTCCAAATTTGAGAGAAATTTCCTCGGCGACGGACTTTACACTTCGAAATCTCATTTCAGTCTCCATCTTGTTTTGACTTCGTTATGCATAAATAGCTAATTACCAAAAATTTGGAAGTGACGTCACGGACACGGTTTTGGGCTCTGAGTCGCAGACCCTACATGGGGAGAAACGGAAATGATGAAATCGCCGTTCTCCCTCAAGTAGGGGATGCTGTACGCAGGCTATAGTCAAATCAGCCACTCCTAAATTATTACGTGGACTTAAAGTTGGAATGTAAATCGTCTCTACAACAAGCTGGACCAAATAAAGAGTTGCTCTCCGATCTTTCTCTGGATATTCTTGGGATTTATGGAACTTGGCCCACTCCGAACATTGTGAACAATGAAGTACAATATAAGAGTATTCCATAATTCGTAGAGACCGCAAGGGAAGTAGTCTGGGCAACTAAACATCCAAATTCCATACGCGGGGAGAGAGAAAAGAGTCGGCTATTTTCTCAGGCTAGTTCAATTCAATTTATTATCAAATACTACAAGGGCGAACGCAGAGAACAAAGGCAAAAGCCAGATATTTAAATGGCTTATGGTCAGTAACAATGATAGTATAACATTACCATATTTTTTCACAAGATGGAAAGAAAATCAAACTAGTAAATTAATAACAAACTCATGCACGTTCACACACACAATAGCTATAGTTTACAAATTTAATTTAACTTATAAATTTAAAATAACAATTTAAGTGTGAAAATCCTGCAAAGAAATCAAGCTGCAAGACTCCGGTGGGTCGAAGTGACGTAAAAAAACGTAAATTATGTAAACAAGATGGCGGCGCCCAGGTCTTCACGGGGCCAACTTTGGGGTGCTCGTTCTCAAAACTAATAACGTTTTATCAAATTTTAATATATTTTCGGAACAGAGGACATGTTAAAGATTCTTCTGAGCCCAAATGTGTTTTTAACTCGGGTATCCCTTTAAATCGTAATTAGAGTCCGGGAATATTTAAATATTTAAACGTAAACATTAACTGAAATGGCATATTATTTGTGCTGCGTATTTCGTAGAGTTTGCTTGAGCTCCGCGGTTCAAAACCCTTCCAGCGCATTCTAGTTGCCACTCAATCTTGTGAAATGCTCTCCAGTTTAGCTTTTTTCACGCAGGTTCTTCTGAAGAACCTTCCTCTATAGAAAACTTGCATTGGACATTAAAGGGGCTATGTCATGGTACTGCGCATGTATCGAGTAATCGTTCGGTTCGTGGCTTTAATTGGATACAAACAGTTAAACTTCCCTCCTTCAATGCTTGATTGAAAGGATTTGCAATATTTTCCCAGGAGACTGTTTATATACACTGTTTGTTGGTCATTTTTGCATATTTGTTTTCATTTTAAGCATCCCACATGGCCGAGAGGTTCGGTAGTTCATATCAAACACGATGGAAAGACGCGAAGCCTATTACTGTGACACTGCCCCTTTAAGTTAGGGTAATGTGCAGTCATCTTCTCCAGTTTTTAATTCAATGGGCCTTTTGCAGGAATGCAGTCACTTGGTTGTGATGAATGGCTTCGTTTATTTAAAGGCCTTGAACGAGATCGGTAGTGTTATTAGTAAAACCTATTTGTAAATGCTATTTTTAATATCCAATCGATTGTCGATCTTTCTAAAACAGCGTTTTGAAGTTTGTTTGCCATGCAGCAAAGCCTTTCCCACTGGATCACAAGCGCAATTCCTTCGTTAATCAAGTATCATATAAGCACGTGACTGTTTCCTGCAAAGGACCTATTCCAGAACACTCGGCTAAAACTATGACGTCATTATCATGATTAGATAGCCTCATATGAATATGGACAACTGCCAATCAGAACTCACGTCCTGTCCAAACTATTTTATAAATATTGATATATGTCATGGTGCACATACTGATATAAAAGCTGTTACATGGTGGTAAACGGCTGTACATATATCTGGTTTGGTCTGTCTTTATTCAGATTCCCAAACATCCTCCGATTAATAGTCTCTTCCGATTAGGTATTAAAAACTATGTAGTTAAATTATTTTCGCTCGATGCGTCATTTAGTCAACGTTAGTCTCATTCGGATGAACAATATCAGTCACAAATACCTGCGAGAAGGTGCACAAGTTCAAACTACAACAATACATAAAGTTATAAATAACCCATCTTCTCGATGGTATTTATGAATATTTAACATCAGAATGAGACTAACGTTGAGTAAATACGTCTGTAGTCATCTCATCTAGCGGTAAACGTGAAACTGGACTATTGGTCTTTATAGGTACTACCAACCCTCGAATTATAAGCTTTCTCGTGGACCTTATTCGTAAAGGCATCAACACGAAGCCAGTTGACCCGGCTTGTTACAGGAAGAGAAAAAATACGTTCGAGGTCGGAAAATAACGTCAATTTCCTTGTGACAAAACTGAACACAACTCACAGTGCGGTAAGACATAAATTAAAACATTTCTTAGCGGCTACAATTTTGCGATCTTTGGGACAACTGGCCAACATACCATTGTTACCAGACCTCTTCCCGCGCGTGCATGTGATATGAATAAGGAGCATGACGAAATACAAAACAATCTACTCCTATTAGCAGAGTACGCTTTCCAGGTATACTGGAGATAATATCAGACAAGTTTGATGAACGATGGCAAAGATTTGTGTGGATGAAAAATACTGCTTTTAAGAGGAATTTAGAGCAGCTTGAATCAGTTCACTGCACCCTAAATCAAGGTTCTAGAATAAGCTTTTCAATAATCCACTTTCATCTTTGACATTCTCTCTTAAAAGTTTGAAAATCATATCAGGACATTCACATCAGTTGTATCATTTCTTCGATCTCAGGGTGTTATTTTGTAGTTTTGTTTTAAGGAAACGTAAAGGTTCAATATCGATTGACAGTTTAACGTTTAATGGAATCATTTGTTTAAAGATTACGACAGATATCGAAGGCCTATGGATGCTTAGATACACCGCTAACAAACCAAATTGTACTTTCAGATAAAATGGACTAAAAAGATTGAGGTTTAGTTTTCATTTCACTGTTCTTCAAGGAGAGGCAAGACGTCCCAGCTCCCGCCCATCTCACTCCTTTGCAATCATTTTTATTCCCGAGATACTGACCATTGAGATTGGACGAATGGCAGTTGTGGTACCACCAAGCCCCGGTCCAAGTACTTGCACAGTTCCCATTAACATTACCGTCGTTATCCCTGTCTTTAGTAGAGAAGGCCATGTTATTGTGTGGACTCAGCGCGTTGCCAGCAGTACCTGAATACGAACTCAC